>JANEYF010005347.1:0-32876 GCA_029963845.1 Rhamnusium bicolor | reverse complement strand
TGTGGCGATCTTGCTCACTATTAGATGTGTGTCGTACATCATCGAATTGTGTAATATAACGGGAATGAAATTTGGTAATTTATAATTTAAATTACATACTGAGTGAGCGGCGCCAAACCTGACTTTTCCGGTTATGTGACAGTGGTCCTGCACTTTTACATTCACCCTCCGTAAAAGGCTTCTCACATATACCACAAACAACTGCGTTTGCAAAATTCTCCTGTTCTTCATTTGTGAGAGGATGCATTGGAATTATTTCCTTTAAATAAGTATTGTACAACTCTCACATCAGCCTCAATACGCGAAACAAAACCGTTACAGCGTCTGAACCGCGATAAATTTGAAACCTCGAAATTGTATCGTCAAATGATGACTTAATTAAATAGCAAAAAGAATACGCCTCATGTAAATGTGTTCTATTTGTATAGGACTGTGAGGGCGCGGGTTCGCACGTATCCAAGGGTTTTAGAACAGTCTCAAAATCCGCATATACTACGAATGGCACTTTCATTTGTCTCTCAAAGTTTTCAAATTTTAATACATTTTCATGGCATTCCTTGCCAAATTTATCGATTCGCGATTGGAGTTGAAGGTATTGTTGTATATAAATGGTTGCAATCATGTCTCTGATGTTGCATTAACACTCGCTCACTATTAAAATTTAACAAACATCCATCACAAAAAATATTTTCTATGATTATATGCGGAAATCTGACTTGAAACTAATCTAGATAAATCTTTTATCCAGCAGTAGTGAGTGTTAACACATTCATTGTTACATGTGTCACTACAATCTTCAGAAATTAATAATAAATTTACGTGAATGTGCAGTTTTTTCTTAGATAGTGTAGAGGTCCAACAACTTCATACGTCATTCTATTATTTTTAAATTTAGTCTCTAATCCATACACATTAACGGAAATATTATTCATTTCCTCAAATTTATAAATATCACACAGTTTCATTGGAAAATTCAAACCTTTTAAATTTAATACACGCGAGTAGTGGGGATATGATGTTGTTTCTGTTTCACACATCATCGCTGGGTAGAGTGCTGCCGTTATAGACCAAGCAAAACAGTATTCATCCTTATTTTCAACATTAACCACAGCATTCTTGCGTGCAACGAATCTTGGTAACTTTATATATGACGATCCGCGCATGGGACTAAACTTGTTAATATTAACTTCAAGGTACATAATTCGCTCGATAGCCCACCCTAAAAAGAGAAATAAATAAATAATACACTTTTACTTGAAGACTATAAGATATTTTACCTGAATCGCGTTCTTGAAATTCAGTTGTTTGCGTATTCATCATTTCTACAAATACATCATATACAGCACTCAAGTCAGTTGATTGATCAACAATTATATTAGGTGTATTAAATGATTTGATATCAGAAACATCCTGTGTTTGTATAATGTATCTACCAAACGCCTCCATATTCACTTTCACAGATTTATGAATGTTTACCATCTCATTAAGCACGTTTAGAACTTTGTGGTTGATTTCACCAAAAAACATTACATAATCAGTATGATTATTTTTCACTTTGTACACGATAACTTATAATTCTACATTTCAAAGCACTGCGAACAACTTGTACACCGTCATTTAGTGGAGCACATGAATTTGTTCTATGTTGTAACGTTCTTCTGTGAATATGCATCTGATTTGCAGCGATCGTTACATTACAACACCAACATGTATTTAATGCAGCTGCGGATGTGTGAGGCTGAATCGTTTGTACATCTGCAGAGGTTGATGGTTTTGAATTAATTTGCGCGTCGCTATGTTTACATTTTTTTGTTGGTGGCCCATCATTTTTAAAACTTTTTACAAGAACGCATCTGATGGCGTCGCATATTATCACGACGTGTAAAACTAATACCACAAGCACTACAGGTATACATTGTGACTGCACTCTAACAGAATTAGTTCAAGAATGAATTTCCAATCCAACTCCCCTCCTTCATATATAGGAACACTGTGAAAACAACCTTCAAAACCACACGAGTGGTAGCATGAGACGCTGCAACCTTAATACGTGTACGATCGAGGTCGGAGGAATAGAAAACAACGACCTTGACAAAGGCGCGTACACGTGTGTCATAGACATTCAATCCGCGGCGCAACGGCCTTGAAACATATGCCCGTATACGTATGTGATCAAGGACGGAAGAGTCGGCCGGTATATATACCCTACTTATATGTACTTAGTTACAGGTAAAAAATCAATATATTATCTGATTAAATAAGTTTACCAGAAAAAGAAAAAATGAATAATTTAAATATATTTAACTAGGCTAAACAACTTGGTTACCTGCCCAAAAAAAATGGTAACATAGGAAAACTTTGAAATTTCTATACTGACATAAAATTAAAAAAAAAAAATAATATAGTTACAGGCCTAAATTAACAATTCAATCCTTAAACACACACACAGCACTAACAAAACAGCCCCCTAAATTTAAGGAGGTAACCAGTTTCATAGTACATTCAAAATTCTAGTGCTGGAAAACAAACCTAGCAAAACAACAAACAAACAAAAAATAAAATAAAAGCACGATCCTTAAGGGAAAATTATTCTCGTACGTTAACGACGTAAGCAATGTTTTTCCTTCAAATAGGAAAATTCAACTTACTAACTAAACAGGATAACAGTCCTGTATTTAAAATAACTCGGGACCCTATTTTATATTTCCTCCTTAAATAAAACTTTCTTTATAGTGAGCCGCCCTATATAATGATTTCAGACTATTAAAACCACTTACCAAACCATACAACAAAAAAAAATGTAAATTATAACATTCCAGATATAGATCCAAAGCAACTTCTACCTTTATTTTTGAAAATTTTCATTTAAATTTAAATTTGAGTTTGAACCCCATTGGTTAGTATAGATATATTGTCACAATATCCATGGTTCATTAAAAATAAGTTGTTTAAAAGGGACAAATAAGAAATTAGCTAAATTGGCAATTGTTTTGAGCAGTAATATCATGAAATGTAATTTAGTAATAATACTGTGGTCAAATTTGAAAATTGTTGTTTGATATAACCATAAAATATTATATAGTAAAGAAACAATAAAATGTGTTGAGAATCATGAGGCAAGAAATAATAAAATATTAAATGAACATAGTTATTAGAATTTAAGTTATGTTGTTATAATATAGAAGTACATACCGTACAGATAATTAACAAAACATTGTAATTAAAATAAAAGTGAAAGTGATAAATTTGAGGAAGCATACAATCATCATAAGTTATTTGAAGTCAGTTTAGAAACTATGAAATATAAATTTCACAATTGATTTAGTCATCCAGGGTAACTAGGAAAAACAAAAAAAGTTTGTTGAGAGATAGAATTTTGAAGTAGAAAGGTTGTTTTTTTTTTTGATGAGGTGGAGAGAGAGAAAAAAGGACGAGAGAAGAACGAAAAGAAATACAAGTAAAAGAAAGAAATAAAGCGTTGATAAATAAAGTGCAGTATAAGAAGCTAAAGCAGAGTAAATAATCAAACAGAAGATATTTAATAAAATTGGAAGAAGTTTGAAAAATAATAATTATTGAATGTAAAATTGATAAGGAAATCAAAATATTTAGTGTTCAGTAATAAAAAGGTTAGTTTCCGGCTCTTTAATTATTGTTTTAGAAAACCTTTTAGAAAATCTTTGGTTTATGAAGAAATTAATATTGGAAAGTGAAATGTCAAAATCAATGTCAGATGGGGAGAATTTAAATTTAAGAAAATAATCAAAGTTTGGAGAATACGAGAAGAGGAAAATTTCAAGGGTGAACGAAGGAGACGGAGTTGATGTGGTTTGTGCATAAGTGTTATAAGGAACTTGGTATGTGATAAACTCTATTTAAAATCAATGTCAGAACGTTATTAAACTTAAGGAGACAGATTGTTAAATATTTGTAAAAGTTGGAAAACATTATATGATCATTTGGTATTAATCTTGGCCTCAATTTAATAATAATGCCCTAGAACTTGCTCTTTGAGATAAGTGTTTCATGTTCAAAGTATTTCAATCTAAAAATCCAAGTTAATGTATTAATTTGGTTGGCGCTCAGCATACTTAAATTGTGAAATTGAATTTGTTAAAGGTAAAATAAAATATAGGATTAAAATACCACAATATATATAATTTGAAACATGCACACATCAGACTCACCCTTTTTTTCCTAATCCGCCCTCTGTCAACAGGGAAAAGAAAAAGTTTGTCCCTTCACTTTTTGGTGGAAACAACCTTCACTCCACTGTCCCACACTTTATTTACCAAACTAAAAAAATCACGAGGGTTGCTCTTAACAAAACTCCAGAAAATAAACCTCCCCTAACACAGAATTTCTTTGGACTAATTATGCTCCGCGCGTATAATCCGGTTTCGAACCGTCGTGCCAACTCCCTGAAAAATCACACAAGAAAAACCGCTTTAATCAAAACAACCCCAATTAACCCTTAGTATACCGCGCTCTCACGTCTGGCCTCCACCGAACCGTTGGGCCAACTCTCCTTTTGCTTCCCCTCTCAAAAATTTCGTCTCCTTTCCTTTTTGCTGACTTTAGCAAAATCTTTTCTTTCTAGAAGTCTCCTTATTAAAATCCATAGTAACGAATTCTCCTAGCCGATCATACATGCAGGGACCTCTTCACGTCGCGAATCAAACCCGCCCCGACCTGCACTGGATTACACCTTCAAATCATGATAGATCGATACCCAATATCATTTGTCAATTCCTAAGCAGACATAGACCGGTTTCGAACTTATTTGTTCTCCCTCAGTATGCCATAGGTTATGAAACAGACAAATGATAGTGGCCAACTTGCTAGTCATATACTAACTAAGGTAAATTAAGTAGTGGTGACAGGTATGAAACTTCTCAGTATGGTCTAAATGCTACTATCCGACCGACATCATAGATATCTCTGTGGCGGATAGCGACTTGCGAAGCAAGTACCGAGAGCGGCGACCTCTAGCCCAGGTGGATTAAACTACTGTTATTAAATGATTTGAACGAAACAACTACTCAGCGGGCAAATACCGAAGCCTGCATTGGATTACACCTTCAAATCATGATAGATCGATAGCCAATATCATTTGTAAATTTCTAACCAGACATAGACCGGTTTTGAACTTATTTGTTTTCCTCAGTATGCCATAGGTTATGGAACAGACAAATGATAGTGGCCAACCTGCTAGTCATATACTAACTAAGATAAATTGAGGTAGTGGTGAGATGTATGAAACTTCTCGTATGGTCTAAATGCTACTATCCGACTTCGCAAGTCGCTATCCACCACAGAGACATCTATGATGTCGGTCGGATAGTAGCATTTAGACCATACGAGAAGTTTCATACCTCTCACCACTACTCAATTTACCTTAATTAGTATATGACTAGCAGGTTGGTCACTATTATTTGTCTGTTCCATAACCTATGGCATACTGAGGAGAACAAATAAGTTCGAAACCGGTCTATGTCTGGTTAGGAATTGACAAATGATATTGGGTATCGATCTATCATAATTTGAAGGTGTAATCCAATGCAGGTCGGGGTATTTGCCCGCTGAATAATTGTTTCGTTCAAATCATATTTAATATATAAATTCAGTAGCCTAGTAGATGTGTTTTCTGCATTGGTTTTATTGAAGTTTTGCAGTTTCCGTCTAGATGGCATAGAGTAACAAAAATAAATCAAACAACAAAACAAAAAAGGTTTTGTTTTTTAATGTGTGAGAATTTTATCGTGTAAAAGTAGAAGAATAGTCTAAGAGCCAGTGACATTTTTCGGTGATGATTTAGTTAAGGCCTATTTTTTGAGGAGGATGTTGAGAGGGCATAACTAAGTGTCCTCAGCGAGGATTAACCCGGATTCCAGTCATAAGGGGGGGGCAGAACACCCCCAACGTGTAAAAACTGCATCTTTTTATTATTTAGTTAAGGCTGAAATTTTCTCCAGTAGTCCTCTGATAGCTCACAATCATCGATATAATATTTGCAGAACGATTGGCCAGTCATAAGGGAGTGGCAGATCACCCCCAACATGTCGTGTGAACGATGAACTTTTTATTATTTAGTTAAGCTTCATCTTTTAGTATGTTGTTGTGACAACTATTTCAAGTGTAAATGCCAATTTGCAGAACAAAATTAACACCCTGGCAGAACGATTTGAATTTGTAAAAATTATTTACTTTCAGCCGCATATATCTTTGGAACTATGCAACATACGAGAAAGTTGTATTATTGTTTTTTATGGTAAATTTAATTTACAAAAAGGTTTTTTAATATTTTCGTGTATCTCCTTTAGTTTCTGAGATATACTGAAAATAAAAAAAATTTGCAAAAATTTTTACGTTCAGACGCAAATATCTTTGGTACTATGCTAGATGCGTGAATATGACTCGAAACACTTTTTGTAGGAAATTTAATTCTCTACAAAAATAGTCTCTTGACATTTTCGCGTATCTCCTTTAGTTTCTGAGATATACTGAAAATAAGGAATTTTCCCTCATGAATAGAACATTCGTGAGGAAGGACATTCTGGTGCTCAAGATAGTTATTATCGCAGTTATTTCAAGTTTCAAGTGTAAATGCCAATTGACAGAACAAAATGGCGGTTTTAACACCCTGGCAGAACTATTTGAATACCCTGTATGCACGCCTTGATTTCGTTACTCCAGCCAAACTTTTCAAATATGAAACATCCGTATGACCACACCATCTCAATACTCTATATCTATACTATAGTATAATACTATATATAAGATATATATGAGTTGTAAGTGGACAGGGGGAACTGTGTTCATGGCTGTATCTACGTCATCAACGGCATACAATAGTCAAAGGGACTGTCTGTTGGGGATTATGTATCCCTAAAATTTTGACCTGTGGACTCATAGCTTTTTGTTTTATATTTACTATCATATGTTATTCAAATAAAAATTCAAAAAAATAATCACGGATTCGTTATTATTCAAAAAAATTTGCTTGGTTGTACAACATTTATTTGAAATAATAAAAATAATTATGCGTTGAAATTACGATGTTTTTTGAGATATTTTTTATTTATTTTGTGTATTTCCTTTTTAGGAACATTTTTGAAATGATCAAAAAAAGATATTAATGATTCAACATACATTTAAAATGTTTTTTATCTATCGAGATCGTGGAACTTCAATAATTTCGATTTTTTTTTTAAATTTTCATAATTTTTTTTATGGCAATCGGGTTTTTTTAATTATTATAGTAATACAATTACAATAATATTCATCATATTTTGGGGTTCTCAATAGGCACTGATTATATTTTTCTGAAATCAGTATCATTATGAAAATCAGATAACACAATTGCAACGAAAAAAAATTTTTCGAGTTCGAGAACGCAACAATAGAAGCATCTGAAAAAAAAATCATATTGAACTTTCTTCAATGGGTACAGAAATATATAAAAAATCTGATGATTCAAAAAATAATCGGAAAGAATTTGGCTAAGGTGACTTGTCCCTTAACATTTCATCGCATGACTGCGTTGAAAAATGTATAATGGTATAGGGCTCAATTTCACTATTGCTAAAAATGACATTTTTCGATGTTTCTGAACTTGTAGGAATAAAAAAACATGGTTTTAGGGAAATATTAATTAGTACGTCTCCAACGGTTTGTCGGCAATGGAAAGAAAATTTTTTATTTTCAGTATATCTCAGAGACTAAAGGAGATACACGAAAATGTTAAGAGACTATTTTTATAGAGAATTAAATTTCCTACAAAAAGTGTTTCAAGTCGTATTCTCGCATCTAGCATAGTTCCAAAGATATTTGCGTCTGAACGTAAAAAATTTTTTGCAAATTTTTTTAATTTTCAGTATATCTCAGAAACTAAAGGAGATACACGAACATGTCAAAAAAATCTTTTTTGTAGAGAATTAAATTTCCCATAAAAAAACAATAATACAACTTTCTCGTATGTTGCATATTTCCAAAGATATATGCGGTTGAAACTAAAAAATTTTTATATATTCAAATCGTTCTGCCAGGGTGTTAATGCCGCCATTTTGTTCTGCAAATTGGCATTTACACTTGAAATACTTGTCACAACAACATACTAAAAGATGAAGCTTAACTAAATAATAAAAAGTTCATCGTTCACACGACATGTTGGGGGTGATCTGCCACCCCTTATGACTGGCCAATCGTTCTGCAAATATTATATCGATGATTGTGAGCTATCAGAGGACTACTGGAGAAAATGTCAGCCTTAACTAAATAATAAAAAGATGCAGTTTTTTTACACGTTGGGGGCGTTTTGCCACCCCCCCAAATAGCACAACTTAGTCCAGTAAACATCCAATGGACATCCAGTGGATGAATCACTATAAAAACTAGGATGTACAATGGACATCCAAATTGCATTCAAATTCAGTCCATTGGATATCCATCGGGTATCACTTTGTCACAACTCTGGACACAATTTTGGACATCCAAAAGAGGTCCAAACCGAGTCCATAAAATCATGACAGTACAAATCAATCTGGACATCCAGAGTGCATTCAGTTCTTGTCCATTGGACATCCAGAACATGTCCATATACAGGGTATGCCGAAATTAGTGTGCAATATTTTACCAGCGTCTTCAACGACCAAAAATAAGAAAAAGTTTCATAAACATAGGTCAAAAAATGCTTGAATGGAGCCACAGCCCCTGAAAATATTTTTTAGGGTGCTGTGGCTCCCGTTGGAAGAAATTTTGGACCTATGTTTATAGAAACTTTTCCTTATTTTTGCTTGTAGAAGATACTGGTAAAATATTACAAGCTAATTTCGGGACATCCTTTATCAAAGTATGAAAGGTAAAACTGGTTTACATAGAAAAATTACACGGGGTAAAAATTAAAAAAAAATTGTTTTATTTAAAAAGTAATAACACCAGACAAAACTATTACGTTCTTTATTTGCCTCCACACTGCTTCCTTCTACATTTCTGCCTACTTCCTCTCCTTGGACCGACGCAGCCACTTCCTTGTATTTGTTTCAATTTCTTTTATTGTTTGTAGTTTGTGTCTTGTGAGCTGCATCTAAAAAATACATTCAAAATGAAGTTCCTTGTACAAAAGATTTGTTATTATTCGTAAAGAAGTAGTCAAGCAGGCTATATGAAATTTAGTTATTTTTTGATCATTAATTTATGTCCGCCAGCAAAATCCAGCATCGAAACACCTTAAAAAACAATATAAAACAAAAGTACTATATAAGAAACATGAAGTCGGAACATATTTTTTTAATTTTTAAATATTTACACTAGTTCATTAATATTTTAAATTAAATTCTCCAACTGCTGTAAAAATTTACAAATATTTTAGGTACTAGAAAACTAATGAAAAAATTTCTAATCGAAGACGGGGCTACCAGAGAAAGATAGATATATAGAAAATCGTTGGCACGAGAGAAATGCAAAAAAATACAAAACATGCAAATCGATCGTTTGGAGCACATAGCACTTAAATAAATTTATATCATACTTACACGGCTCAATGAAAGTCTTCTCCTTCCCTTCTTTGTTTAGAATTTGGTGGTTATTTCTAAAAAATAACAATATATAGGTATTACATTCAGAAACTCTCGCAGCTTTATTTTCTTTTTTAATGGGAAAACTGTCATCTTTGTTTTCTTCTATTTTTAAATGGGAAAAGTGGTGTAAATTACATTTTGTCAATCAGACGAAAGCTAAATTAAGAAAACTGTTAGCAAAAAAAATAGTGTTATTCTACTTTAGTGTTAGGTAAAATATTAATTATAGCCATGGCAGCTGGCAATTTTCAGAAAAATCATAGCTATATTCATCGTTTTAAAAATTTGATTTGTCGCAATTGTGCCGCAACTATAGACAATGCTCAAATAACATATGCACGAAAATCAGCACAAGAATTGACGCAACAGAACAGTAAATAAAATTTCTAAAACGAATATAGCTCAATCAAATATCTCCAAAATGTCAAATTATTTCTAAATCCACTAAACCATTCTCACATAAACTAGATAACTCCACACAATAAAATATGCAAAACTTAATAATTCCCACGTTAACGGTCATTTTACACAGAACACATGTAGCAGAATGAGGTTAGTTTCGGTCCATGAATTGAACAATTAAGATATTCAGTTTTTTGTGTCTCTTGTAAAGTTTGTTTTGAGTTTGTAGTCTAAGCAAACGATATATAGAACCGTATTATTTCATATTGTGTAATAAATCACGAAAAAAAATTAGTAGGTACTTACAGTAATACGCTTCCACAATAGCAATAGGTATCTAATTACTTTTCACCTTCACAACTATTTACAACCAAGAACAATTATTAGAACAAATAAAAAACTCACAACCACCAGCCTCAACAAACAAAATTCTGAAAATCTTTAAAATAATACAAATGGCTGCGGCGGACGGCGTGTACTAACTGAAATAACGCAACGCCTGCGTAAAAGTCAATCATGGCCGGTTGAATAGATAAAAGACGTAAGCGTACCACTTCATCCTTTCTCTATTTATTAAATGAAAAGAGCAAGCAATGTGTCATATCGCTAGACTAGAATCAACCGACAATGCACCTTTCAAGATCGAGAGAATGGTCGAATGTCTGGTGAACAACTTTCGTCCAAATGGCGCCAAGGTTTAAATGAAACACATTTGCAAGTCTTGAAAAAAAGGTGCAAATTTTATGCTATACCATTAAAATTCTTGTTTATACTCGAATTAAATAATGAATATAATATAAAATACATTCACAATCGCTTCAACCCAGACAGCACACAACATTCCACGAATATTCTGTAAATCTTCAAAATAGAATATATATATCTATATATTCGTCTATTATTAAAAGAATATATATATCTGAAAGAATATTAACGGAATATTCTTTTTAAAATATTCACTGAATAATCACAAATGATATTCTGTTAATATTCCTAAATGAATATCTTTGATGCATTGTATAAGAATATTCCTAGAATAATTGAAATGGATATACTCTGGAAGAATATTAACTAAATATATTTTTTTAAATATTCACCGAATAATTACAATTATTATTCATAGAATAATTTAAATCGATATGCTTGTATTTTATTGTTACAAATAAACACAATTTATTAAAGATAATCACTATTTAAAATCATGGAAATTAGCTAAACTCTTGTGTTACTTAATGTGTTTATTTGTACATAATACATAATTAATACATCAGTGCAAAACATATATTAAACAATACAATTGAAAACATTTAAAGAAAGGGTTTAATAATGCCTGACAAATTTAGTATTATAAAATTATACCCCATATTAAAAATTTTTATACATTATAAATCCCTGAAGTAGATTATTTACATCTCGCATTATTTAAAATTACCGCCTTAAAATAATAACAAAGACGGCAGACGCGCCACTCTACGTCATTCGTCAACCGACATTATTTTCTCTCGTTTTTTGAGAATGCTCCAGCTCCAGAAAGTTCTGAGTGAATCTAATATCTGTTTTATTTCGCAATTGGAAAGAGTTGTTCTGTGGGAAAGTGTTTTAAACTGTGATAAGTGCATGCATATCATTTTCGTAGATAGAAAGCGTGTAATTAAATCAATATAAAAATAACCTCAAATCTCGCATGTGGCATCCTGTAAAAGAATTAGTTGTCTTCCTTTTACCACCAATCTTATTAGCTAACCTAAGTTGTTTTACGGTTACACTGCGTAAATAAAATAACATTTATTTTGTTTTAAATAGTTTGCGTCAATTTCTTTTTACATACCTACCTAGTCTCCGTAACCATTAAACAACTTAGCTAAGATCGGTGGTACAGTACACAGTCTTAACCGTCGTTTATGCACTCGCTCATGTTGTTTCAACATAACAAAAAATCAACACTTGCTTAAATAAATATTTATTAATTTTTCTCTCAATGTAACGTAATGTTTAAGGGCTAATCTTATTCAGAATTGTTTATTGTACAGGGAAATTTTTATTTAACGAGCATAATATGCAGTAAAGTTTCATATAAAAATTAATTTCCTTTTGTTCATAAAATAAGTTTCCATCTAGAAACTTCACTATATACAACTTGACGATATAAGATTGACACTTGAGATTCGTACAAAACCATAAGACATATATATTGAATATATACCATAAAACAGAGTGTGTGACGGTGTGATAAAGAACCAACTGGACCCACTCCACTACTTATAACATATATTCGGATTGCTTTGTGCAGCCCGAATCTCAAGTTCTACTTTTAGTACGATTGTACTGATGATAACCATTTCCATTTTAATATATTTATTGTTTGTTTCATATTCTACATTGCATGTACGTGGAGGTGGTATTATTGACGGGGTAGTGGGTAGGGTTATTAGGACTGATAATAACCAGTGATGTACATGTTTTTTAAGGTGAGTTTTTTGGAATTGTAATGTAGTATTGGATTCTCGGTTATTAAACCTCATTGCATGTTACTCTTGACAGCTTCATAGATGATCTCTCCAACTACCAGATTGAACAGTCACCTGAAAATGTCAATTGCAATTTTGTCGAAATGTCTTATCAGTATTCAAAGTAAGGAGCAACATGCAGTATGGATCAATACCCGAAAATCTATACATTTTATATGTGTCTTATTTGGTAATGTCCAAGTGAAATTTTGTATGCTATTTCTAAAATCTTTTTCTGAAAGTTTCTAAATTAATTCTTTTTAATGTTTTAACATTGTTGTTTCTGTTTTGAGTATTTTAAAAAGTACTAAACTTTTTTATCTCCAGTAATATTTACAATAATCGACTTCTCTTATTTTCAGAAATTATAAATTCTTTTTAATTTCAGGGTGTCCCTAGATATTTGAACGTGGTACTGTTGGGATGAGGATATCGACTAAACTAGTGTGATTAAAATTTGTGACATATTTTTTAATCTTTAATTCAAGTTATAAGTAACATGTTTTATTTTATTTAAATAAATATATTTAAGCTTATACCATACATTTGCAAGGTATGGGATTTTTTAATAGTTTATTTACAATCACTATTTAAAAATGTAGGATACACTGTTAGTAAATATAGAATCAAATTTGTTTGAATTTATTTTGTTTATTTTACTTGCATTATATAAACAATTCTACTAAAATAGTGTATTATTGCCTCCCTGCAAAACAAATCGAAAATTTACATTTTTCAGAAAGTCGATTAATTGATTATATAAACCCAGCTTAGTTACTATGGCACCAAAAGGTGCAAAAAAATCTGAATACAAAAAATAAGTACGCTTTTAGCATTGAGGTGACAATAGATAGATTGCTGCATCCCATATATAATTTTCTATTTTTATGTTACGGAAATGATATATTTGTTTTCTAAAAAAAATGTTTACACAATACTATAATCATAGGAAAACATTGTATTAGAGCTGCCTGTGTCCTTTAAAATTTCATAGACATAATATGATGGTTTTACGTTTTCATAGATGCTGTATGATGTAAGTATTGATTTTCTAGATTCTTATACTTGTCGAGGTCTGAAAAGAGCTGTGGTCACACCCGTCACCTTCAGGTTCTTGTAACTGCTTACTGTTATACTCCTGTATATTCAAAATGAACAATTTGGTTTGGACTCCCAGTAAGGAGCAATGAAGAAGGTTGAAACAATTACAGTCCTTCTTAACACCTTATGGCGCCTATATATACTTTTTTTTTTTTTTTTCGAAATGCATATACCCAAAATTGAACTCCAAATTATCGCCAAATCGGTTAATATTAACAGGTCACACAAAACCATGAAATTTCCCATTAACCTAACATGGAGAAAAAAGAGAACTTGTAAATCTGCATTTTAAACACAATATATATAATAAAGGTAAAAAAACATACAAAAAATCCCTCATTCAGAATGTGGCAAAGAATAGGAATCAATAATAACTTTTCAATTTCCACTTTTATAAGGCCCAAAAAACAGTATAGGCCCTATAAAAGAAAAGTATAGGAGAAATTAATTTGTGTTCCTTGCATGAAGATTCTGAAATGAGGGACTTTTGTATGTTTCTTATCTTTATTACACATTTCCTTGTTTAATCCGTAGATTTAAAAAAGTTGTATTTTTTCCTATATTAATGGAAAATATCATGGCCTTTGTATGACTCCTTAATATTAACAGATTTTGCTCACACTTGGAAATCACTTGTTTGGAAAATGGAACAATTGGCGGGTAAGCAAAGAAATTTCGAAAAAAAAAATTTTTGGAACACCCTAATTTATATATTCTATACAGCCCTTTTGAATATTTTACAGAACCAAATCTTTTGGCCCTAGAATATTCTACAGATATATTTAGTTATTTGTAGAATATTCTCTAGCAATATTCTCATAATTTTATAGGTCTGTATATTGTCCTCTGAATATTCCTATACACTAACTGAATATTAGGCGAATATTCAGTGCATATTAATTTATTTCTGTGAATATTTTGTGCAGAAGTATAATTGTTCATGCAATATTCTATATAGTCTTTTTGAATATTCAGCTTTGTCGCTGAAAGCAATCTTAGAATATTTTATGAATATACTTAATTATCTATGGAATATTCATGAGAATATTCTATAGAAATTTTTTTTGTCCCATTCGCATTTTGTAGGAATATTCCCTAAATATCTTCAATATTTAAATACTTTTCTATGAATATTCGAATATCTTGAACATATATTCTTAGAATATGCAGCGATTATTCTTGTGCTGTCTGGGAACGTGTTAAACTTTATTAGTTGGTTAACAAATATGAAAGGTTGTTATGTATTTGGCAATTACGTACGATACGAAAGGGGGCATAATTTGCATGAAAACATATAAAAATTTTGGACTCAAACTGGACAGCCAGTGGATATCAACTTGCTGTCCAATGGATGTCCATTTACTTCAAGTCCAATGGATATCCGTTAAATGTCTTCGACATCGGGACACTTTAATGGACACAAAATGGATATCCATTGTACTGCAGGTAAATCTATATCCATTGGACATCAAGAATTTGATATCCACTGGATATCCATTTAATGTCCCTGGACGTAGGGACACTTAATGGATACAAAATGGATATCCATTGGATGTTGATGGTTATCTGGGCCCTTATGACTGGAATCCGGGTAAATCCTCGCGGATGACACTTAGTTATGCCCCTCTCAACATCCTCTCAAAGAATAGGCCTTAACTAAATCATCACCGAAAAATGTCACTAGCTCTCCTACTAATAGAGCAAGTAAAAAAGTAAAAGCCAGATCAAACGAACACGGCAAAAGTAAATCTGCACACGGGCGGCAAGCACCCAAGCGGCGCGGCGCACAGTGATGCCAAAACGTCTAATAGCGGCAAAAAAGTCAGACTTTCCGTAGTAATTTTTTCTAGTTATAATCTCACTCGTATGTGTTCTAGTAGTCCATATTTTCAGTCATGAAGTTTTTTCAACAAATATTGCTCCCTCGATAAGTACTAATAAGAAACATCGAGTTTGCAAAAGTAATAGTAGATGTTCCAGTTTTACAGTAACATTCTGTTTAATTAAAGTTATTGTGTCTGACGTAAACAATAAACCATTTAAAAACTGATATTATTCTGGGAAAGTATAGTGTATTTATTTGTTATTTTTCATAGTAATTGCGGTTTTAATCCTACTGGAAGCACAGAAGATCCTAAAAAAAACTTTGGTGCAATTAAGAGCAGCTTAATCTAAAACTTAAGGGGCAAGCCTGTACCAATTGCTCCAAATTGCTCAAAAAAAAACTACATTTTACGTTATAATTGTTACTCCTTCATACATATTTTGTCAAGTTTCATAACCACCTCTTTTCAACAAACTAGAAATAAATAATTATATCAACGAAGTGTCTGGAAATTAATATGCGTCATACATACAAAAGGACAAGGAATACTTTTAGTGGGAAAATGTCTCGGTAAATTTTCATAATTTTTGGACATGATGACTGTAATTCTCATCATTGCGATGAAAAGTCTCCACAGGCCCAACTCAATCCTGTGACTAGTTTTTGAGATACAGGTTCTTCAAAAGTACCAATAAAAAAGTGTGCCTTGTCCTTTCAATTCTGCTAATACCGTTTTAACTAGAAACGAATAATGTGGGAAATGCAACTATTCTGCGAAAGTACCCTTCATTTTTCTTAAAAACCATGCTATTAATTCTTCTGGACAGATGCCTTTGATTTGTTTTAATTTTTGTTATTAGTTTGTATATTTAATTTTCATTCTTGACATTTTCTGTACTTATGTTCTTACGAAAATAAATCCTCTTGTAGTTTACGAAATTTTTTTGATAAACAAAACTATAAACAAAAGTTGTTCGAAAATATTTAAACCCATAAATTACAAGTTTCATCAAAATTTGCATATTAATTTATTTTTTAATGCAGAAAATCCATTTCTTTGGAATATCAGATTTGCTCCAATTTTAATGAAAATTTGGATTTGAGGGTGCAACAGGGTTTTGAATAATATTTTTTATAATGTTATAATACCATACAAGGGAGCATTTTATGTAATATTATATAACTAATATTACTATTAATTAATTAAAATAGTTTCAGAGTTATTTGGCCGGGTCCAAACTTTTGTCTAACCCTATTATAAATTTATATGTATACTTACAATTATTTTTTATGACGTTTTGGAGATTTAGAACAGTTTTATAATTTTGCTTTTGACCACCCATTTTTGATATACCCTATATAAATAATTTGTGTTTTTTACTTAGTGAACCATTAACATACTTACATAACCGCATTTAACAACATTCACTGTAAAAAAATATATAATAATTTCAAAAAATATTTTCTTGCCACTATTAGACATTTTTGGCATCACTGTGCGACGACCTTAATAATACGGTCGCTTGCCCAAATCGAACAAGACGCTGTTTTGGTACCTTTTTTTATAGCTAGCGGCGATTCTTGATACAAAATTAAAGGTACCGAATTTTGTTTAAGACAACGTAAGCACTCCTCGTCGCCAGGATAGATTTTAAACCGTTGTTTTTTCTGTTAATAATATCGAAAAACAAAAACATGGTTCGTTCTAAATATTATATAGATTTAGTATATAAAATTACAGGCAATACTGATGCGTATTTTTTTAAATCTAGAAAATACGAATATTTTTTATTTGGCGTCATTTTAAGAAACTAAATAATCGTATTTTCTAGGTTAAAGAAATCTATATGAAATGAAGAATTTTATTATAGGTACTTTGTATATGGATGACTGAAAAATTGCAATAAAATTTATTTGTGAATATTAATTTAGCTTTTTTTAAATTATTTACCATTATAATTGTTTGGTTTTCATTATAGGACCTTACCTATCCATATATTAATGAAAATATTTATTATCTGCCAAAAAAGCCGGGGGGGGGGGCGCTGGCGGCCGCCTCTCCCTGTCCCTCCATGGCGACGCCCATGCCTATTTAACATAATTATTTATGTTTATTTCATATGATATAGATACACAGGTATGTTAATCTGGCGACCGAATTTCGTTCACTTATGCGCAAGACGTCAGTGAGGATCATTTGGCGCGAAATTTAAATTATTGACTCTGAGGTTGTCATTTTAGTGTGAAGTAGTTATCGGTACTGTTAAGACAACTATTGTGTATTTTACAGGTGCAAAATTGTGCTGTAGCTGAATGTAGAAATTATAATCGGATAATCAAAGGAACTGATATAAGGGTATTTTCAATTTTCTAAAAACGAAGATCTTGTGAAACGGTAGATTGTGTATGATATTATTTACAGGTAGTCTGAATTTTACTTTTGAATCGATCGATTATTTTAAAAAAATAATATGCCGATTCGACCGATTGAAGTGTGGTATTATGTTAACATATTTGGGCCAACTTATGATATCAGTTATACTTTGCGGTAGTAAGTTGAAGTTGAAAAAACACAGAATCGGAGGTTGTAAACGCCAGATAGGTTATGTCCTCGACTGATTGTTTAAAATTGGAAAGTGGTTCGAGCTGTGCGCCCCCGAAAATGATTATTAAATATTTTATTAATAATACATATGTGGAATTTGAGGATGAAGAGTATTTAGTAATAAATACATTCTCCATCCTCCATCAAAGAATAAAAGGTTTTTCTTTTCATTCTACAATGCTTGTAGATGTCCGCGCTTCTAAGAATCTATCTATTATTATTTGAAAATAAGGTTGCCCAATGAATAAGCTTGCTGTTAGTGACAAAGGCATACAATGTGAGATATTTTTAGATAATCTGAATCAAACAATAAAATTTTACTAAATTAAAAAGGAGTCAATAGAGACTAGTGTATGGAAAGAAAGAATTCATGAAAGAGTCAAAAGGGTTGGTAATAGTGGCAAGGACAAAAAGATATTATTTTTCTTCCATAAATAGTATCCATTTTTAGGTCTCTAACAGCCTATACTATGCATTTATTGCATTTGTTTTATTACTGAGAACGATTTAGTTTTGCTCAAGCCGTTGAAAAGAATGCATGGTGTTTTTACCAACAAACAGGTAGGTCGAAAACCTGTAATTAGCATTCTGTTTAAATTTTTTCAAACAAACAAACAACTTTTACAATAAAACTTAAAATAGTTTCTTTTGATTATGAAATTTGGAACATTTTTACAAATTGATTCCGAAATAAATTTTACAAGAAAAAAAACTAATTTTCAGAGCTTTCTCGTGGTTAATAGAGACAATGCTGGTGCGAAAATTTATGCCAAACATGATCCAGAGATGTTGCAGAATGCAATAAGGGACAAAAAAAATAGAATATCCTAGAGGGTGGCCCAAAGATAGAAGAAAATAGAATTCATTGGTCCGTCCTGTACAGACTTACAAATCCCCACATCGAAAATCAAAGTGGGCAAACTGTTTTGAAAGAAAAGGTAGAGAAATCCAAAATTAAACGTATAAATATTGCTGCAGAATGGAGACATAGCGTTGGATATTATGGATCTGAGAATGATGTAAAAGTATTTGATAAATGTGCCTTAATAATTAAACTGTTAAGAAAATGTTTTTATATTTTCGTCTTTATATGTTAATAAATATAAAGAGTTGTTTAACATGTTTTTTTGTTTCTACAAATTTCCTCCGGGAATTTATGTATTTTTAATTTTAAATGTCTCTATTTGCCGTTACTTTGGTCAAATAAAATTTATGGTGATAAATAAATTGCTGTCTCCATTGATCCTAACCGAAGGGTTAATAGAGACACAACCTTCATTTAATGTCTCTATATTAATGTGTGTAATTGTGTTTTCTAAATTCAACACTGATTTTTAAAATTTATTTGTCGACCCCATTTTATGGTACCTACCAGGAAGATTTATATCTTTTTTTTATCAGCATTATGCAGACAGCAAGAAGTTGCAAATCTTTAATTTTCCTCACTACAGCACAATTTCCTGTGAAAATCGCAATTAAAGCAGCTAAAACATCTCTTTCGCTAAACGTAAATAAATTATGAGGTTATATTCGCAAGCAAGTTCAGCTGATATATTTTGATGTTTGTACAATACATTTAAAATAAAAATGTATATATTAAATTTCCTATATTATCTTAAATTATTATTAATTAAGTGTATTACGTTTTAAAGTGATTACGAAACCTCGTTATATCCTCGCTACTGACGTCACATTTAGGATTAAACGCTACCCCTCCATGCGCATTGGTATATCTGTGTCTATTTGTATCATGGTTTATCTTGATAATTTGACGTTGTTGCGTGTGATAGGGATGCAACATGGAAACAAAACATCGATGTTGGTCATCGATGCTAACATCGAAATAAACTATCGATAGTTCCAAAACATCGAACGCAAACCATTGATGTTTCGCCAACATCGATGGTGAAAGAAAAAATTAACGTTTTAAGTTTGTGAATACCTGCAGCATAGGAGAAGCTAATTATAACACTATTTTTAAATACGTCGTATATACATATTTTTCTTATTGTTTTTTTTTTCAATTTATAACAAGCTAAAAAAGGTTAGTTATTTCTTAATTAAGTATAATGTGGGAAATAAGAAGTGCATTTTAGTAAAAATATAATATATATAAAATATAATGGATTTTTATATTTATATTTTTATATATTTATTTATATTGCCGTGACTATTCATAATTTATCATGAAATTAATAGGCAACTAACAGTACAGTAACTTGTATAGTTTCTAGAAGGAATTAAGGAATTATTTCATTTAGTATTCAGTTAAAATTTAAAAGGTTTTAAAGTGACCTATTCTTTATTTTGCCAGTTTCCAATTTACCCTTTATATTTTCATTCGATGTTATATCATAACATCGGTGTTTCATCGATGATATCGACAGCACAATATCGATGGCAAAACATCGAAGTTCGAATGTGACACATCGATGTTTCAGAAACATCGATGAACATCGTGCATCCCTAGTGTGTGAGGGAAAGTGATTATGGCGTCATATGCTAAATGTCACATGAAATAATCAACATAACCAGTTGCAGAATAGTTTATGTCGATTATCTCACATAATGTTCATGGCTCGTAATATATAATAAACCTAACCTCCAATTGGGACGAAATGCAATGAGTGATTGCGAGGAATGCGAAATACACTGATGCGGGGGAGCAAAATTTTGCCGAACCCACAACTTGGGCCCACGATAGGAACGCAGAGATGTGGATATTGAAATCAATGTTGAGAAAACAGATTTTACAATCTCCGTTGACAAAAAGTTATCCCTACGAATCGCTACCAACCACTGTTTTAGGCGACTTTTATCTTTGGGAAGCATATGTCCGCCTTTTGTTTCCGAACAAAATGAACCTGCACGACACTGCATAATTAGCAAGTTTTTTTATTTACTGGTGTACGAAATAATTATAATAAAACTATAAATTTGTTCCACGCCTAACAATAACTTTTGACACGACCTTACTCGACAGTGGCGCCAACTGGTGAGTAAAAACGGTAGCATATAAGCATCCTTTACAGTCATACGGAAATGGCAGTATTTCTAGCAATTTCATTGGCCGTTTCAAGGCCACGGCATGGCGTGCTCATCAGATATCATTTTTAAAGGGGAATTCGGCACCGTGAAATAAACAAACTATAATAAAGGGCAAGGAAAATAAACAAACTATAATAAAGGGCAAGGAAAATCTTACTAACGAACTAAAAAATACTTATTTAAAAAATAATAATAATAAGTTTGTGATTCGAACCCTTGACCTACCGCGTGCTAGGCGAGTATCTTCTCTATCGTCTAACGAGTTCCTTGCTGAAAACGATTCCAAAAGGATTTAATACACTTTGACATGTCATGTAACTGCGCTTGCACTGCGGCTATCTTAAAACGGCCAATGAAATTGCTATTAATACTTCCATTGCCGTACGACTGTAAGGAATGCTTATATGCAAAACGGTAACCCCCCCATTGTGGTAGATTCCCAACCCTGAGCTTAATAGAAACTAATCTAAGTCCTACGTTTTTCATTTGAATAAGCAACTTGACTTTTTTTATAACGAGATTTAAATAATTTTTTTCTAACCTTAAGCTGATTAAATTTATTTTTGTTAAACCACAATGTATCATATAGGTAATCAGTTGTTAATAAATTTTCAGAATTAAAAAAAAAAATTAGGAATTTTTGTGTTTTGGGCGAATTTTATTACAACGCATATTCTGTAATGTAGAAACTTCGTTTAAGGTACTCAATCAACACCTTCCGGTATGCTCTCTTTCTGGCGCCTCACTACAAATAATGCTAGAAAGAAAGGGAGCATAGCATATGACAAATATACCACTAAAACTTTCTACCCGTTTAACAATTTTATTACAATTAAATTGTTTTTACTCCATGATACGTTACTGATTTATGAATAATGAAAATTTACCTCCGCAATCGCCTGTAATCAGAATCACAGACCATGCTATGCCTGTAATTAAAAATTCTGAAAGGAGACTGGAGAAAGTGTGGTTATGTTCGAAAGTTGAATTGATGTCAAGGCATATATTTATAATTTTAATAGTCTATGAAGGTCTGTGACCTGTAAATAGAAGAAATGAATAATGAAAAGACAAAAAATCTGCAGACTTTGTCTTAAAACAATATATAATAACGATTTTGATGCGATAGAAACTATAACAATACAAATGTTAAATGTGCTCCGTTTGAAACTAGTAAGTTATTGTTATTAAAATATTTTATTTATTACTATACAGGGTGTCTCGGGTTTAGATTGAGAAGTTATGTTGATTTGCAAACTACACTTCGTTTCACGTAAGAATGAAGTATTGAGTAAGACAAAGAATATTTGTCCTGGCCTATCATTGGTCTCAGCTCAAGGTAAAGTTTCGTTATTTAGCACAATTTTGACATGCCGATGGTCAATTATATACTAGACTACACAATTTAGGATTATATAAAGTCGGTTGTCAGGCAAATCAACCATTATTCCATACATGTTAAATGTTTTTTACTTGAGACAAGTAATAAATTTTTCATACCAGTGCCTTGTATTTTTAGTATAAAACAAAATGTTAGATTTCCAATCTCCATTTGTTTAATACTACTACCTTTTATACATTATTTCTATCAAATTAACTATTCATAGTTTACAAATAGATACTACGTTATTAGAAAATGACAATGTGAACATTTTGTGAAGGTGTGACATGTACACATATACTTATCCAAAAATAAAGTTGACCAATTTCAAATTAATTTAATTTAAAACCCAAAATTTAGTTTTCAGCTATTAGCAATATTAATCAACAGTAGCCTTAGAAATAACTAACAGGAAAAAATTTGCCTAGCTAAACGATTGGTTGCATTATATAATTATCCCAATGTGATTCGATTAAAGATCAAAGCTCCAACTACGGTATTCTTACGTGGAAATGAAGTATAGATAGAGAAATACTAGGTTACACATTCTCATCATCAATTTTTGAGAAAAACGGAATGGATAAAATTTCGATCTCTATACATCAATACAACAAAAGAAAGTCTGTAAGTGTATAGTTGTTACATTTATTGTTCATGATTAAAAACTGAAATGCTAAATTTAATTTCTTACATTTTTAATAAATCTTTAATTGATCTTTTTGCAAATATAGGAAAAGTAGAGATATTTTTTATTCTATTTTATGGCCACAGTAATATCGTAAATTAATAATTCTAAAAAATATGTACCTATTTTAGGATTTCTATGTGTCTATAGATCCTGTAATGTGCACGGATTGTGCAACACACCTTCAGAACTCCTTTGATTTTAAATCGGTATGCATTTCCATAGAGGATAAGCCTTTTTATGAGTACTCAAGAAAATGGCTCATTGAATATAAAACAGTTCAGTGCTGAAGAGAATGTAAAATCATGTAAAGTATGCAGATTTTGTGCAACTCAGACTAAGGGTTGCTTTAGATATCTACATGAAACAAAGGAAAATATATTTTTATTATCCATGCTGCAAAAACATTTTCCTGAATTGGTAAGTAACAAAGATAAACAAAAAAATGTGCATCACGTCTATGTTCAGAATAATAGCAATGTTTTTCTTGTATGTTTGTGTGACAAGAAACTATATGGAACAGTATAAATAGAGCTCGGATTTAGGTATTGATGACGTCAAAACCAGGATTGGTTGTAGGTTATGTGTCAATGCGTAAATATGTTATGCATATATGACACTTTAGATCATACCTTGTAATTTTTGTGGCGAATTCTGTAATATCCAAATTTGATAAAGTCAACTTATTATTAACGCTCACTCGAAGAGGACTGGAGGCATTGGGGGATATTCACTAAACTAACACGCACGCACGCACGTACACACACACCACACACACACATCACACCACACACACATACATACACACACACCACACACACACACACCAGACACACACACCACACACACACATACACACCACACACACACCACAAACACACATACCACACACACACATACACACACACACACACACATACACACACACCACACGTACACATACACACACACACACACACACACACATCACACGCACACGCGCACACACACCCACACACCACACACACACACACACACTGGAGGCATTGGGGGATATAACACTAAACTAACACGCACACACACACACACAAGAATTTTTCACTATCAGTTACCTATAAGAATAAAAGTATATTACTAATATCTGTTCCAAATATTTTGGAGTTAAACTAATAGATATTGGGTCACTTGAGCGCTGGAAACTTTGAAGACCATGGGTTCCCAAATGAAAATTCTCATTTTTATATATAATCCACCCTTGTTGACCATGAGAACCTCTACACACATCAAAGGATGCCGCGTGTCAGGTGTTAATTGGCACCAGATGTGAACGACCTATAACTACCGACCTATACCAACCGCTGTTGCTCCAGTACCAGAGCCCCGTCTATTGCTCCCCACACTAGATATTCTGGCCTTATCTTGGGGGCCTTAGTATAAATAAAACAAATAAATTTAATTATAATTTGCATAAGTATAAGTTTGCTGAGTCATTCTATCTATAAACAAAAATTTAGGAATCAGATTGACATTAGATATGACTGACTCAATAATGTTATTTTTAATTCTAACTACTCTGTTCAGTAAAACCCAAATTAAATGTGACAAAAGTACACACCAGTTGAACAATCACTTCGAAACTTTAAAACATTCACAGACACGTGTTTGTGCATCTTTGCGTCGTCAGTATGACCCTTTAAAGGACCCGAAAGTAACTGCGAATCTTTGTAAATTCTAATGTAATAAATATTAATGGCTTCAGTGAACAGAATAATTGAATTTATATAATAGAAGTTCCCTGTAGGGTTAGAATAATTTAAAAACAAATTAGGCATCCTTTTCTTGATAAAAGTTCTATTAGAATATGGAATTAAATGAAAATATAATAACGCTAAAATTTGTTTGCTAATTATTATTTTCTAACTTTTTCAAAAACTTATAATGCTCAATAATGTTATTTTTAATACTAACTACTCTGAGTCAGTCGTACTGAACATGTGCATATTATTTTTTTTATAATCCAAGTTCCAGCGTCTGGCAAATAGCCCGGAAAATAATTGGTTAAAAAGATATATGTTATACTGATAAGTTTTTTGTAAAAGTTAGAAAATAATAATCAAACAAGTTTTAGCGTTATTATATTTTAATTTAATTCCATATTTTAATAAAACTCTTACCAAGAAAAGGATACCTAATTTGTTTTAAATTATTCTAATCCTACAGGGAATTTCCATTATATAATTTCAATTATTCTGTTCTCTGAAGCCATTAATATTTATTACATTAGGATTTACTAACATTTGCAGTTACATTTACGGGGCCATACTGACGATGCAAAGATGTAGAAACACTTGTCTGTGGATTTCTTAAAGTTTCGAAGTGATTGTTCGACTGGTGAACACTTTTGTTTCATTTATTTTTTGGTTTTACTGAACATAGTTAGAATTAAAAATAACATTATTGAATCAGTCGTACTGAACATAATGTGCATATTATTTTCTTTTTTTATATAATCCAAGTTCCAGCGTTTGGCAAATAGCCGGGAAAATAATTGTTTAAAAAGATATATGTTATACTTATCAGTGATAAGTTTTTGTAAAATTAGAAAATAATAATTAGCAAACAATTTTTACCGTTATTATATTTTTTGTTTAATCCCATATATTAATAGAACTTTTACCAAGAAAAAGATATCTAATTTGTTTTAAATTAATGCATATTATGTCTACATACTTCAAGCAAAACTATATAACGTAAAATTGAAATGTATATTAGTTAACATAAAAGACTATATCATATTATTATTAGTATTTTTAAATGGTTAATAACTATAGGTATATAGTATATCTATCTATCTATCTATTTGCCTTACAAATATATCAAAGGTTTGGTTCATTTAACTGGCTTCGTGTAATTCGGGCAGTAATCACACTTTTCGCCCACACTGAAGTCCCGGATTCCATCTCCATTCGAGGAACTAGAATATTTTCTAAGGCTGAATTAATTCTAATCACCTCGTATTATTTTTTGACAATTTTTTTTTATTTCAGAACTTAAATGGTAATGAAGAGCCTATAACTTGTGCATCTTGTCTGACATCTTTACGATATATTCTTAGTTTTATAAAACGTGTATTGATGTAGAAGAAAAAATTAATACATTTCTCCAAATAGAAGGAACTAATGGCAAACATCAAATAGATCTAAATAGCGTACAGCAATTAATAATCAAACCCATATTAAATGATGGTGGTAGTGATGAAGGTAGAGAAAAGATTATGGTGAAAGTGGAGGTAAAGCCTGACTATTCTATGGAAATTGATAATGCATATATTAAACAGGAAGAAATTGATAATGCATATATTAAACAGGAAGAAATTGAAGTTAAATCAGAGCCGGGTAGGAGTGAAAGGTAAGATACAGTTTTTCATAAAATGACTATGAATAAAAATTAACAATTATTGAGTGTATTATATTGTCGATTTTAACATCCAAGTCCCACATTTTATGCTCCACCTTTTTGACATGCGCAATATAGTTCTGCCAAGTTATTATTACAGTAACTTGCATGTCTATTACCAGAAGAAAGTTATTTCAGTTTTTAAAAGGCAGTTAGCTTATAAATATAGTTAGCTAAATCTGAATTTAACTGGACAATCCGGGACATGAGATTGCCCTTGTCTTCTAAGAATTCAAATAACTCTTCTGGTAACAGACATTGTCTGTGTAAATAAAACAATATGTTAATACTCAAGGCAAGAGAAAGCTTAAATAAAAACAAGTTATCCCTATATGTCCCTTATGGGCACTACCAGACACTAACAGTTATTGTATAAGCTTCCCTAAAACTTCAAATTACGGTATGCAAATGTGTGCAATTTTTTTATGAACCCAATGTGTAATTTAAAAATAACAGCACTTTTTTTTTGAATATTTTGATTAAGATAGTATCAAAAATACCTGTATTAAAAAATGTTAAATAAAAAAGGGATATAAGTAGCATACATTTAATAAAAATATTCCACAGGAAAGATTTTACACCCTCAAGAACAATCGAGAACACAACACCACTTCTACAATACAAAAGCAACTGATAAACTGAAAATGGTTGTGCATTATTAGTGTTTTTACTTGCTCACTACTGCTAAATGTTTTGTTTTTAGGAATTCTTATATTAATGTCGTTATGCACTGACCATTTTTGTAGATACTAACAAAGGAGTTTTTCCCAAAATTAATTCTTACAAGTTTAGGTTTTGTCCTGCAAAAAATTTATTCAGGCCCTCTGTGCGTCTGGTGCGCCGTTCAGTCCTTAAATATTTTGCGCCTAAAGCCCGGGCTTCACGGGCTTGTAGAATAATCAGCTATTGGACTTAATACAACAATTTAAACATGGAATCATGTATTACTTTAAAAAACGCGATATATATGTTGTTTTATATTCTCTATCTGTCTCTCTTTACAATTGTTTGTATAACTCAGACATTTGACTTATATTGCGTTTTTTTTTAAATTTAATAACTGTATTTCAGGGTTCCAAGAACCTACTTTGCCACAAGTAAAGTTGGAATGCTTGAACCCAAGAAAGCAAAAGAAAATCCCTCAAAAGTAAAATTTCATAAGTGTGAGTTATGTACATATGAGACAAAACAATCAAGCCATCTTAAAAGACACATGCTAACACACATGAAATCAAAGTTAGCCGAGTCAAGACATAAGATTGATCTCTTAACAAAAAAATATATCAAAAACCTATACAAGCTCTTCAGGGGCATTATACAAATGTGAAGTATGTCCGTATGAAACAATATATAAAAAACGATTTAATCGTCATATTATGCTATCCCACAAAAGTAATACAAATGAAGTATACAAATGTGACATATGTACATATGAGACAAAATATAGGCATCATCTTAAGAGGCACATGGTAGTCCATCAAGATCCTTCCGAGATAAATATGTACAAATGTGCCTTATGCACATATGAAACAAAATACAAAAGTGCCTTCACCAAACACATGATAATCCATAGAGATCCCTCCGAGATACAAATGTACAAATGTGACTCATGCAAGTACGAGACTAAATATGGTGGTGACCTTAAAAAACATAGAAAAGCTGTCCATATGAAAGGAATATGGAAGCACTGGAAAAAGGTACATGTTAGCCCAAGAAGGTGGTAAATATATAAATGAGACAAAATACCAAGATGATCTAAACATACACAGTATCTCATATATGAAGAACGCATTTCAGGTAGTCATTGTGCAAATATCAATGGTTGAATCAGCTCATGTACGAACAAGTCAATATCATGCAAAAATTATATACAGTACAGAATAGATCTTATACTTTAGATGGGTGATTTTTGTAATGTCGAAATGAATGCGAGCATTTAGCAGAAAACACGATTGCACCATAACAATTATTTTTTGATGCTAGAATAATTGTTCTAAATGATTTGGAGTTAGATTCACCATTAAAAGTCCATTTGTGGTCCGAAAACGACCGTTTCACGTCTACAGACGTAACTGGAGAGTATTTAAAATACTGAAAGCTTTAAAACATTCGATTTTTCGTGTACACGAAATAATTTATTTTACAGCATATACAGTAAAGTTCTGTCATTAAACTCTAGTCCGAGTTGTTTTGTATCCACCGGTCCACGGTATTTTGCGAAGAAACACGTCGAGACATTTTTTCACACTAACACAATAAAACGTCTAAGACTCTATCTATCGAAATGCATTTGCAAGCTGCTGATTGTCAGGGTTGCGTCGCAAGCTCAAATGTTTTCAATTGCGATGGATGTAAATGATGGGGGTTACACGTTTTCAATATATAACAGATCTTTTACAATTGTTCAAAACCTACATTTAATTTAGTGGTTTTTTATTTAGTTTTAGGTAATATGGATTTAATTAAGGAACATTTATTTTGGACCTTTTCAGTAATTAAGTGCTAATATTGTACATTTAAAAATGACAATTGAATAGAATAAAATAGAATACTTTATTAGATAAAAATAACATACATGACAAAACTCAAGTCAACTGGTACATAGGCAGTTTGGTTTATTTATTTATTTATTCATTTCTTATTATAGATAATGTTTAACATAACTTTGAATTTGTCAACCATAACTTACATACTAACAGAAAAAGAATTAAACTTAGTTAAATTGTCAAAACAAACACTACACTACACTACGTCAAAATATTGACAAGAACGTACAAAAGGATGTTACGTGTATGTTATATATAAAAAAGAAAAAATGGTAATAATATGAATTAAAAATTTAACAATTATTCATTTGTTGTTTTTTGTTTTATTTTATTAAAAAAAAAGAAGATATTACAGCTATTATTACCAGAGAGCAGGCAAACTATTAGTACTCACAAAATATTTTACTCTAACATCTTGAAGTCAAGTTAACATAAGCTCTGCAATTTTGTAGTTTTTATTGCAAGTTTTCCTTTACTAGATTTTGTGAAAAGTGTATCAAAAATATAGATAATTAAATGACTCATGGTCTGAGTTATACATCTTAAAAATTACTTTTAGAATAGTGCATAGAAACAACATTATTAATCAAGTGCAATATAAAACAGAAAACTTATCAGCGATAAAAACTTACCAGTGATATCAACTTTCAGTGTATAAAACCAAATATTTAACACTTTTTATTAATTCCAGTGCCATAATCTATTTTATTATAAGAGGATATTTAAGTCAATTAATTCATTGAATTATGTCAATACTAGATCCCAAAACCTACATTTAAAACCTACCAACTTGGTAGGTTTTAAATGTTGCCAAACAGACAATTATATATTATGTGTGTTAAGTGTTCCAATGTTTTCCCTACAAGCTGTGCCTTAAGAACAATATAAAATTTAAGGTCAAAAAAATAATTTGTTGTGAAGATGTAGAGACAGTCTCTCCAGCCCCGGAGAAGTACAAAATAGCATTTTAGAAAAAGCAATAAATGATTGAAGATATTTATATGAATACATAGTATATTTTAAGGTTGAAGAAAGATAACGAATTACTTATTAATGAAGAATCACATGCTGAAGAGAAATTGATTGAGTTATTAAAAAAAACAAGAAATAATGATAACAAATAATAAGATTAATATACCACTGAAGTCAGTTGCTATCCAAACAACTGATAAATCTCAGTATTGGAGCATGGAACCCAAGCAATATTTTAAGGCACGACTATCAGTACTGAATGAAGTTGTGTAGAAAAAAAAATTGAGAAAAAATTTACAAAAATGCGCTGCCACCCCAGATTACTTCTGGACCATTGAGTAAAATATTTGCAAACTATTTTTTTTTTCGTAATCAGACGGAACATTTTATCACCCCGTTTTTATTGTGTTCGAAAATTTTAATTTTTTATAATTTTGAAATCTACACAATGAAGAACCTAAATTTCAAAATGTCATAACTTCTCAAAAAAATCAAAATTTTCGAAAACCAAAAAAAAAGGGGTGATAAATTTTTCTTTTGATTACGAAAAAAAAATAGTTTGCAAATATTTTACCAATGGTCTAGAAGTAATCTGATGGTCGTGCCTTAACATGCTTGGATTCCATGCTCCAATATTAAGATATGGTATAACCTAAATCCACCAGCCTCACTGCTCCAAACAAGTAATTATAAAATGCAATCCACTTGAGTGTCAAACTACATCTCAATCAGCAATTGTTACAATTATACAAGAAGCTACTGGAACACAAGCAACAGAAAATACAAAAACTACTGGGAATTGTCTCGATTCAAGGTACATCGCTAAGACACAAAGTAAAACATCTATAGGTAGTGTTAGCCAGGTACATGAAACAATTTCATCAAGTAAAATAATAATAATTGGTGATGAATAAAGCTGCAAATCGTTTCTGTTTATCATGGTCGTAGAGTACAGATGTACTTACTGTCGTCGGCATTCACCTTAACCGCGAAACTCTTTCTCAGTTCAGTCTATTATGAATAAATTCATAAGTGAATTCCCGGATTTATTCTATGATGGTGCTAAAATAATTTGTAAAGTGTGCGAGAAAGATTTGATGTGCTGGGATAAGCGTGATTGTGAACTTCACGTAAATGGTATACACCATAAAAATTAAAAAAATAGCGTGCCTTCGACAACACAGTTTATGTTTGATTTACTATTAATTGATTTACTATTAATTGATTTACTATTAATTGATTTACTATTAATGCTGATTGCCTGTGATGTTCCGCTGCACATACTCGATAAACAACCATTTCGAGAGTTCTGGAATAAATACAATGCCCAGGTGAAGTTACCAAGTCGCACAACGTTATGTAACTATCTACCAACTGTACACGTAGACATGGTAAATAAGATGAAATGTGAATTAAAAAATACACGGACGTGGTTATCTGTTGATGAGACAACAGATTGTAAAAATAATTCTATTTTAAATGTTAATAGTACGAGTACTGGACCCTCTTACCGACAGTTCCGCTGTTACTAGCTAGAAAAAGACCAAGTCAGTGTACTAGCGAAACAATTACCAGGGTGGTGCTGGAGACGTTAAACAAATTTCAACTGTCAAAAAGTCAAGTGTTGATGTTTGTGACTGATCGCGCCGTGACCATGCGTTCGGTAGGTCATTCCTTGCAAGAACAAGGCTGTACGTTTATACATGTTACGTGTAAAGTGCATGCTTTACATCTTGTGGCAGAAACTATTCGAAAAGGTTTTTCAGAGGTGGATGCATTAATAGCAAGTACAAAAAAAGTGTTTCTTAAATCTCCTAAACGTCTCCGTGCATTTCATAGCAAGTGTCCCGGTATTCCTGAACCACCACAGCCGATTCTTACACGTTGGGGAACATGGCTGCAGGCAGCTTTTTTATTATGCTGAATATTTCCAACAAATAAAAGCTGATACTACAATTCAATCCAGATGAGGCTGCAGCTATTAAGGAAAGCCAGACAAAATTCGAAGATATTTCCGTTGAAACAGCTTTAAAAATATTGCGAAGAACTATAAACCATTATATGAAAGCATACAAAAAAATTAGAAAACAGTGCGTAGTCGTTAGCGGAGTCACTGCAAATAGTGGACGAAGTAAATCTACTGCTACACGATACAGGTGACGCAGCAAATGAGCGCGTTAAAGAAAAATTCGCAAGTGTGTTAAATAAAGACACCGGTTTTACCAAATTAAGACAAATATGTGATGGTGCAGCCCCAGATCCGTTAAGTGGTTCAAAGACTATTTTACGTATGCGTGTATTATGGTTACACATTTTCTCCATTTTGTGATAAGCAAGCTAGTTCATCAAGCTAATTAAGAGGGTAAGTTTTACATACATTGTTATAAATTGTAACAGTTTATTGTTTCTCGTATTAGTTAATTTGCGTACGCCACTGTCCCACGGAACATTTTTGACAGCCCTAGTGATGAATCTGAAAAAAAATTCCAAATTATTGAGGCCCCGTTTGAACAATTCCAAATATTCTGTACAAGAACTTGTTAAACTGAACATAGATTTTTTAGACTTGACAAAACTATATTTAATAACGTTATGCAGTATGGACAAAATGACTGTTATAGTTATGTTTAATAAATTAAACATTTTTAATTCTAAAACTTTCAACTCGGCATTACACTATTTATTCCCGACGAATTTAATAATACTTTCTGAATATAATCAACCTAGGGATAAAATATTAAATGACATGTTTGCAGAAGTTATAAAGCGATATTCCATATTGCAGAAGAAC
>JANEYF010005346.1:0-42519 GCA_029963845.1 Rhamnusium bicolor | reverse complement strand
TAAGTAATGATTACATTGTGTGACAACAGTTAAATCACTCAAATTTGTGTATCCAAGAAAAGAGTATTTTCTGGACTCTACAATATTCATATTTTACCATGAACTGGTCCGCGTCGGAAATTTTGTTTCCACATGGCTCTTAAAATCTATTGAAACTGAAAACATCACAATAAAACACAGAAAGTCTAGTCCTGGAATGGGTTGGTACCTTTGATACGAAGATAACACTGACGTAGTTTTCCACAAAACACCAAAATATCATATACCGCACTCGACGCGCGTTTCACCAACTAAGTTAGCATCATCTGGAGATGACTAAAAACTAACTTATGCTTAACCACGTACCATATTTATGGCCTAAACTATTGTCACGGTTCTGTGAACCATAACCTACTAACCAATAAAGCGGGTTACTTGGAATTGGCCCTCTGTCACTATTTATACAATTTTTAGCACTTTGTGATTTCCAGCTTTCAAATGCATCCAGCTGTCTAGAATTTTGTTACATTCCTAATTATTCTTAAATTGCTAATATCTATTTTATGCTTGTTCTCAAACGCATGTTGGGCAACACTAGACTTTTCTGTTCTACCATATTTGAGATGGGCCATATGATATTTGAATCAATTTGAATTGATCGTCCAGTTTGTTCAACATATTTTTGATTACAGTCCTTACAGCTAATTTCGTAAATCCCCGACTTTACGTTTGTTTCACTTGTCTTTTGGACTGCCTAAAAGTTGTTGTAATGTATTTTCCAATGAATGAACCACTACAACTATATCTCTAAATCTTTTAACAATACTTAAGAGATCAAATGGAATCGATACAAATTTCGGATTTTCTCTTTCATTTGGAAGGTCGAGACATTTCCTTGGAAGTGACTTTAAATTTTCGTTTCCTAATTATTTTATCAATTAAATTTACAGAATATCCATTACTCGCAGCAGTATCCTTAATCGATAATGCTTTTTTTCAAAGCTTTCCTTATTGAGGGGAAGCTTAATAGACGATGGACTAGAAAATTAAAACTCGGCATTTTGTGTTGAGCACAATGGTGAGAATCCTTAGGAATATAATTTAGAGTACTGCATTCTTCGTATATGAAATTCCTAACTTTTTTAATATAAGCAACTTATGTATCAAACATTGCAAAATATCATCAACATTACCTGAGCCAAACCCCGAAGGAATACTCGATTTCTTCTTTTGTTTCTGTCTCTGAAACTGTTTATGGCAATGAATGGTGACACAGAGTTACCCATTGCTATTCCTTCATGTTGTTCGAAGAAATTATTCGTTGAATCGAAAGCAATTTTGCAAAGTTTAGTTAGTTGAAGATATATTCTTTTAATACATCTTTGACTGAGATTGTTTAATTCGAGTAAATCTTAGGTAGTCCAAGGTCTGTGGTATCGGAACACTTGGAAACAATGAATAAACGTCAAAGGAGATCATAATTTCACCTTCTTGTAATTGAATATTTTTCACCTTATTAATGAAATCATTGGATTAATCATAGAAAAACTAGGTGATATAATAGGTAAATTTTTCGAACTCCTCTTTTAACTATATACGTGGTAAGTGGTAGATCCGATTGCTGAAACAATAGGACGTACTGACTTTCCTGGTTTATGTATATTAGGCAAGCAGTACAATCTAGGTACACTTGGATTAGATACATGTACCTTCCTATTTAAAGTTGGAGTAATAAGGTTGTTGCAGGATTTAAGTACATTTCTTACTTCAGTAACCATTTTTGGCAATGGATTTCTAAAAAAGTTTTTTATAAGGACCATTACTAATCAGATTATCTACTCTTTCATAATAGTCCTCTTTATCTAAAAATAACAACCTTTTGTCTTTATCAGCTTTTAAGTAAAAACAATCTTTTTCACGCAACCGTTTGATAATTTTTCTGTCTTTTTGTAGATTTTGACTTTCTATTTACATTAGTGATTGGACTTGTTGAAATTTGATTTCTGCAAGCTTCTCTTGATAAATCCCTTTAGAGGAATCAGGAACGTATTGAATTAAACTTTCAACACTTGTAACAATCCATCCAAAATGCTAGAGGCAGGTAAAACAAAATTTAACCTTTGTTAAAGAGAACAATTTCTTCTTCTTCCAGCAGAAATGGCTGGATTTAGAAATTAAGCATTCGTACAGTAACGAGGTACGCTTGAATTACAAACATATGGACTTTACAAAAAACCTTTAACTATAAGTTAAATAATTTAGAACTCTGAAAGCAGAGGAATATGTTTTTATCAATCAACGCAAAATTTATTAAGAAAATGTCACAAAATAAAAAAATCAAAAGATTAATCAGTAGTACGTCAAAAGAAAGTGTTCTTCAAAAAGTTCTCAGCATTGTAGAAAATCATTCCTCATAGTTGATGAAGAAGAAATTGATCTCCTTAATAAAGGGATTAAATTTTGCTTTACCTGCTTCTGAAGGCATTTTAGATGGGATTGTTGCAAGTGTTGAAAGTTCAATTCAATACCTTGATTCCTCTAAAGGATTTATCAGAGAAGCTTGCAGAGAAATCAAATCTCGACAAATATTGTCACTAATGTAAAGAGAAAGTCAAAATCTACAAAGACAAAAATTATCAAACGGTTGCGTGAAAAAATTGTTTTTACTTAAAAAGCTGATAAGGGTAATAAGGTTGTTATTTTAGATAAAGAGGACTATTATGGAGGATAGACAATCTGATTAATAATGCTACTTATAAAAAACTTTCTAGAAATTCATTACCAAAAATGATTACTGAAGTAAGAAATGTACAACAACCTGCAACAACCTTATTACTCCAGCTTTAAATAGGAGGTTACATGCATCTAACCCAAGTGTACCTAGATTTTATTGCTTGCCTAAGATACAAAACCAAGAAAGTCGGTACGTTCTACTGTTCAGTAATCGGATCTTCGACTTACCACCTATAAAATTGGTTAACAGAGGAGTTCGAAAATTTACCTGTTGTACCATCTAGTTTCTCTGTGATTATATCCAATGATTTCATTAATAAGGTGAAAAATATTCAGTTGCAAGGTGAAATTTTGATCTCCTTTGACGTTTGTTTATTGTTTCCAAGTGTTCCGATACCACAGACCTTGGACTACCTTAAGGATTTACTCGAATTAAACAATCTCAGTCAAGATGTAGTAAAATAATATCGTCAACTCGCTAAACATTGCATGAAACAAAGTTGCTTTCGATTTAACAATAGTTTCTTCAAACAACATGAAGGAGCGGCAATGGGTAACTCTGTCAATATTCATTACCAGTCTCTTCATGAACAGATTCGAGACAGAAGCAAAAGTAGAATTCGAGTATTTCCCCAGGGTTTGGCTTAGGTATGTGGATTTTATTTTTTGCAGTGTTTGATACAGAAATCGCTGATATTGACAACTTTGTTTCGCGTCAGTTAAATTCACATATGAAATTGAGAACTCTGGACAACCACCATTTTTAGATGTGTTAATAATTAGAAATGGTAAAAATAAGTTAGAATTTGACACATACAACAAAAGATACCAGTACTCTAAGATATATCCCTAAGGACTCTCACCATTGTGCTCAACACAAAATGGCGAGTTTTAATTTTCCAATCCATCGTCCATTAAACTTCCCCTTGAATAAGGAGAGGTTTGAAAAAAAAGGCATTGATTATGGATATAGCTGCGAGTAATGGATATTCTGTAAATTTAATTGATAAAATAATTAGGGAACGAAAATTTAAAGTCATTTCGAAATTCCTCGACCTTTCAAAATGAAAGAGAAAATCCGAAATTTGTATCGATTCCATTTGATCCTCGAATTACCCGGGGTATTGGTAAAATTTTTAAAGATATAGGTATGACAGTGGTTCGTTCATTCATCAGGAAATAAACTACAACAACTTTTAGGTAATCCAAAGACAAAATTGAAACAAACGAAAAGTCGGGGACTTACGAAATTAGCTGTAAGAACTGTAAAGTATGTTGGACAAACGAGACGATCAATTCAAACTAGATTCAAAGAGCATATGATCCATGGTAGAATAGATAAGTCTAGTGTTGCACAACATGCGCTTGAGAACAACCATAAAATAAATATTAGCAATTTAAGATTAATTAGGAATGTAACAAATACTAGACAGCTGGATGCATTTAAAAGCTTAGAAATCACAAAGTGTATAAATAGTACAAATAGTGACAAAGGGCCAATTCTAGGTAGCCCGCTTTATTGGTTAGTGGGTCACGGTTCACCGAACTGCGACAATAATTTAGGTATAAATAGGGTACATTGTGAGCATAAGGTTAGTTTTAATCATCTTCAGATGATGCCAACTTGGTTGACGGAACGCGCATCAAGTGCAGTATATAGTGTTTTGGTGTTTCGGTGGACAACTACTGCAGTGTTGCAAAAGGTCTACTTTATATCTGCCTAAGTTTAGGTGCGACAGCTGTAGAGTTGATTCCAACAGAAGTGGTCCAAACGTCTAGTAATGTTTTTAGTTAGAAAAACGTACTTAAAACTTCGCCAATTGGCTTTCAGCGCAACGTTAAAACGACGATGGTCATCACACTCATCAGTCATCACTGTCGGTCGCAAGCCGATGTTGTATCGACCCTGATTTTATCCACTGAATTAGTGCAAAAGCGGGTCGATTAATCGTTGTTATGACTTCAATCAAGACGCGTCGGACGACTTTAAAACAACGTTAAAATGCTGCTTGGGAAAACATAGATTTTATTCTTGTTTCTGGGGTATGAATAAGTTGTACGCACCCGAAAAGAAATCCTGGTTACTATTGGGCAGAAAAATTTGGTTTTTGTTAGATACGAAAACTAAATCTTCGTTTGTGGTGAATTAAAACAACCATATTTCCTAATTTATTAAGAGTTAACAAAGTAAAATCATAGGGGGGAGGCACGGCCCGCTAAATCAACCATTGCCTTGTGGAAAAATCATTCCTTAGATACTGTTCATTTATAGGAAATGTGTACTGTGTTATAATTTTCAAATTGGTACGTTTATAAAATATTATTTCATAATTAATTATTTTATTTACATCATGCTCTATTATTATTAATTTCAAAGTCATTTACAGACTGTTATTTTCTTTTGTGTTTCGTAGTAGATTTGTTACTGGCCTGATTATAAAATTGATCGTTTTAAAGACGCTTAACTGCTGAGACTACTTTTCTATAGATTTTTTACAGACTATACAATAAAAAGAATAGAATATAAACCATTTGAATTTGAATGTACGACAATCAAACACGCACATCTTAGACTTAATTTGGACAGAGTTATGTAAAATTCAATCAAAAAAATATTTAATTACATTTAGATGTGAAACATGAACATGTTATCAGTCAAACAGACAGCAACGAAATTAAGTTTTTATACCTATTTAAACGAATTTACTAAAAAATCGAACGGTTCAAAGGCTCCAGGCTTCAAACTAAATTAATGTATGACCATAACAGGTTCTTAAAATAACATCTTGCAAGCATTTACCTTTTTTATACATATTTATGTTTATGTTATTAAGGTATACTATTAATAATTACACATATGAATTATTTGTTGATTTAAGGATACGAGGGACGACAGCAAAGATGAATTCCACTCGTGGCTCTAGATATGGAGGAGTATGAAGTTTCTTTATTCAGTATACCGGGTGGCCACGAGACTAGGACCATGCTTATATCTCTTTCAATTATAAACTGATTTAGACGAAATTTGGTACAAAATATTAAACCTAATTTCGGATGGACATCAAAATGACCGATTTCCGGTTTCACCGAATGTGCATTTACCTTTGATTTTTTTAAATGCATCACCCAGTATATTTTATGTTCTTCGGAATCTACAACTCAAATTGCATAGGATAGCGTTGTCAAATTTACATTTTACTCAAGGAACTGAATTTTTCAAATTTATTTTTTACCGTAGAAGGCCGTGATTGGGAGAAAATCTGTTCCAGTTGGTTCTTGTAACTCATATTAATAGTGATTACATCAATTAAATCAATAACAAATGCCTCATGAAAGAATAAAATGTGCCAAACGTGTTTTTTTTAAGAAAAAATCATTTTTTTAAATGGCACCTACTAAGGGCCATAATGCCATTAAATAGTAAATTTAATTACCAATCTAACGAAATTCATCATGCATCACTTCATCTTTGTCTAAAACTGAAAAATATTTATTATTTGTAAAGTGCTTACTTTCATGGTATAAGTAACGTGCATTTATTGGAAAACATAGTAAGGCAAGAAAATAAATGTTCTAATGTCATGTCTCTCGTAAACTATTCGGAATTGCAAGTTGCATAAACTAATTTAAAAAGTACCTATGTATTTAAAATTTTATTTAGAAACAATATTTTTTAGTATATCATTTAAGAAAATAAATAAAATGTAACAACAATTAATTATACGTTTTATTGGACAAACAAAAAGTTATATTTTTACACAAGTCAATTTGGGGTGAAGTCACACTATATTTTTCCTTATAACTTGTAAACAGTTGGAGATATCTAAATTCTATAAAGTTATTTGATTAATTCCTTGTTAGGAGTTACTCAGCGGTTAAACCCCGCACCAAGTGCCCTTCTGGTTCTTAAATTTTTGTTTATAGATAGAATGACCAATTCACCAAATACCGCTTAAAGAAAATACTTTAATTCTACCTTATACAAAACACAAAGTTTTAAGTATATTTGTTGACCTAAATTTAACAGTTTCATATTTTCAATATCTTAGAAATTGTTTAGACAAGACTAGATGACATCAATTCTAAAATGTTGATACGTAAACTAGTTTTATCAGAAAACGTACGGATTTTAGTTATTTTAGTTTTTTTTTTTATTTACTTGGTTTTGTATGGATAGAGTATATTTTATTTTGTTATATTTTTGTAGTTCCATAAATACAGAGGCTTCATAAATGATTGAAAACCACGTGATCAATTAGTATCTTTTAACTCCTGATTTTGTATCTTTCATATTACGATGAAGATTTTTGCATATACGTATGTATACATATATATCTAAGGAATTGTTTTCAACTATTTTTTGTTGACGGCGCGGCTCGACGAGGCTGTTAAAGGGAATGAACTGGTCACATGGTTTTCGATCATTTATGAAGACACGTTATTAAATAAATTAAAAATTTTTATTATAAGTATAAATATATTTTTTTAGTGTTTAAATTGTGTGCTGCGCATTTTTTGAAATGTTTCTTTCTTTAGATTTTTATCGAATTCTCTTTTGTAAAACTTTTTGCTTCAGTACTGATAGTCATGCTTTAAGCTTCAAGCACATTTAACCGGAGCGGAATCGTCTAAGCACATCAGTACGGCTAGAATCGGCCCGCAACGGAAATTCTCATGGATGCGCGCGAAATTCCTACCAGGCAGCCCTCTCTTCTGTACCTATTGGTCCAGTCTATAATAATCTTGTAGTGTTTGTCACAGAACAGAAAAAGGTGTTTGTGTTTGTTCATTTAGAATGGAAATGAAAAGTACCGATTATCATCGTTTATAGCGGCTCTGGATTGCGGACGCATGCCACCGGATGGTGTTTGGATGCCACGGGTGCGCACATTTACCGGGACGGAATCAGCTCGCAACGAATTTCTGTCGAGTGTCGATGAATGCTACTGAGAGCAAATCCAAGTCGGCATGCCGAAGAGCTATTTGCCGAGCCAACTCCGCCCGGATAAATGTGCGCATAGCTATTTAAAAAATTCATTTTTTGGCATTTTTGCTGGCCGGTGCGGCCCGATTCCGCCCAGCTAAATGTGCTTCAAGCAATAAAGTATTACTTGGCTCCCATGCTCCAATATTGAGATATGGCATAACTTATATCCACCAGACGCAATTGGCTCTTAACACCATAACTAGAATTCACTGTATCAATTATTTTTCTCTATCACGAACAGCACAGTCACTGAATCCATTGACCAAGCAAAAAAGTAATTCCTTCAAACTATCAATTCCCTTGAGGTGCAATAGTCGTGTTTAATTGCAAGAAAGTCAGTTGTGTGACTTATTTCTTGATGGAATGGAGAATAGAGAATAATTATTTCTAAACCAATCCAATATTGAAATTCAGAGAATGGAACAGTTCATTATTTCAGACGTAAAAAGTATTACCTTTAGGGATCCAGGGGTTTGTTTTTAATTAAATAATTAATTGAAAAGAGGAACGGGATTTTTTTTTCAATCGATGAAGTATTTAGATTCAGAGATTAGACTAACATCTTCAAAGTATAAACATGTCATCTTCAAGGGGCTACTCTAAAAAAACAAGTTATAATTAGAGCTGTCCGAGGTCACCTGGCCGACAGAGCCGTCATATGACTCATATGTTTACATCATATCATAATACTTGAATAAGTACAGTAAATGGAAATAAATTTTAACAATAATGTTACATTTTATAAAAATTTGTATAAAACTCGCCCTTTTAAGCAGATTTATGAAGTAGTTTGGTTGTCGTCATCACAAAGTGGGGAAGATCTATAGTATAATAGCATCAGGTATGTTTCTACAGCTGTCTCCGTCAGCGATGTTCGCTTTGGTGAAAAAATATGTTTTGCATTTTGAAAATGACCATTCGACATCTACGGATGTAATACAGGCATAAGTAAAACAATCTGTGAACTCACTTAACGAAGTTGTAGATGCACCATCACAAATTTGTCTAAATTTGCTAAAATTAGGATCTTTCTGTAATACACTCTCGAATTTTTCACTAACGCGATTATTTTTTTCGTTATTTATAGCCTGTAGCTGTGTATTTACGTCGTCCACTATTTGCAGCGATTCCACTAACGACAACGAACTATTTTGCAATTTTTCTATTGCGTCGTGTAGTCCTCTATAATTGTTATTAATAGTTTTTAAATCTGTTTCAAGGGAAACGTCTTGAAAGCTTGTCTGGCTTTCCCTAATAGCTGCAGCCTCGTTAGGGTTGAACTGTAGTATCACAGCTTTTATTTGTTGAAAATATTCAGCATAATAAAAAGCCGCTTTCAACCACGTTCTCCAACGTGTAAGAATCGGCTCTGGTGGTTCAGGGATACCAGGACACTGTCTGTGAAATGCTCGAAGCAGTTTAGGAGATTTGAGAAAAACTTTTTTTGTATTTGCTATTAATGCATCTACCTCTGGACATTTTCGAATCGTTTCTGCCACAAGATGTAACGCATGCACTTTACACGTAACATGTAAAAACCTACAATTGTCTCTTTGAAAAGAACGGCCTACCATGCACATTGTCGCAGCACCATCAGTAACAAACATCAATACTTGACTTGTTGAAAGTTAAAATTTTTCGAATGTCTCCAACACCCCACGCGTAATTATTTCGCCAGTACACGCAGTTAGTCTTTTACTAGCTAGTAAAAGTGGAAATGTTAGTTTAAGAGGGACCAGTACACGTACTATAATATTTAAAATAGAATTTTTTTTACAATCTGTCGTCTCGTCAATACATAACCAGAGCCGTGTATTTTTTAATCCACATTTAATCCTATTTACAAGGTCTTCACGAACAGCTGGAATATATCTACGTAACGATGTACGACTTGGTAAGTTCACCTGGGGATTGTATTTATTCCAAAACTTCCGAAATGGTTGTTTATCCAGTATGTGTAGCGGAATATTACAGGCTATTAACATTAACAATAAATCAAACATAAACTGAGTTGTCAAAGGCATGCCATTTTTTTTATTTTGATGTTGCACGGTGTTGATATGACGACGACAATCTGTTTTGTGCCAGCACATTAAGTCTTGATTACAAACTTTACAAATTATTTTGCATCCGTCATAGAATAAATCCGGAAATACACCGATAAATTTATTCACTGTATCCGCGTACGGTCGTTTTTTACCCTTTGGCGCGTTTGACATTATGTATAATTTATAGGTACAACCTCACGCATTAACCTTTCAAATAAGACTGCAGCGTAAATCACTTCTAAATCGGCACGTGTGACGCCATCGCAAGACCGTGGCTGTACTCCAGCCAACTCGGACAGCTTTAGTTATAATCTATATGTAATTCTTTTTTTATTTTTTTTATAAGTGAAAAATTATAACTTTTTTATAAACAATTTTGTTAACAAAATTATTATATAGGTTACTTACTCGTCAAGAGTAATACAGTAAAAATCCATCAAAGGGTCGACTCATAAACATATTTGGAAAAACATGTATAAAACTTGAAAATTGTACAAACAACCATGTATAAAATTTGAAAATATTTTGTTGTAAAAACAATACAATACTAATTAAACAAAATATTATAAAATCGTGGAAATTAAACAAAAATGATAATTTTTTAGAGTAGCCCCTTGAAGATGACATGTTTATGTCGAAAGTTCTTCGCACAGATTTTAAATAAATTTAAACGGTGAATACCTTAGATTTTTCTTCACTTTATCAAAACCAAAAATGTAGATGAGGCATTGCAACGGTTTTTATTGAATGTATAATATTAGGCAATTATTAATTAAAATACATACTTTGTTAAGTTGTAAAAACTTTTACATAACGAACTTCCCGTGATGGTAAAATAGTGCAGTAGTGCAAGACGTTTTTATTTAAATAATTACCAATTATACATCTACCTTATCCGTTTTCAAATTATTACAATTATTTACGTAAAGTACGACGACTTCCTGGCTGCCGGAATGAATTTTTTATCTACCTGTTTACTACGGGACTTTGGCTGGGGACACATATCTAACAACTGATAGAAGGTAAATGCACCACGTTGTCACGTTTCTTTGTTAAACTTAACAAAGAACATCCCTTCGAGGGACTGTCCTTGGAGTTTTAAAATTGTTTAAAATAAAATTTTCAAAATGTTACCAATTTTATTTCATTATTTAGAAGGATTTTATAGGTAGGTATAAGAGTTTTATTTTCGGTAGTAATTTCTCAAGCACATGTCAAATTGCTAACAATTTTTATAAAATTAGTGCTAATGGGCACGAACGAATGTGATAACAGTTCAGAAACACCATAAAAGGCTAAATTTAAAATTTCGTTAGAAACAAAAATGTTTTTCGTTTAAAAAAAATGTGTTTCCAAAATATTGAAAACTTATTCGCAATTTCTGTTAATTACTATTTTAATGGTCAACTGCCACATAGGAGGCCACTCAACTAAGAAACTATTTCCTCACTACATAATTAGGGAGAACATATATTTCCATGATGGTGCCTATATACGAAGGTAGAGAGAAATTAGCTCAACGAGAAATTCTCCAATCGATGCATAGGATAAATAGAGTAGCCTCCAGAATCCCCAAACCTTATACCATTGGACTTTTATGGGGTACTGTTAAAAATATTGTGTATAAAAGCAGACCGCAGATCAAAGAGGAGCTGGAGGAAGGAACATAATTGCATGATAATAAATAACGCTGCAACAATTCCGTTAAGTTGTGAATAATCGAAAAAATTGTCATTTAAAGGGTGGTCTAGTAGAGAGACATCATTTAATATTACTGCAATCATTGTTGTCCATTTGCTTTGTTTTCATTTTATATTAAATATTATTCAGACAGACATCTGCGCCGGCGCTATGTTCAGCAGCAGCGGCGAAATGCCAAAAAACCAACGGCGGCAGTGGCGCGGCTGCGTATTTTGGCAACCGCGGCGGCAAACAGCGGCGACGCGTCGCTTGAAATGTTATGTATAAACTGATTTTTCTAATTAATTATTTTTAACACTTAATTATTTTTCTAACGTTTCGGTTTATTAACCATCATCAGTGAAACTATTAGCAGGTGTTTATTTTAAATTTTGTACATTTTTGTTGTTATTTGTTTGCTTGTTTTAACGAAACATTGCATTCTTGAAATGTAGGTATTAATCTAAATAAAAATGTTTTAATTTACAAATATTATAAATACTTAAAGTAATACCTACAAAGGCATCAAAGTCGTAATTCTCTCACTTTATTTAACTGAAGATTAATTGAAGTTGCCACACACACTTCTTCTTGATGATTTATAAACTTGTATCACATGAAGAGAAGTGATTAAGATTTAATTGCGATTACCCACTAGTAAAAGGTTTTTACCAAATAAATAATAATACCAATAATAATAATAACACACACACACGTAGCCGCGTGTGGCGTGTAGAGGTTCCTGATATCAACTGCAGGACCTGCCATCAGGCGCCGGAATCGCTCAGGCACTTACTTTCTGCATGCCCCATATATGCGATTTTGGCCTACATCCACCGACATAACGCGGCTTTACGAGTGCCATACTATCATCTAAGGCACTCGTACAAGGTAGACCAGACACCAGTGCTGTCTTACGTCCCCGGAGATATTGAGTCCGTTGTCGAGAACGAGAAATGCCGGATTTACTGGAACTACTCGTTCCCAACTGTCAGGCTAATCCAAGCCAACAAGCCTGACATAGTCCTCCTCGACCATCAACTCAAGGTGATGTATGTCATCGAGTTCTCGACACCTGCGGAGAAAAACATCACCTTGAAGGAGGAGGAGAAACGGACCAAATATCGTGATCTCCGGTACGAGCTCCAAGTGCTGTACCAAGGCTACTTGGTAAAAATGGTCGTCCTTATAATCGGTGTACTCGGAGGGATTAAGCCTATGCTGCTCTTGGAACTGAAGATCATACCGGTCTGCCAAAAATCAGCCGAGTGGCTGGCAGGCCAAATGCAGAAGGCGGTCATTCTGGGTTCTCTCCGTCTGCTTAGGGCACATGTTTCTGGTATCTACAGTCACTAACCCTGCGGGATAATAATAATACGCTTTATTTGCCCAACAGGTAACACCTAATTACAGGACAATTTAAATTACTCTTAAATACTACGGAACATTTTATAATATTTAGTAACAAATCTTTATATTAAACATAAAGGTAAGTACAATATATGTTACTATGAACTGAAAATTAAATAAAAAAAAAAGATAGTGTGATAGTAATAGTTAAAAAAAAATAAAATAAGAACTGATTATTGAAAAAAAGTAAAATAATATAAATAACGATGAGAAAAAAAAATGTATATCTACATAACACGAAAAGGAACAATCAATAAAGGGAATAGTAAGCTAAAATTATGTACTAAAAGTTTGCTTAGCATATTTTACCAGCTGATTTTGTGTGCAAAGGTTTATATCACAATATTGACTTAATTTGTTAAAATAATGGCACATACAATGTATTGATGATTTTAGCAACATATTGGTATTGGCTCGTTTAGTGTAAAATGTGGGATTTTGTCGAGAATGTATTCTTGGAGTAAAAAAATTAATCTGTGAAAGAATTTGAGGACAGTCAATTATGTAATAATTTGTATAAAAAAGTAGCATTATAGATGATTTGAAAAACAAAGAAATCATTAGAGATACTTTTTCTCCATTTGCATGTCCTATTATACTTGATCGTAAGAAATATGGCAGTGATCGAATGTGTGTCGACTATCGTGCATTGAATTGACAAACCATTAAGGGATAGATATCTTTTACCTAGTATAGATGACCAAATTGATCAGTTATGCGGCTTTAAATATTTCACGTCACTTGATATGGCTAGTGGTTTTCATCAAATACAGATTTCCGAGGATTCTGTGGAGAAAACTGCATTTGTAACACCAGACGGTCATTATGAGCATTTAAAAAGGCCGTTTGGTTTTGCTAACGCTCCATCTGTTTTCAAAGGGCTACTAACTTTGCCTTACAACATCTAATAAATACTAGAAAGGTATTTATTTATTTGGATGACGTATTATACCATCTCAAACTGTAAATGATGATCAGTTGGTAATGTGTTGATGTTGATGAACTGGTATTATATTCATGAAAACGATTAGTTTGCAGTATGTTGATCTTGATGAACTGGTATTATGTTCATGAAAATGATCAATTGGTAATATGCGTTGATGTTGATAAATAGTTGGTAATATCTTTATGATGTTGATGGGTATCATTGGTAACATAATTATAATTATAATTAAAATAATATTAAAAGAGCCTTGGGCACGGTTTGAACATGTACCAACTGAGTAAGTTAAAACAATTTTGCAAAGTGACTCTGATCTGGATACCCGGCCACTCTGGTATGGAAGGTAACGAAATAGCCTACTCCTTGAAAAGGAGCGGATATCACACTTGGATAAGATAATATTGTTGATGCTTGGGTCTAGTAGTGCCTTCTGGCGAATATCACACTTGGATAAGTTAAGAGTGTTGATGATTGGGCATAGTTGTGCCTTCTGGTGGATATCACACTTGGATTGGATAAGTTAGAGTGTTGATGTTTGGGCCTAGTAGTGCCTTCTGGCGGATATCACACTTGGATAAGTTAAGAGTGTTGATGCTTGGGCCTAGTAGTGCCTTCTGGTGGATATCACACTTGGATTGGATAAGTTAGAGTGTTGATGTTTGGGCCTAGTAGTGCCTTCTGGCGGATATCACACTTGGATAAGTTAAGATTGTTGATGCTTGGACCTAGTAGTGCCTTCTGGCGGATATCACACTTGGATAAGTTAAGAGTGTTGATGCTTGGGCCTAGTAGTGCCTTTTGACGGATATCACACTTGGATAAGTTAGTGTTGATGCTTGGGCCTAGTGGTGCGTTCTTGCACATATCATACTTAGATAAGTTAGAGTGTTGATGCTTGAGCCTATTAGTACCTTCTGGCTAATATCACACTTGGATAAGTTAGAGTATTGATGCTTGAGCCTAGTAGTGCCTTCTGGTGGATATCACACTTGGATAAGTTAGAGTGTTGATGTTTGGGCCTAGTAGTGCCTTCTGGCGGATATCACACCTGGATAAGTTAAGGGTGTTCATGCTTGGGCCGAGTAGTGCCTTCTGGTGGATATCACACCTGGATAAGATAATAGTGTTGATGCTTGGGCCTAGTAGTGCCTTCTGATGGATATCACACTTGGATAAGTTAGTGTTGATGCTTGGGCCTAGTGGTGCCTTCTGGTGCATATCATACTTAGATAAGTTAGAGTGTTGATGCTTGGGCCTAGTAGTACCTTCTGGCGAATATCACACTTGGATAAGTTAGAGTGTTGATGCTTGGACCTAGTAGTGCCTTCTGGTGGATATCATACTTGGAAAAGTTAGTGTTGATGCTTGAGCTATGTGCCTTCTGGTGGATATCACATTAAATGTCTATAATCACACTTTGATTAAGATATACAATATTTTGCTTGTCACAAGCTGGTATCCCCCTGCGACTCCTGTCCCTGGAATGCACAGTAGTAGTCAAGATGAAACCGAGCCTAATATTGGGCCGAGAACGTCCCAATGTCAGGCTGGCCGTGTTAGCGGTAAACGTACCGCAATATTATGTATCCAAGTAATTCAGTAATAGTGTGCCCTGATTGACATATGTATATTATGAATCGCACGTCAGGATAACCATGAGCTTTGTTCGGTGTGGTCGTTATTATTTTATCTTTGTATTACGTATTTGTTTACGCTTTTAATATATAAAAACTAAAATAAAGCCAAAGAATCCGTAAAAACGTGATTTGAAATCGTTTTCGACAAACCCATGGAAAAGTGAAATTCCGAACATTTATATTTTGCCTTTTTTATTCTTGGAAATATTAATTAGCTAAATAAAAACGAAAAAGACTTTCTAAATATAACTTTATTTTACTTTAAAATATGTCAGAGACAGCAAGAGGCCTTTCATCTTCTTGAAACCATCATCGATCTAGTAATTTTCATTCAACTGATACCTTACACAGTTCTGCTGAAATGTGTTTCTGAGCGACATCATTACTTATTTTTAAAGACTTAACATGTTCGTTCTGTAACATAACAAATACTTAATTTATGAAGGTATTCCAGCTCCTTGTACGCATAGATTTCATATTATTTTCTTTGTCACAAACGATTCCAATAGCTTAAAGCTGCGTTAGCACGATCTCGTCGTCAGGATTACCAATATAAAACTTTAAATCGGTGTTAAAAATGTTCTACTGATGAAAACAAAAAATGAAAAAAACAATTCATCTTAAATAACATATGGATTCAATATATAAAATTACAAACAATACTGATGCCTTTTTTTTATTAATATTCTAGTTAATAGTTAATATTTTATTTTAGTTTCATAAAATGACACCAAATAAAATATACGTATTTCTATATACGTATATCTCATTTCGTGTCATTTTATGAAACTAAATAATCGTATCTCCTATTAATAAAAATTCGCATCAATATTGCCTGTAATTTTTTATATTAGATCTACGTGGTATTTAAGAAGAACTATTTGTTTTCGTTTTATAATATTATTTACGCAAAAGTTTTAACAGCAATTTATAGATTCAAGTTGGACACTTTGTGAAAATGTGCTCTTAAAATAATATATATGGATTTTCGAAAACAAATATTCAGTGGAAAATATGGTACTTTATGTTTTTTCTAGACAACAGGAATTACAAATGACATAAAAGGCTTTCCCTAATATACATTCGGTTTTTCTTGAATAATCCGTAATATTCCCGGAAAACGCTATGAGAATACCCACACGGTCACCTAGTTGGCATCGGAGCGTTTTCAATTCTGGTGCGATAAAAGAAGCGCTTAGGAGGGGGGGCGTCGAGGCAGCGTCGTTTGAACGTGCAGTCGAGTCGCGGTGTGCGGTGCGATTGTTCATTGATTAACTATTAACAGAGGGTTTGCATAATTTGGTACGGGACACGGCCGAGGACGACAGGATCTTGCCACAGATTATTGATCTTAGTTGGCTGCGATGCCCCATGCCAATGCCTACTGCTGTTCTATGGCCCTATTGTATTGAGTCCTTTTATTATGTCCCAGCGATTGTCTCAGGATACAATACACGTATTCATCGTATCTAGGAAAACGCAGCGTAAAACAATAATTTTATTATTGATCAAAAGAAACAATTCAATCTACTGTTACTGTGGTTTAAGGGCGATGATGGTGCGATACATCAATTAATAAAATAACAAAACCAAGACATAGGATACATCGATCTATCCTCGAGTTTTTAAAACAAAAATAGTTATTTTAAAACTTCAGTTATTGTCTGAACGTTATTTGTGACATTCTCTAAATTGTTATTTTTCCACCTTGGGGTTTACTACCACATACATAATAGGCCACATGCACAAAATATAATTTTGGCATTTTTGGAATCTTTACTTAATACAAAAAACCGTGTGTCAAGGATTTTTTTCTTTTACAAAAGTTATTCAACAATAAAGTTTGAATTAATCTATTACGCGTGCAAACACTGCCGGCTGGGCAAGTCGATGCAGTGACGTCAAAGGACTCGAATGCTAGTGCAGAAAGTAGGCAAAGCATGTTGTTAAATGTAAACAAGTCGTGTTATTTGTGATTTATGTTGTGAAATTTAAGTAATTATTATAATGATCAATTCTTTTAAATTATCATCATATTACTGGTGCATCGTACCGATATGTAAAAATACTTCCACAAAAATGACCGACAAAAATGCGTGGACCTTTTTGATGCGAGTAATTAAAAAAATATTATTATTAAAAATAAATATACAAAGATAATAAAAAATACTTAAGGGGCCTAGTCGGGAAAAAGCTTCGGATAGCTGTGTCACTCTCTAGAAAGTTTTTATACATGCGCCGCTGTTTGGCTCTTGACTATACCTCACTGGACGTTTTATTACCGAATAGCGATTCCCGATAGAGGTAACACTTCCTTGCTCCATTTGTAGTGACAAAGATACTTATTTAGAAAATTTATTTTAACCAAATAGTACGGAATAAAAGTTTGAAATTTGCTGAGCATAATTATGAAGATTCATTCTAGAAGACATGTATGAGTTTTACCTCGAATTTTACCGATTGATATCATAATTCAGAAGCTAATCACGTTCAAATTTCACTTATACTTACAGTATAAAATTTTCCTACATAAAGTGAAAATTAATTAAAATAGATATACATGTACCCTCTAGTACACTTTTAACTACTGATCCTCCAAATTTGGTGTAATTTGACCAAACCGTATGGAAGAAATGAATTTTGAAAAATTACCTTATAAACACTGGTTTGATTAGCCCTCTTAATATGTGTAAAGTATATACGGCACTGTAATGATTTTTCTCACTTTTTTTTATGTTATTTTGAGGTACTAACGACGATATTTTCCATCACGGATTTTGTGTAAGCCTACTGGGCACTACAATGTTGTCAATTATTGCTTTCGGGTTACTCATTTTTAGCAAATGTTATTATTTAAATAGATTTCAATCGAAAACTCACAGTTGTTACTTGAAAACGATAAAGGGATATTCAAAAATATTTTATTCTAAAAGTACATGCATAGAGGGTGTATATAAAATTCTTGTACATAGGTATCTAACAAAGGTATTTTTTTTATATATATAAAAAACAATTAATTATATATCTACAAACAAAAATTTAGGAACCAGAACGGCATTAGATATTTCCAGCCGTTCACGAGTTATAAGGAAAAATATAGTGTGACGTCAGCCCCAAATTTGGCTAATAAAAAAATATAACTTCTTTGTTTTTTGTCACACGTTTTCCAAAAAAACTACTATACGATTCAGATGTATTGAACTTTAACCGCCAATATCTCAAAAATGGAGGAGTGAAAAAATACTACTAGAAAATGATACATAAACTAATATGTAAGTTATTTCCGAAAAATAACCACTTAAAGTTTAATGTGACGAATATCGTTAAAAATGGGTACATTTTTTGGCTTTGGTATAAATTAAAGAATCTTCGTAACATTTTAACCAAAATTATTAAAATTTCAGTGAGTGGTTTACAATCGGCACATAATGAACACCAAATTTTTTCAATTCCCCCCCCATTTTTGAGATATTCGCAGTTGAAGTGAGGGCTCGATACATTTAAATCGTATAGTAGTTTACGTATTAACATTTTAAAATGAAATAAAATTCACTTTTATCATGGTGTATAAGTTTTCGGTTTTCTGTTTGGGAATGTTTCAGTAGGTGTTTACAGTATAAATATTATGTGTGAACAAATATGACAGACCAGAGACTAAAATAATTTTAGCAAACACAACCACCCATATTTAATTAATGCATGAACTAGATATCGCACTGTTGACCACCCGGAGATATTGTGGCCTGTGACGTCGCGCCAATAAGACAGCATCTGCTATTCTCCGAGGTTCAATTAGTAATATAAACATTTTCCAGGTCGAAATTATTAAAACAGATTGGATAATTGCTAATGTTTAATGAGTAAGCCTGGCCAAGCGATGGTAGATTCAGGGTCGGGCGCAATACCAATGCCATCGCGCGCTTGTTTACGTTGACGATGACACGACACACTTCAGTTGTTATCTGTCGGTAGATGCATAGAGTACTAATAAATAATAAATAATGTTGAGCGTAAAGAGTAGAAAACGACCGTACGCTGATAAAGTGAATAAATTTATCGGTGAATTTCCGGATTTATTCTATGATGGATGTAAAATAATTTGTAAAGTTTGTGATCAAGACTTAATGTGCTGGAATAAATACGGCTGCAAAATTCATGTCAATAGTAACCGGCATAAAAATAAAAAAAATGGCGTGTCTTCTTTGGAACCTCAATTTATGTTTGATTTACTGTTAATGCTGATTGCCTATGATGTTCCCCTGCGCACATTGGATAAACCAGCATTTCGGGAGTTCTGGAATAAATACAATCCCCAGGAGAATTTACCAAGTCGTTCATCGTTACATAGATATGTACCAAGTGTTCGTGAAGACATTGTAAATAGGATTAAATGTGTATTAAAAAATACACGGTTATGTGTTGACGAGACGACAGATTGTAAAAAAAAATCTATTCTAAATGTTATAGTACGTGCATTCGACCCTGTGAAACCAACATTTCCACTTTTACTAGCTAGCAAAAGACTAACTGCGTGTACTGGCGAAACAATTACGCGGGTGGTGTTGGAGACTTTCGAAAAATTTGAACTGTCAACAAGTTAAGTGTTGATGTTTGTGACCAACGGTGCTGCGACAATGCGTTTGGTGGGCCGTTTTCTTCAAAGAGACGATTGTAGGTTTTTACATGTTACGTGTAAAGTGCATGCGTTCCATCTTATAGCAGAAACGATTCAAAAATGTTTTCCAGAGGTAGATGCATTAATAGCAAATACAAAAAAAAGTATTTCTCAAATCTCCTAAACGGCTTCGAGCATTTCACACACTGTGTCCTGGTATTCCGGAACCACCAGAGTCGGTTCTTACACGTTGGGGAACGTGGTTGAAGGCAGCTTTCTATTATGCTGAATATTTTCAACAAATAAAAGCTGTCATAATACAGTTCAACCCTAACGAGGCTGCAGCTATTAAGTAAAGCCAGAGAAGCTTTCAAGATGTTTCCCTTGAAATAGATTTAAAAACTATTTATAACAATTATAGAGGACTACCCAACACAATAGAAAAATTGCAAAATACTTCGTTGTTGTTAGTGGAATCGCTGCAAATAGTGGACGACGTAAATACACAGCTACAGACTATAAATGACGCAAAAAATAAGCCCGTTATTGAAAAATTCGAGAGTGTATTACGGAAAGATCCTGATTTTATCAAATTAAGACAAATTTGTGATGGTGCATCTACAGCTGCGTTAAGTGAGTTCGCAGAGTGTTTTACTTATGCCTGTATTACTTCCGTAGATGTCGAACGGTCTTTTTCAAAATACAAACATATTTTTTCACCACAGCAAACATCGCTTACTGAGACAACTGTATAAACATATCTGATGCTACACAGTTATTATAGAAGTGCTCCAGTTTGTGATAACGACAATCAAGCTACTTCATAAATCTGCTTAAGAAGGTGAGTTTTGTACATATTTTTACAAAGTGTACCAGTATTAATAAAATTTATTTCAATTTATTTTATTTATGTATTTATTTATTATTAGTTATCACTTAGACATACAATCCCAAGTAACAACTCTAAGATACTTTTGATTTATTTAGGTTTTAAAAGTGCTTTAACATATTCAATAAAATGATAGTGGTTTTAAAATTACCTTAAGATAAACTAAAAGTTCTTAAAGACCACTGATTCTTATGCAAAGGATTTAATGCACTCTTTAAATTAAAATAAAAAAACTGTTTGCTCCTAATGCCCTATTGATCTTATACTAGTTTTATAATACTCTTGACATTGGCTATTTTAAAACTAATTTGCCTTTTTAAAGAATTAAATAGCAAGTTGGTTTTAAAACAATCCATTTTGGAACAAATGGTTTTAATGTAGTTTTATGGAGTATCCTTGATGTAGTCATTAAAACCCATTAAGAAAACTATTTTATCTTAATCCTATATGCTCAATGAAATTCCACATTAAATCCTAAAACATAGTTTTTACTTTTTTAAAGAGTAAATTAAGAATATTTTAAAGTTCAAAGGTTTTAATTTAGTCAATTTGATTAAAAGAAATCCCTGTTGGATTTTTGATGACTTTATTAAAACTAATTCTACCCCCTCCATAATCGGAGAAAACACGCCATCTGCTCAATAAACTGATTGCTGATTTAGTGAACCAGTGCAGTCCGTGTACCTACTTTATGCATGAATGAAAACTAGAAGACATATTTAAAATGGAAAATATTAGTGACAAGTATTTTAAATTAAAACGAAATCACTAAATCCAGTAATCACAAAACCGGCACAATTTTAAGGTTAGGATTTCATACGCGCGCCAGATCCCTTTAAATCAATAAGGCCACGAGTTTGAACATATTAAAGCAACTCAGTTTTAAAAGGAAGAGTAAATAAATATCTGGGAGAGTAATTGTACTTAAAGTGGTAAATAAAACGCTATTTTAAGTCTTGTAAGATTTAAAATGTTCTATTAACTTGCAATCAGTTTTTATCTAGACCACGCCATTATTTATATAAGATACAGACCCGTCATGATGAATATTTTCAATAGCCAAAGAAAAAAAATATTATTGAAATATATGCGCTTTACATCCTCTTAAATAACTGAAGGACGGTGTGTCCAAACATGCAATTTAATAAAAAAAATGCATTGGGATGTTTAGATGCAAAATAAAAATTGACGATATTTTTAAAAAAAATTTTAGATAATAAAAAAAAACATTATATTGGTGGCGCTCGAGTTATGTAGAAGTATTTTATTATGTTTTGTCAGAAAAGTGCCATCCGTTGGTAATTTTTACCAGAATAGTTTGCATTTGAATATTATTTTTGATCAGCTTTATATGCGTTACGTTTAAAATATTACCACTCTGCCCCATTAGAGACTTGTCGTTGTTTTAACTATTTCACGCATAAATTTGTTCGACTTTAAAACAAAATAAAACCCTTTTAGGATTAATTATAATGATTCTCAAGGCAATTTAGTCTGCTGCAATTTTATTTTAAATGCAAAACGTTTTAATACATAAATTTAAGGTTGCCTTGAAGAACTCTTTAAGAATATGAAATTAAAACTAAATGGTTTTTAATATAGTTTTAAAATTTAGTCTTCAAGACCCTTTTAGGATTGGCCCTTTTTGGCTAGAAGCTGCTTTATGGTGATCCTAAGCTTGTCTTGAAGATCATTTGGTTTTATTCGAAGTTTTATTGTATAATTTTAAAGCGACCTTGGAGATCTTAATAAAAGCATTAGTGTTACCTGGGATGTACATGTGTGAACGTCATTTAACAGTTTAATAATAATGTGCAGCACTAAGCTTACAAAATATAAGGAAATACATAAAAAAAGAATTTAAAGCGAACGAAACAGTACACAAACATACATCACAATATATAAAACATTTTTGTTTTAATTATTGTACTTATTCAAGTATTATGATATGATGCATACCCAGTACGTCTCTGTAGGATTAATGATCTTGGCCAGGCTTATTAATGAGACTATATTAGAATATGTGAATTAATTTTAAATATCCGGCAAATGCAAGGAGCCTTAATCTTGGATATCTAAAAAACACAGTTAATTAACTAGTATGCTACTAGAAAAATAAAGCTCTGCGCTTGTCTTTTGTGTCAAAAGATCAGTCAGAGGATGTTTTTTTACAGTTAATATGAGACAAAAAATAATATGTTTCCCTGGCGTTTCGGAAATTAATTTGACATATTCTACAAAAAAAGAAAAGTTCATAAACTTTGAAAAAGGACACAGATTCGTTTCCAAAACGTCAGGGAAACATATTATTAATTAATCGTCATAATTTTCATTACGAAAAAAATTAATTCTTACATCTCACGAACAATTAGCCAAACAAGATAGTCGCTGAATGGGAGGAATTGTTGGGAATTATGTGATACGACTACATTTTTTTGATGGCCGTATAACTGGTTATATTTGAAATTTTTGCAAGACAACTTGAAGGAACAGGAATTGGATAGGAAGAGGATCCAATTAGTTGGCCTGCCAGAAGCCTTGATTTGACTAAACTGGTCGTCTTTTTGTGGGGCTATGTTAAGGATCTTCTTAATTAATAGTACAGCGAATTAAACAAATAATTTTATTTGAAATAATTGTTTTCACAGTATACTACTTTGTGCATCAGGTTTTGTGAATTATATTATAATACCTATTTGTTTAGAGAATTTTGATTTTTCTACTGTGAACTCTTATGGAATTGCGAAATTATATATATCACTGTAATCGTAAATAGATGTTTTTTTTAAATATCGTGATGAGCCCTTCATTTGAGATTTGACAAATATGCATTTTTTAGAAAAACCGATTTTCTCAGCTTTGAAGACTCGTATCTAAGAGTATTTATCCAGTAATTTAATTTTTGCAATAGTAAGAAACACCGTCATTTTTTTGTAAATCAAAGCGCTCTAAATCAAAAATTAAAAATTTCGTAAAAAAAAGAAATAAATAAAAAATCTAAGAAAAATGTATAGTTTATATTCAGAATTCACAATAGATTCCAAAAATGTAAAAATATACAGGGTGTTACATTTAAAATAAAAAAGTTGGAGTAATTTCCGGCGAAATCGGAACTGTATAAAAATGTAAAAATACTGTCTTCTAATGCAATTCTATGTGTATAACAACATATTAAAATTTAATGAATTTATTTTTATAAACAATTAAAATAGAAGGAGTGAGCCAGGTTTCATTTACACCCGGTATATATTATATATGTTTATATTGTAAAACGTGCCTACAAGTACCATTCTATATTATTTCTGTACATTCTGAGGAATAACGACCTCCTAATAATAATAAAATGCTTTATATGGCCAACAGGTAATACCCAATTACAGGACAATTTAAATTACTCTTAAATACTACGAAACATTTTATAATATTTAGTAACAAATCTTTATATTAAACATAAGTACAATAGATGTTATTAAAAGAACTGAAAATTAAATTAAAAAAAAAGATAGTGTAATAGTTAAGAAAAACAAAATAAGAACTAATTATTGAAAAAAAGTAAAATAATATAAATAACGAAAAACATGTATATCTAGATAACACGCAAAGGAACAATCAATAAAGGGAACAGTAAGCTAACATTATGTACTAAAAGTCTGGTTAGCATATTTTACCAGCTGATTTTGTGTGCAAAGGTTTATATCACAATGTTGACTTAATTTGTTAAAATAATGGCACATACAATGTATTGGTATTGGCTTGTTTAGTGTAAAATTTGAGATTTTGTCGAGAATGCATTCTTGGAGTGAACAAATTAATTTGTGAAAGAATTTGAGGACAGTCAATTTTATTATGTAATAATTTGTATAGAAAAATTAGTATAGAACAAATTCGCCGGTACTCTAAACTTTTAAAATGAAATGTGCTTAGAAGATAATTGTTATCTATACCCAGGATATATTCCTGTATCTCTAAATGATAAAAATTTTCTTTGAACTTGCTCTAACACACCTTTGTGAACTAGATAGTAAGGGTTCCAGATTATGGATCCGTACTCAAGTTTTGATCGTACATAAGAATAATATAATGATTTTAAACAATTTAAATTAGTAAATGATTTACAGTTTCTTATGATAAATCCTAACATTTTGATTGCCTCTTTTGATTTGATATGTATATGTTCGACAAAACTCAGTTCACAATCAAAATATATACCTAACTCTTTAATTGTTTGTATGCGCTCTAAAACAGTGTCGTTAATGCTGTAGTTGTAGTTAAAGCAATTTTTCTTTTTTTGTGTAAGACACTACTTTACATTTAGCAGCACTGACACTAACTTTGTTCAGGCCGCACCAGTTGCTAACGATATTAAGGTTTTCTTGAAAATATATACAATCGTTTACGGCATTTATGCTCTTAAATATTTTTAAATCATCTGCAAAGATTAATTTGTCGCACTTCAATTCAGTGCATAAATCGTCAATAAATAATAGAAATAGTAAAGGCCCAAGGTTAGAACCTTGCGGCACTCCAGAAGTAGCAAAATATATTGACGATTTATATCCATTGTAGAATACAAATTGTTGTCTGCCTGTTAGATATGATTGAAAGTAATTTAACAGATTTAAATTAAATCCATACTTTGCTAATTTCTGTAAGAGTAATTGATGGTCGATGCGATCGAAGGCTTTGGTAAAATGGGTATACAAAGCGTCTACCTGTCTTCGTTCGTTTAGAATATTAGAAACTGTTTGACTGAATATTACTAAGTTCGTAGTAGTTGATCTGTTAGATACAAAGCCATGCTGGTCTACTGACAATATGTTTTTGGTGGACATATAGATGCGATTGTATAAAATGATTTCAAGAACTTTAGCAAAATTACACAAAAGAAAAATTTGTCTATAATTGCTTATATTTGACGTATCGCCTGCTTTAAAAACGGAAACGCCTTTGCCACCTTCCATCGGATGGGAAAAATTGATGTTTTTATTGAAATATTAAACAGAATAAAAAGCGGTGTTATGAATGCATTGGCACAATCTTTCACCAAAAAGGATGGTATAAGGTCTGGGCCGGATGTAATTTTGTTCTTTTTAACTTTTTTATAGCATCTTGAATTTCTAACATCGAGATGTTTGTAATACTGAAAAGTTTAAAGTTATTATTGCCTATAGTCACGTGATTGTCTTGTGTATCACATGGAACGGTATATACTGAACTAAAAAACTCTGCAAATATGTTTACAATAACTTGTGGATTATCGTAGTTATTATCCTTATATGACATTTTACCAGGTATTCGTATTTGTTGCCGTTTTGATTGTGCAAATGACCAAAATATCTTTGGATCCGATGATATTGAGGACTGATTATTAGAGAGGTACCTTTGATATTCTAAATCTGTCTGTTGTTTTATTAAAGTTCTAAGTTTTTTAAACTGTTCTAAATGGTGATAATAGTTTGTTTTTTTGTACTTACGGAAATGCTTATCTTTTTGTTTATTATTTCGCTAGTGTACCATTTTGGATGTCCTTTTATAAAATTTAATTTGAGGTACATACTGGTCCAAAATACTGTACAATTTAATGTAAAATGCTTCAACGGTTAAATTAACATCGGAAAAATTTTGTAAATAGTACCAATCCGTTTCTAAAGAAGCATGATATAGGGGTGGATATACTGATAAGACATTCGAATCATACCACTAAATTTGCGCATAAACAATAGATTTTAAAAACTTGTACAAAAATAAACATTTAAATACTGTACTTACTTACCTTCTAAATTATACATAAAATACCATGAAAAAAATAAATATAATTTTCACAAAACCAATAAAATAGTATTTTGACAAGTATAACATGCAAAACTTAACTCAGATATTTACCATTAGTTGCCGTTAACAGTTTTAGGACAGGGCAGGTTCTAAATATGTTGCGATTCAATTATATTAACTATAGACTAGTTCTGTGAAAGAATGAAACTAATAATATTAATATTAATTCCCATGGAATAGGGCGATACATATAAGTATACGTATTGCATAAGTGTAACAAAATACGTTATAAACAATATCTGTGAAATAGGTATTGTACTGACTAAAGTACGTATTTTCCTATACCGAAAATAGTGTGAGACGGTATAGTCTAGTTCACAAGTTAAAAACGGTGTTAATTAGTGATAAAGGTCGTAAAAGTATGGGCGATAGCTCTTGGATTCGGAATGACGTCTAGAAAAATGTATAAAAATTATTTACCAGCACATAAAAAATTGCAAAAGTTATTAACAAATTAAGATGAAAGAGGCATTCAGTTTTTTTCTTAAATAATTCAGAAACTATTAATAATTAAGAAATTAAAAAAAAAACGATTCTTAAAGAGGACGAAATTTCCGATAAAAAAGTCCTAACTCCCGGAACTGTACCTCCATTATTAATAATTTTAATTTAATGGTGAACATAGTGCTCCGCGCAGCAGCGCGCGACGCTGCGGCAGACCTCAGAATCCGACCGTAGCAACAAAAACAATTTTTTTTAGATATAAAATATTAATTAAAAAATTACAAAAAAATTATCGGATCATCTAGACACCCCAAAGAACAATATCTACAGAAAAAATTTTTTTTCATCCATTTTTCATAAAATGGGCTTATTGTTAATTATTAACAAATTTTTTTTGGAGTTCACGTTTATGTTTATAATCAGATAATTGTTAAACTAAAGACGTGAAAATTATAACCGATGCGATGCTGGATACATTGTGACAAGTATACTTTATGATATAATCACATCACGATATTTTTAATTGTTATAGTTCATTAGTTATTAATCTTTTACGTTAACAAAAAACTAATAAACGATAAAAAAAGATGAAAATTTTTTTTTATCAATATGTATCAAAACACTATTAGATTTCATAATTTTTAAATTTTTAGTGGTATTTGTTTAAAAAAATGTTATAAACAAATGGATTAGTTGCATATTTTAGAAAAATTTTTTTGTCAAATTATTAGTGATATATTATGATAAAAAAATTTCATAACAAAATTTTTTTATTGTTAATAATCATTTTTTAACTTTTTTTCATTATTTAAATAATAGATTAACAATTGTTTATTAAATAAACAAATAAATTTTAAGAGAAAAAGAGTGTTTTGATATACAAAAACAGTGAAAATAACAAATATTGATAAAAAAAATTTTCAGGTTTTTTTATCGTTTATTAGTTTTTTGTTAACGTATAAGATTAATAACTAATGAACTATAACAATTAAAAATATCGTGATGTAATTATTTCATAAAGTATACTTGTCACAATGTATCCAGCATCGGTTATAATTTTCACGTCTTTAGTTTAACAATTATCTGATTATAAACATTAACGTGAACTTCAAAAAAAATTTGTTAATTAACAATAAGCGCATTTTATGAAAAATGGATGAAAAAAAAATTTTTTAAGTGGATATTGTTCCTTGGGATGTCTAGATGATCCGATAATTTTTTGAAATTTTTTAATTAATATTTTATAGCTAAAAAAATTTTTTTTGTTGCTACGGTCGGATTCTGAGGTCTGCAGCCGCGTCGCGCTCGCCGCGCGGAGCACTATTTTCACCATTAAATTAAAATTATTAATAATGGAGGTACAGTTCCGGGAGTTAGGACTTTTTTATCGGAAATTTCGTCCTCTTTAAGAATCGTTTTTTTTTTTAATTTCTTAATTATTAATAGTTTCTGAATTATTTACGAAAAACTAAATGCCTTTTTTTATCTTAATTTGTTAATAACTTTTGCAATTTTTTATGTGCTGTTAAACAATTTTTATACATTTTTCTAAATGTCATTCCGAATCCAAGAGCTATCGCCCATATTTTTACGACCTTTATTACTAATTAACACCGTTATTAACTTGTGAACTAGACTAGTACTGAACAAACTGTTTCAGTCGGATTGCTGGCTTTGCCACTATATATTTAGTTTATTGTTTAAACACGACCTCGACATGAGAGTGCAAACGGCGCCTTAAGTCTTATAATATATCGTCCACAGGATGACACATTTTGGTGTATTGGGGTAAATATGGGCATGAGTACTCAGGAGTTAATAGCATTTTTCTATACTTATACGGTATGTATATGTTATGGTCAATGTACGTAAGTGGTAAATGTATACATTTTCCTGTAAATGCTTACGTTTACCGAGCAGGATGGTTAATGTAGAAAGAAATTTAAAAATTAGGTGTTCTGCCCTTTTAACCGGAAAATGTGCACAAATCTATGCACTTTGGGGAAAAGTACACATAAAGTATGAAAATAACATGGAAATAATTTAACATATCGTATATGTTTATGTGATATAGTACATAACTAAAATAAAACAGCTTAATAATATAACAATAGTAGGAAACAAATTAAAAGCAAATTTTAGGATTTCTTTCCTTGAAAATAAAAGTGTAATATTAAACCTATTAAACATTTTAAAAAGTTTTCCCTCATTGTCTTTTAATTTAATTATTATTCCAATATTAAACAATATAATAATAATAATAATAATAATAAAAATATATAAGGGGGTGCAAAGGACCGGCAACCTCCACGTTGGTGCACCCTGGACAGGCAGAGGCAACTCTGCCTGACTAATGCCAGCCGGGAGTACCAGGGCTAACCACCCTGGTACTCTTACTGCTATGGGTTCCTTACAACCTAAGAAGGGCCCCTCACAATCGACCTCAGTCGGATGGAGGTCAAGGACAGATGGGAAGGGCCTTACCGGACGGTCCAAACGATGACAACACCGCAATTGTACATGGACGCTTTAAGTGGACGAGGGAACTAAGGGATGACTTGCTGACCTGCCGCGAGAGTAGCGAACCTGAGCGAAGAGGATACATGGCGCGATTGCATGCACTTTGGTGCGAAATGCATCCAGAGCATCGCGCCTTCTCTCAACAACACCTGAGAGATCAAGTATCCTTCTTGCTCAGGACAGGTTACGTAAGGGCACCCCGTCAGCTGGAAGAACTGCCAGCCGCAGTTCCACCGCGGCAATTACCAGCTGATGGGGAACATCCATTAGAGTTCGCCGATGTAGACTTAAGGACAAGGGTTAGCCTTAACACCAGGGCTAACCTAAAGCCACAAGACCTGGCTAGAATGGACGCTGTCATCGATGAGGAAATTCCGGAAGACGCAGACATCTGGCAAATCAACTGTGCCATGTACAACGCCGCGAAGCAACTCGTCCCCCCGTGAGAGGTCAACCAATCACGGGGTCGAGAAAGCCAAGCGGCGTGTACAAAAATCGAGGCCAAGATACAGTCGGCCAGACAACACGCTTCTCGGATCCAGAGTGTGGTGGAATATAAGACGACTGGTAGAGTATTTACTCCCAGAATCCGGCGCATAGCAGCCGGATTAAGACGTCAACACCATACTCTAAATCTGACAGTGATGCTTACCATCAAGCAGCACTGTCTAGATAGGATCCGAGCGCTCATGGCGATAAAGAAAACATTGAAGAGGCGGGTGAGGAGTATGGAACAAAACAATTTGTTCCGTACGAATCCTTCCCGCCTCTTTCAAGAGCCACAGCGTGTTGTCGAGAATCCGCCGACTGTAGAAGATGTCGAAACCTTCTGGAAAGGAATCTACGAAACGACGCGTCCATTCAATAGCGACACTCCATCAATTGCACACTTCGAGGCTCTGTGTCACAGACATCTTGAAGAGCCAGAAGAAGTGTGCCCGGCAATCAGTACGGAGGAAGTCCAACAAGCACTTGTTGGTACCAAGAACTTCGCTGCCCCGGGCCCAGACGGCATTAACAACTGGTGGTGGAAGAAATTTCCTTCCACTCACCGTCGTCTGGCGCGAGTTTTCAACTCATGGTTAAACGAGGGGCAGCAGATTCCGGACTGGTTCGTCGAGGGACGTACTGTGCTTATCCCCCAAAAAGGGGGATCTTTCCGACCCGAGGAATTATAGGCCGATCACTTGCCTCAACTCCTGCTACAAGATATTTACACGTATCTTGTATGCTAGGACACTGAGGTCTGTTGATCCGGTCTTCCAGCAGATACACGAACAGCGTGGTGCCAAGAAGGGCATGGCAGGTTGTAAGGACAGCCTGCTGATAGACCGCTGTATTACACAGGATTCTGTGCAATACAAGCGGAATCTATCGATGGCCTGGATTGACTACCGCAAGGCATTTGATACAACGTCGCATCAGCTATTGTTGCACTTACTCGAATGTCTTGCGGTACCAGCACCACTAGTGAGATGCATAGAACAGCTGCTGCCGCTCTGGAAGACCCGCTTCACCATAACATCAGGTGCACAGCGAGTCACGACAGAGCAGGTGGCATTTAGGAGAGGAGTTTTCCAGGGTGACTCCCTGAGTCCTCTCCTCTTCTGCATCTCACTGCTGCCGTTGTCTGTTGGGCTCCGCCAAACCCGCGGATATCAATCTGGACCACCCAGCGACCGGAGGCATAAGGTCACCCATCTATTTTATATGGATGATCTTAAACTTTATGCCTCCGGAGAGCGCGAACTACAAAACGCTCTTAGGGTGGTCGAAGAATATACGCGGGCAATTGGTATGGAGTTCGGGTTGGACAAATGTGCAGTCGTCCACCTCAAGAGAGGACGATGCGGGGAATTCTCTGATGATGCGCAGCTCGCAGACGGAAGCATCCTAAGACATCTGGATGCCGGAGAGACCTATACATACCTGGGTGTGCAACAAAGGCACATCCAAGATGTGACACAAATAAAGGATTCTCTCCGCGGCAAGTACAGACACCGCCTCCGAAAGATTTGGTCTTCCGAACTTTCGGGGGAAGAACAAGGTGTCTGCAACTAATATGCTTGCCGTTCCGATTCTGCTCTACTCCTTCGGAGTAGTAAAGTGGAGGGTAGATGAGCTGCGCCAATTAGACAGAGATACCCGCAAGATGATGAATATTCACAGAAGTATTCATCCTAGATCGTCCGTTCCTCGTGTGTACCTCCCACGTCAACGGGGGGGCCGAGGACTCTTGAGCCTGGAGTGTACGCATGGCAGAGTAGTACTGAGTATGGCATGTAACATACTCAGGAGCTCAGATCCCCTCTTGCGGTTCGTAAAACATCACGAAACTGTAGGAGTGGGAGCAGGATTATTCAAGGCAGCAAAAAGAGCCGCAGATGAACTCGGTCTCGCATTTGACATCAGGCGAGGAGGCCGGCGAGGTGCTGATGTTGAGTCAGTCACCGAACTTCAGCCAAATCGTCTGAAAGCCCGAATAAGAGCTGCCGAACAGGAAAATCTGTTTCGGCAGCACGTCGATAAACCCCAGCATGGTGTCTTCTATAAGAACATAGAAACACTGGGTTTATCGACCAGGTTGACCTTCGCCTTTCTAAGGTCAGCAGGGCTTAAGTCGGAGACCGAGGGATTCATTTTGGCCTGCCAAGATGGTGTTATCAACACCTTGGTCTACCGTAGCCGCGTGTGGCGTGTAGAGGTTTCTGATATCAACTGCAGGACCTGCCATCAGGCGCCGGAATCGCTCATGCACTTACTTTCTGCATGCCCCATATATGCGATTTCGGCCTACATCCACCGACATAACGCGGCTTTACGAGTGCTATACTACCATCTACGGCACTCGTACGGGGTAGACCAGACACCAGTGCTGCCTTACGTCCCCGGAGATATTGAGTCCGTTGTCGAGAACGAGAAATGCCGGATTTACTGGAACTACTCGTTCCCGACTGTCAGGCTAATCCAAGCCAACAAGCCTGACATAGTCCTCCTCGACCATCAACTCAAGGTGATGTATGTTATCGAGTTCTCGGCACCTGCGGAGAAAAACATCACCTTGAAGGAGGAGGAGAAACAGACCAAATATCGCGATCTCCGGTACGAGCTCCAAGTGCTGTACCCAGGCTACTCGGTCAAAATGGTCGTCCTTATTATCGGTGTACTCGGAGGGATAAAGCCTACGCTGCTCTCGGAACTGAAGATCATACCGGCCTGCCAAAAACCAGCCGAGTGGCTGGCAGGTCAAATGCAGAAGGCGGTCATTCTGGGTTCTCTCCGTCTGCTTAGGGCACACGATTCTGGTATCTACAGTCACTAACCCTGCGGGATGTGGGGAGTGGCTGTAGTTGATGCGCCGGCGCGACTCCCGTGAGGCGTCGGAGGCCACGGGAGGACTGACCGGCATCGGATATTCCGAAAAAAAAAAAAAAAAAAAAAAATACAAATATTATTATTATTATTATAATATTAAACAACTGCTGGCACTTAAAAAGAACTACAACTTGTAAACAAATAATATACTGAAGCCGTTCACGATACGCCCCTGCTTACAGCTGATTGTGTTACCTGTTGAAGAGAGTGCAGGTACCCCGGCATCCCGCGATAAGTGGGATACCGGGCAGTATAAGAACGTTAGTGGCACGTGTCCGCAGCTCAAACCCATTACAATTAGATTTATAATTCTTTTATATGTTAGTGTGTGCGTTAGTTTCGTTTATTTTGCATTAAATACAGTTAAATTACAGGTAGGTTGTTTGACTAATCAAACCCTGATCGCTCACAGTCTTCAGAAGTGAGATTTTGAACTGTGTTGTTTATTACACGCCGGTAAAACATTTCTTCGGCCTGAACCTTGTGTGTTATTAAATCGTATGTACTATTTACTAAGGCTGGGAATTTTCCAGATTTTAGTATTCGAATATTCGTTCGAAAAAATATTCGAATATTCGAACTATTCGATTAATCGAATATTCGGATTATTCGAATAGGTATTCGAATTATTCGGATATTCAAATTATTCGAGTATTCGGATATTCGAATAATTCTAATTATTCGAATACCTATTCGAATATTCGAATACTCGAATAATCCAAATTATTCGAATAGGTATCCGAATAATCCGGATCCTCGAATATTCATTATTAATAGGTATAGCACTGAATACTAGTGAACAGTGAATACTCTATTTGAGTATTTGGTTGGATAAACCACAATAGTAGTCGTGACGTAATCCACTAAGCAGGCAATTTGATTTGCTTTCCATACCCACAATAGGGTATATCTCCTGTACATGTGCTTTAAGGGTCAGAATTATTTATTTTAGGATTGAGGCGCTGTAGTTCACATTTAACTATTGAAGCTTAAATAAAACGAAAACAGAGCTAGTTTATTATACTTCTGTGTCGTAACTATTTTTCCTTTTCGAAAAAAATAAAAGTGCTCTAAAATTAGAATGTTCTTTAAATAGACGCAGATGTGAAGGTAAAACAAATACATGAAAAGTCAATAGTTAAATATTTACAGGTTTTCTAAAATTTAAAATTTAATTTTAACCCCTGCTTTAGTACAGTAAGAATAAGGTCGAGGCGAGAAAGAGATGAAATAGTTTGAATGGGAGTAAAACGTGCCACTAATTTGGATTTTAGAATAGGTACCCACCTATACCTACTATCTACCTACTCTTTGGTTGGATGCATACTGCATACCTAATCGTACATAATTTAATAATATATTTTAATGTTCAAATTTACTCAAATATAATCGAATACCTATTCGAGTATTCGAGTATTCGAATGTATGAGAGTATTCGAATATATTCGAGTATTCGAATATTTCGAATATACGAATAATTTCCCATTAGAATAACTCTTATTCGAATACTCGAATATTCGAATACTCGAATATTCGAATACTCGAATTATTCGTATTCGATTCCCAGCCTTACTATTTACTTAAAATCTTTGTGCGTACAGTTGAAATAAACCTGCATAGTTTCGATACAGTTATTGTACTGACTTCAGAAACAAAATAATCTTTTCAGTGAAAATTGAACATAGTGCATGTACATACATATGTGTGACTGACTACATTTTATTCTTGCTAACCGTTAGCTCTCGCATGCATCTTTCAGGTGTTATTTTGTTTGAAACTTTTAATATGTTTGTGTTTGCTGCAAAGCGCTGTTGCCAGATTGGGTAAATTTTACCAGAATTACAGATTTTAAGAAACTGTAAGTAACTTTTAATTTTAATAGCATTATGAATCGTTCGAACTCAGCTACATTTATCGGTCTAACCGAAGCTGCAGTTTCACAACAGTTGAACGAATGTCAACCTAGATCACACCGAATATGCAACGTTCTGTCGATTTTATGTTGATGATTCTCTACCGTCCCCATGTCTTAAAAATGATAATCCTAATAGAGTTGTGGCTTCTATAACTCAGCCAGTTCTCATGCCTACTTACACAAAATCTTCTAATAATTTTGTAACCTCGAAAGATGCACAGATTTTCTCAGGCATGTCTTATAAAAATAACCCAGAAGTAAATTACAATCCACCATCATTTAATCTCTATTCGGTAAATTTGCCGAATCTTCCAGGCAACTTTACCCAACCTACCATGATAATGACTTTACCATCATCGTCTCAGTTACCACAAATGTATCAATCAACTTTGCCATATTTTCAGCAACAGCCACAGCAACAACCATACATGTTTCCACGTACAATCCCGGTTCAGCAATCACAGGCACAATCAAATCAAGATCTTATTAATCAATTGCAAGAACAAATGGCTAGACTACAATTAAACGCCAATAGTCAACCCCTTGGTTTTATAGGCACTCCAGTGGCGCCATATACAATATTTTTTGAGGGAAGCTGAATACGAAATACCTGAATTTAATCCTGAAGATAATATTATTACTCCAGAGCGGTTTATAGAATCCGTAAAAAATGCAAAAATGCTTTACTGCTTAGATGAACTTATCACTTTAATGCAAGCTAAGTTAAAATTAAAGTGTGTTGCAAGACAATGGTTAAATTCGGAACCTCCACTCAATTCTTGGCAACAATTCAAGAAATATTTTTCGAAAACTTTCCTACCACAAATCATTCCATCGACATTCATAAAAAATTAAGAGAAAGGAAACAAAAAGCTGATGAATCTATCCGATCTTATCTTTTCTCAATGAAGACCGTTGCAAAAGGCTATATTGACGAATACAGTTTAATAGCTTACATTATTCAAGGTTTACATGATCACTCATTAGCAAGGCATTTATCCGTGGATCCACCTCAAACAACAATTGAGTTATTAAGAGAGGCTGATAATTATTTGTCTTTCGAGGCTACGAGGAAGTCATTTAAGGCGGATAATTCTAACAAACCAAAATCAGATTATATACCTTCCAATAAAAACAAAAAACGTGTTTTCCAAAGAAAAAACAAATCAGTCTAACGTATCCGGTGAAAATTCTAAAAACCTACCGTTTACTATCTGTCCATTTTGCCTAAATGATGAACATCGAGTTCGTGATTGTTCAGAAATAACGTACAACAGTTGTCAAACAAAAGGATACATAGCTCGCCATTGAAGTAAAGGAAGAGCTGACGAAAAAAGAACTTTAATTGTAGAAACCTCAACTAACGATATGGTTGTTTCCTTACAAATAAACGGAAAACAGGATAAAGCTCTCATCGATATAGGTTCATCTGTAAATCTAATTACAAAATCTAAAGCAAAATCTTTAGAGCTTTTAACTCTAGATGTTGATAATATTGAAGTCATGCCTATTAAACTAACTGGCCTCAATGGCGCGACCTGTCAAAACAGTGGGGTCGCATGCACTGAAAGAAAAATCCATGACCAAACCATAACAAAATTCTAGGTAATGCGTTTATTAAACAACCGAATGTAGTTTTGAAAATAGAACATGGTATAGCTAATATCGAGGTTGAACCACTTAAAAGTATCGATAGAAAATCTAAATATTAACCAACACATTGATACCAATATTAAACAGCAAATTGCAAACCTTGTTCAAGAAGCCGTTGAAAAGCCGAAGGAACCCCAATTTACTTCGAAATTTGAAATGGAAATTCGTCTAACCAACGACGTATTTAAACCGACAAGATTATCAAAACCTGAGTAAGAATGTGTCGAAAACACTGTCGAAGAACTTCTTGAAAAAGGCGTCATCTGACCAAGTAAAACCAATTATGCCCCGACGTTTTGGTAGACAAAAAGAATGAAGTAGAGCATCGTTCAGCTGAAGTCATGACACACGTAGATGCGCTCAGCCGTTTAACTATGCTTGTTCAAATCAATAATCCAGACGACATTACAATGCTTAATTTTTTAAAAATAAGGATCCTGAAATTAATACACTGATCGAAAATTCAAATTAAGAAATGGTATTCTCTACTATCACTTACAAACTGACAAGATTCTATTTGTTGTTCCTCGAAGAAATGTGGTGCAATCTGCTCATGACAATAATGGTCACATCGGAGGTGAAAAAACGATCAAGTTAATACTTCATATTTATTGGTTTCCAAAACTTCGCAGATATGTACGTAAATATATTATACATGGCTTGAAATGTATAACACATAATCCCGACACCGGTAAACTGGCTGTTCATCTCTTCAATATTCCCATAGGCAATACGCCATTTTAAACCTTTTATTGTGATCACGTAGATCCTCTTGATCGATCCCTGGCTAGGTACAAGCACATACTTGTGATTATTGACGGGTATTCCAAGTTCATTTTTCTGCATCCTACTAAAACCACTTGCAGCAAAGAAGTGCTGAAAATACTTCAGGACATTTTCAGAATATTTGGACCACCGAAACAGATTATTAGTGACCGCGGAATGGCTTTTACGTCCGATGAATTCAAGGACTTTTTTTAAAGACTATCATATATCACATATGCTCAACGCTACCGCAACGCCGCGCCGGTGCAAACGGACAATGCGAGCGTTATAATAAGACTTTATGCAATCTGCTTGTCAAAATAATGGACAATAATCGCGATTGGTGTTAAATTGTCGCGTGTGCACCTGATATTAAATAACACCTTCCAAATGAGAATAACTAGTACTCCATCTCGCATTGTTTTAGGATTCAATTTGAAGGTTCAAATTGATCAAGCATTAAGTGACATTATATCTGAAGTTGCTGCCCAAGACGATAACTTCGATCATATGCGTCTTCGAGAGCAAGCTAAAATGGTAGCAGAAATAAAACAAACTGAAACCCAAAAGAACAAACGTCGGTACGACCTACGACGAGGGCCGCCTCCCAGATAAGCCATTGGTGATCACGTGATGACTAAGAGTACTTCTGTACCAGGGCAGTCCAAAAAGTTTCAGCCTAAATTCCAAGTGCCATACCAAGTCAGTAAAGTCTTGGACAATGATAGGTATGTTATGGAGGACATTCCAGAAGCCCTGCAAACACGATTTTACCAGGGAATCCTATTGAGTGATCGTCTTCAACTCTACCTACCAGATAACGACTTTTCAGTGTTTTATAGCAGTAGTCATGACTCTGACCTATATCCTGTTCAGAAGGACGACCGAGACGGCCGTCATGTCAGAATGGCCGAAGCTGTAGCCATTCACGATACGCACCTGCTTACAGCTGATGTGTTACCTGTTGAAGAGAGTGCGTATACCCCGGCATCAAGCGATAAGTAGGATACCGGGCAGTATGAGAACGTTAGTGGCACGTGTCCGCAGCTCAGACCCATTACAATTAGATTTATAATTCTTTTATATATTAGTGAGTGTTAGTTTCGTTTATTTTGCATTAAATACAGTTAAATTACAAGTAGGTTGTTTGACTAATCAAACCCTGACCGCCTACAATACTTAACCTCACTTCTCATAGCAGAACAAAATTTTGTACTTTTACAAGCAAGTCGCGCTTGCTGATTAATGTGCACATTTCGCAATTTAATTGGCGAATGTGCATAAAATATTGGTTAAAGTGGATTATTTATACATTACCATCTTTACCGTAACATACATACCATATGGGTGTAGAAAAATGCTATTACCTCCTGTGTAGTAAACACCAAAATATGGGCCTATGTTGGGCTTTTACCGGGCCTTTATGGAAATGATGGCCTAACAAAGGCCCATACTTTGATGTTTACTGGTAGTTATGGGTAAAGATGGTTGCAAATAAGTTGACATTTTACCGACCTATCTGGGAGAAAACAACTTAAGCTCGAAATCTCCAGAGAAATGTTATTGTCAACCGTCTAACATTGGTTGTGGCCCATAGGGCCCAAAGTTAACATTTTAGGAATTAGGCTAAGAAAAAAAAAACAAATAATAATTAAACATTTATTAATTTTATATACAAAAATCTACTTCTAAGAGTTGTCCTTAAGACCTTAAGTATGCAATCTTATTGTTAGTAAGAATTATTATTATGCACTATTTAATATTGTGTTTGGTTATCATCACTTTGTTTTACATAAAATCTTTTATTTATTTGACCGTTTGTGGTGTCCATTTATACGAAATTTTAATAATTTGTAAACTGGAGAGATGTAAATTCTTACCTTCTTTACCTATACTGGGAATTTATAATAAGATGACAATAAAGGTTTTCAAAATATCGATTAATGGAAATGTCAGTATTTGTAATTGTGAATCTAAACTATTGAAAATTGTTTTATTGAAAGTGTTGTAGCCTGGCATTATGTGCCAATTTTAGATACGATATTAACAGCATGTATCCAAAAAATAACCTTATTTCATTCATATACGTGATGAAATAATGAACACCACAAACCATATATTATTGTTAAGAAAACAGCTGTATTAACATTCAAATAAATACAAGAAACCGAATTTTCTGCATTTTATATATCCAAAACACAAATATATTTAAAAATAATTATATTTACAATACTTTTTCTACAGTCATTATAAAGAAAGATAATTAACATAGATGGTACGTCTACTCCCTCTTGAAGGCGTGAGCCATTTGAGGTAATTATCGGACAATATAATGAAACACCGTGAAATTATTTAGGTGAATTAATTTGTTTCAGCAGACAAGCCGGTAGGAAATGTAGCGTCCGGCCGTTTCCGATGGCCGAATGATTTTAACCACCTGCAACAACGAAGAAAATTATTATTTCCATATCATTGTGGTAAAGGGTAAAATTAAATTCATTTGTGTTTGGACTAGGCTGTGGCCAGAACTGAGTAGGCAAAAATAGAAGGATGCAGTTTCTCTTGCTTAATGAGGGATGTCGGGAGGAACTGATGAGGAGGTAGCCGAGGGAAGAAAAATTAAGTTAAATTTCAGTAGTTTCTGTAATCAATAGCTATATTGTTCACTGAATATCAAACATATCTCTTCGAGTGGTTGAATCAAGAGCTGATTAGATGCAGTACATATTTTTTTTATACTGGGTGTCCGGAAAAGGAGGCCAATACGGTAACCATGGATTCCTTGAGCAAAAATAATAGGACTTTCACAATGCCTTTTTCATTTTAAACTCCCATGTGCGATATACAGGGTGTCAAAGTTGGAAGTTTAAAAATATATATTTTTAAATAACTCGAGTATTTCGAAAGATATTTATTTAAAATTTTGTACAGTGCTTCAACTTAAAGTCATATCTTTTGAAGAAACGAAAAACAAAAATTAATTGGCAAATAATCAAAATAGAGGTGTTCCAGTACACACTAACCCCCAGTTTTTTAGTACCTGCGCCAATAACTCCCAAGCTATCTTTTTTTATATTAACCATCCTTTTAGGATTATTTTGTCTCTTAACAAATTTCGAGAAATTGCTTTGTATTAGAGATAAGTTGAAAAATATTGGTGCATACGCGGCTTAGAAAATGCTTCGTTTTAGAGATAAGTTGAAAAATATTGCTGCCTACGCGGCTTACAGTAATCTCATAATTTTCAAATACTAAAACTACACGATTTATTAAAATTTTGCAATAGGTATAGAATAATAATAAAGGACAGGCCAAAAAGTACTACTTCTAAAGTAGACAAAAAATTGGTAGGCGCAATGGATTCAACAATCTACAATTATTTATAAATAAAGCTGCAAATCGTTTCTGTGTATCATGGTGGTAGAGTACAGATGTACTTACTGTCGCCGGCATTCACCTTAACCGCGAAACTCTTTCTCCAGTTCAGTCTATTATTAGCATTCGAGTTGTGTACACGTTAAGTCACTTGGGCGTATTGCATATTGTTTTTGTGTTTTTTATTTTATTTGTTGTACTGTATTGTTGATATTAATTTAATAATAAAGCATGGCAGACGTACGCAGGGGTAGAAAACGGGAATTTGCTGACAAAGTGAATACATTCAGAGGTGAATTCCCGGATTTATTCTATGATGGTGCTAAAATAATTTGGAAAGTGTGCGAGAAAGATTTGATGTGCTGGGATAAGCGTGATTGTGGACTTCACGTAAATAGTGTACACCATAAAAATAAAAAAATTGCGTGCCTTCGACAACACAGTTTATGTTTGATTTACTATTAATGCTGATTGCCTGTGATGTTCCGCTGCACATACTCGATAAACAACCAGAGTTCTGGAATAAATACAATGCCTAGGTGAAGTTACCAAGTCGCACAACGTTATGTAACTATCTACCAACTGTACACGTAGACATGGTAAATAAGATGAAATGAGAATTAAAAAATACACGGCTGTGGTTATCTGTTGATGTGACAACAGATTGTAAAAAAAATTCTATTTTAAATGTTATAGGACGAATACTGGACCCTCTTAAACTGACAGTTCCACTGTTACTAGCTAGCAAAAGACTAAGTCAGTGTATTAGCGAAACAATTACCAGGGTGGTGCTGAAGACGTTAGAAAAATTTGAACTGTCAAGAAGTTAAGTGTTGATGTTTGTGACTGATGGCGCCGTGACAATGCGTTCGGTAGGCCGTTCTTTCACGAACAAGGTTGTACGTTTATACATGTTACGTGTAAAGTGCATGCTTTACATCTTGTGACAGAAACTATTCAAAAAGGTTTTCCTGAGGTGGATGCATTAATAGCAAGTACAAAAAACTGTTTCTTAAAAATCTGCTAAACGTCTTCGTGCATTTCATAGCAAGTGTCCCAGTATTCCTGAACCACCACGGCCGATTCTTACACGTTGGGTTGCAGGCAGCTTTTTATTATGCTGAATATTTCCAACAAATAAAAGCTGTCAATTCAATCCAGATGAGGCTGCAGCTATTAAGGAAAGCCAGACAAAATTCGAAGATACTTCCGTTGAAACAGCTTTAAAAAATATTGCGAAGAACTATAAACCATTACATGAAAGCATAAAAAAATTAGAAAACTATTGCTACACGCTATAGGTGACACAACAAATGAGCGCGTTAAAGAAAATTTCGCAAGTGTATTAAATAAAGATACCGGTTTTACCAAATTAAAATATGTGATGGTGCAGCCCCAGATCCGTTAAGTGCATTCAAAGACTATTTTCCGTATGCGTGTATTACATCAGTAGATGTCGAAAGGTCGTTTTCAAAATATAAGAATATATTTTCACCAAAGCGAACATCACTCATGGAGACAACCATAGAAACGTACCTGATGCTGCAAAATGGCTAGACATCTTCTCCAGTTTGTGATAAGCAAGCTAGTTTATCAAGCTAGTTAAGAGGGTAAGTTTTACATACATTGTAATAAATTGTAACAGTTTATTCTTTCTCGTATTAGTTAATTTCGCGTACGCCACTGTCCCACAGAACATTTTTGACAGCCCTATTTATA
>JANEYF010005345.1:0-88654 GCA_029963845.1 Rhamnusium bicolor | reverse complement strand
CCTTTACCATGTTTTACAAGATGTTTTCGCATCCTGTATATCACAGGTCAATTTCTGACACAGCGTTTCAAAGAGCCATTTCTGCTCAATATGCAGTCAAAAAATGTTTTTACTGATGATTGGCATAATCTCAAAACAGGAAATATTGTGAGTGACGAAAATTGAAAAAAAAAAAAAATGTCGAGCTTAATATCTCGAAAACTGAATATTTTCATATGAGTATTAGACATACATAAAGTACCTTTTATTTTTCATGTAAATTCCGAAGAAAATATTAAAAACACAGTTTGCCATTAAGAAAAACAAAGTTGCCCTTCGCCCAGAGAAAACTGGACACTCTGTATAATTGGCGTTGTTTTGTTAGAGCTTGAGAAACTAGGCACATCCCAAGAAAGAAAAATCAGTTTATCCCTGAGATGTGAAAATTCCATTGTGGCAAAGATAATTTATTGTCAAAGGTTGCAAATTTTGCAATAGAAGGAAATACATAAGAAAAATCCTTTGTGGAAATATTGTCATGAAAATGTAATTGATTGTATCTGTTATAAACTAAGTTGTATAACTGCCATTTTTGTATGACAATAACTGACAGTACAACTTTTATTAATGTCGAGGACAATGCCCATGTGTCTTATTGAATTTTGAAGATGAACCAAAATTCTGCCCAACTCCCTAAAAACATTTCTGTAAACGTCGTTGTATATAACTCTAATACTCTCTGTGTACAAAATAATTGCGAACCTATAATATTCAAACAATTAGCTTCAATATTTTTTAGTTTAAATGCACTTTTCTCGATGATGTAAGAGACGAATTTGAATGCATGAATACCTTAAATTTTGAACTGGTTTGGCAACAGAATTTTTCTTATTTTATTCGAGTATTGGGGATGGCTAATATACTATAAATATTCATGTTTCTTAAGGACCCCCCTGGGCATCGGTCAATTATTTTAGAACTAAAAAATTGTAATTTCTTTATAAAATAATTACCATAATTGAATATGTGAATCGGTTAATTGTCAAATTGCCTATATTTACCATAAAATATTAATTACCATACCATAAACCAAAAACTAATTGCGTAATATTTCAGCTAATTCATAAATTAGTTATAATAAGTAAGGATTATTGAAGAATTTTGTAAACCGTTTTTAATTACAAGAAAGATATTAACACACAGTCACGTAATAAGAAAGCTGGAATTCCATCTGGTCTGCTTAAACAAATGAGAACATTATTGCTGAAAAAATTAAGCAAATGCATTGCATATTTCTTCTGGATCGGAAAGATTTATATTATCAACGGTCAAATTATTAGGTAAACCAGCATAAGCGTTATTTTTATTAATAAAAGACATGGCACCCGAACAAGAGGGATCCTGGGTTCCAGTAGATTTTTCTGAAATTTTTTGTACAAGATATTATGACCCAGGATGACACTTGTATACGCGGGAAATTTTTGTGAGCCTACAAGGTGTACCAGAAAACAGGTCCGAGGATTCCTTCTTTTGTAAAGTTTAAAAATATTATTATTCTCTTTGGATATGAATATTCTTAAGAAAATCGATTAGTATAATGATTTTGAGGTATATATTTATTTAACGAAGTGTTCTATAATCAAAATATATGAGGTGCTATGATTGTTAATGATAAATACTAACTTTTAAAGTTCTAAAAAATGTATTTCAGATGCAAACTATTGATAAAAATATTGAAAGAATAAAAATAATGATGATAACAATAATAATACAATTGTTAATAATGCAAATATTAATAATAATAATAATAAAATGTTTTTATTGAAATATTTTTAAGGAGATTGCAATAAAAATAATCAAGAGTAAAGTTAAGCATAGAACTGTTGCTCTTATAAGTCCTGATTCAAATAACTGAGTTTGAAGAATAAATTCATTGTCTGGGTTGCGATTTGTGGTGTCTTGAACATATTTGGAGATAATCGAACTTGGTAGGTTCCTAAAGTTTTCAGCCTTAGGTAATCATAATTTAGTCTAGGAAATCCTTCCAAGTCATATTCGTGAATGTTAATCCAGGATCCATGACCTCTTGCACGAAGCATTTGATGTTACTGAACTCTTTTTTTGAAGCAAATTAATGTTATTTCCATTTCTAATTTCTAACATACGTTGTGCAAGCTCCTCATTTGCATCTTGCATGTGAATAGGCTCGTGAAATCTGTTTAATATGGCGCACGCATTTTTCAAAAAATCTGAGAAGTGTACACAGTGTTGAATTGGCATCATATCCCTAAAAAGTTTAAAAACTGATTTGAAATGTCCATTTCTTGATTCCACTATCCAACGTATTTTTGTAATAACTCTCGAACGATTCGCTTCCTTTGTGGTAAACTGCCTTTGATTACGTAACAGATGAGGTGGAATTTCGTAGTTTAAATTCAGTTCCTCAAGAAACCGAACAGCATCCCTATAGCCACGATCTACAACAAATATATCACCTTCTTGAACCCATTCTCTTAATCTGTGTTGATCTTGGGTCATGTCATGTAAAAGAATTGCTGCGTCATTATTGCGAATATCCGAGAAGTATGGATCATGAACGTCTAAAATATATCCATCCAGAGCGATTACTAGGCCAGCTTTTAACAAATTATACTTTTTTATGGTGAGAGTAAGACTGTCGTTGAATTCAAAAATGGGAGCTTTTTGGAACTTTTAAATATGTACAGTCAGGATATAAAATGGCTTTTGGATATTCTGGTTCAGGATTTTAGAGAATATTTGAAAATCTGCTGACATTTATGAATGGTTCTTTATTTTGAACTTCAGGACAATCAAATCCTAAGTTTCCAGGTACAAATGTGACCATAGGACTCTGTCTGTTAATAGCTATACTTACATTTTGTCGACACGAGTAATTCAATAGCGTTTTTAAACAGGTATCTGATAATCCCTGTCTCATTTTCATCAAAAAAGTTATTAAATGTTTCTTTGTGACATTCTTTAAATGACCGCCATGTTGTACAGGATTGCAAAATTAAAATAATTCACGAAATTGGTTTTTATTTAAAGATGTAATGGACTTAAATTCATCGTCATCAAAATTGGCCCCATCTTCGTATTTTGAAGATGATACTTTCTGAGCATATTGCCTAATTTTTCCAAACCATTCACCGGTTTCTGGTCTCGTCATGCTTATTCGTAGCGGTACAGATATGAGATTGTCCATAAACTCAAGTTGTATTAATCCATTTTCTGTTAAATGTTGATTACAGCATCGTGTTTCCAAGGGTAAATAAATTCCAGTTTTTAAGAAAAAGTCTGTTCTTGCATAAATGCTTACTCGAATTCGACAAATTCTCTGACAAACAAAACAATTCATTGTGCTATACTGTATTAAAACGTCCATAGGGATTGCCAACGGATCATCTTCCATTTCAATTACTCTGCTTATTCATCTTTTACAGTTTAAACAAATTCTGGACTGTTCGTTTAACATAATGTCATTGAAAAGAAACCGATTTCTATGTAATTTTGCGACATTTTTCTTCCGCTTTTCATTAATTCATTTTCGTCATATATTTTGCAATTTGAGTTTTCCCTATCACAAGTATAACATTATACCATTTTAAAAAATTATAATTTTACAGTTTTCGTATGAAATAATTGTTGACAGTTAATGAATTATTTAAATGACAACCGTAACAACAAAATAACGTCAAGGCATACTTCGCAAAATTAAAAAAGTTTTAAAAAAGTTGATTGAGGAAGTCGTTACTATGTTGTTCGATATCACAAGGAAACGAGTTAAACACTACTATTCTCCAGTATAGTAAGAATAAAAATATTACGTACACATTAATTATAGAAACTGAAATAGCTTCAAAAAACGTACAAAATAAGTATTTATTCTTTCAATATTTTTATCAATAGTAGCATCTAAAATACATTATTTAGAAATTTAAATGTTAATATTTATCATTAACAATCATAGCACCTCGTATAATATTTTGATTATAGGGCACATCGTTAAATAAATATATACTTCAAAATCCTTATACTAATCGATTTTTTAAAGGATATTCATATCCAAAGAGAAAAATAATATTTTTAAACTTTGCAAAAGAAGTAATCTTCGGACCTGTTTTCTGGTACACCCTGTAGCCTCACAAAAATTTCCCGCATATACAAGTGTCATCCTGGGTCATAATATATTGTACAAAAAAATTCAGAAAAATCGACTGAAACCCATGTCCTTTCCAAAAATTAGAGGGATCTATATTATTTTCTAAGTTAGCTAGATATTCTTTAAATGACATTTCGGAGTCGAGTCGAGAGTTGTTTATATTCATTATAGAAACTGATATCGTAGAGTTTTTGTACTTTTTCCGGAGTGAGTGCTTTCTCTTAATGTCTTTTATTATAGAATAAGTGAACCAAGGTGGATGCTGCGACTTGATGCAATTAATTTCGGCACATGTTAAAAATTAAGTCCAATTGATTGTAAAACAATTGTGTAGCCAAATCACATATACACAATTATTTAGAAAGCCCTAATCGATTTTATTTTATATCTTACATATATATAATGCATCAAGTGCACGAAAATCATTGTTTCTTTTATATGCACGCCAATATATATATAATTTAATTTAATATTTCTTATTATAAGAGACTTATACCAAGGAGACTTTTTCTTATTTGACGCAGAAAATTTGGACGCGCAAAGATCAACTATAGAATAAAGTTCATCATAGAAATAAATAATCGCATCCCCTACATTAGAAAACTATTCGAGAATTTACCAATCAATGCTGTCAATTAAATATGTAAAGCCGGGACATTTTCTTTTCAGAAATTAAACAACAATTATTAATATTAGAAGGAATATTACTTTTTAAGTTGTAACTGACATTTCCCTAGAGTAATAAATGCAGGTCCGGATTATGAAAGATTTTAGGTTTATTTTTTATTTGACTTATTGCGGGAAATCTTACATTTTCAATTATATGAATAAAATCTTCTGTTATATTTATCAAGACTTCTTAGTCAAAATTATTAATTTCATTGAAGAAGTTTACCTTGTGCTGTTGCATTTGTTCTCTCACCATTGCATCCTCGGCTCTTTATATGATTCTGTGACATTTAGGACTATTTATGAGAGAAACAATCGACGAAAAAAATTGTCTTGTTCAAAAATAACTCGTGATATCACTGATTTTGAAATTTTTTTCTAAAAAATATTCATACGTTTTCAAGACAACAAATTCTAATTATCATTTCCAAAGAATATATCAATATCCTATGTAGTTAAAACTCTTTTACTATATTATTAAAAAAGACCTATATCTCTAGTTGCGATTTTTACTTGAAAATTTCTATGCAAAACTAGCCATTTGTTATAACAATTTTACAATAAGTATAGACAACTATGCTAGATACGTCAAAACAAATTGAAAATGTCTTCAACTTTAAAACGATACCATATTTATTGCGCTGATATAATTTATCAAAAGTGTACTATTCTTTTGTGTGACCCTGTATTTCGTCCTCATGCCCGCGCATTATATACCTATCTGTCGATGACCCAAGCGATCTATACACCGATATAATAACTGTAAAAAAAAAACTACGTTCATTTTATCTCAAATGACAGTAAAATTGTATTTATGCACGATTTGAGTATGTGTTTGTTAATCTCAACTCCTGGGACCATGTTAAATATAAATTGCAAGTCGAATGTCCCCGACAAAACGCATTAAATTACTGCATGGTTGCAGCTAATCGGAAATGGTTAGGTGTTTAGATAGTGGCTTATGTTTGCGAATGAGATGAGGAGGTATACATTTACTACGGTAGTCCAAGATTCGCCATATAAACAGCCGTGATCGCGATAGCAGTGAGTTGTGTTGGCTGTTCAGTGTGTCGGCCACCTAGGGAGTGTTAAACTCGCTGCTATTTGTCGCCAGACGCTAAAACTTACTCTATGTTAGCGGCAATTTACAGGACGGTACCCTCTTAGTTTCGCTACTTTTTGTAATGAAATTGAAGTTGGCTTCGTTTGGTATATCTTATAAAATACAATGTCTAGACAGCTGGGCCACGTCATAACGCTAAAAGCTTATTAAAAAATACCGGCATGTGGCATTGTTTCACGATGGAAATGAAAAATTAATTCAGGCAACAACAACATAGATGTTTTGCCAAATCACCATCACTGATTTATTTTATGAAACCGAGTTATTCAGACAACATTGATAAATAGTTAATAAAAAAAGAGGAGTATACGAGTATAAGCTTACATTGTGTTACATGCCCTAAAATTTTTATTGGACAGACCGGAAGAACGTTTGGAAAAAGGATTACAGAACATAAAAGAAGTTATAACAATAAAACAAGAATCAAAGTACTCTAATCACCTAATTGAATAAAATCAGTCGTTTGATGATAACTTTAAAATTTTACATGATGAAAGTAAAGTTAAAATTATCATTACTAGAATCGTTAAAACCGTCAGCTTGAAACCAATTATGCATCTTTATTAAATTTAGTCTAAATCATTAAGTCATAATGTACCTTTTTGGACTTTAATTAGTATACAAACTAAGCGGTTTAAATACCCATGTTCTGTAATAAATAATTTAGTCTTACACTCAACGAAGCCGCTGTGTGGTTAAACAATATCTGTTACGTAAAAATAAAAATTTGTGAGAATTAAACATACAAGTTTATTTACATGCTCAATATAACATTAAGAAGGACAAATGACATATACATACATTTTTCTACCACTTTTGTTAAGATTGGCTACAATTAGCTTCTGGGTAAATTAAATACATGAAATAAAATTAAATAAAAATTTATTTAGAACAGAAAATGATGTATTGGAATTGTATTCCATAAGATAATATAGAGAATAAAATATGTTATAAAAATCAACGGCCTTGATTGTGACTTCTTCCCAAGTATTTCCATCAATATATATAACCGTATCATCTACATATGTGACAATTAAATTACTTGAATAAATAAGTCATTAATATATAATGCAAATAGTAAATGTCCAAGAACTGTTCCTTGAGGAGTTCCAGACTTAACGATCAAAGGGTTGCGTTTTTTGCCTTCCAATTTTACAATATGTTTTCTAGTTTGTAAACAACGCTTTATTAAATTCGAAATATTAACTCTTACACATAGTTCAAGATGCTATAAAAAGTTAAAGAACAAAAGTACATCCGGCCCAGACCTTATACCATCCTTTTTGGTGAAAGATTGTGCCAATGCATTCTTAAACCGCTTTTTATTCTGTTTAATATTTCAATAAAAACATCAATTTTTCCCAACCGATGGAAGGTGGCAAAGGCGTTCCCGATTTTTAAAGCAGGCGATGCGTCAAATATAAACAATTACAGACAAATTTCTCTTTTGTGTAATTTTGCTAAAGTTCTTGAAATCATTTTATACAATCGCATTTATATGTCCACTAAAAACATATTGTCAGTAGACCAGCATGGCTTTGTATCTAACAGATCAACTACTACGAATTTAGTAATATTCAGTCAAACAGTTTCTAATATTTTAGACGAACGAGGACAGGTACACATCGACCGTCAATTACATTGGAGTACTTTACCTACTGGCATTGGAATACCAGAGGAAAGCTTCTTGGGACCTTTACTATTTTATATATATTTAAGTGATTAGAAAGTAAATGAGGCAACTGAACTTGTCGCCGCTTTTGTGAACATATTGGTAGAGTAATTGAGAAAAAAGTCAAGTCATTATTTTAATAATAAAGAACTGTAACGGTCCGTTTTTTTTAATATATAATTTAGACTATATTCCTTATAGATTATATGGATATCATTTGAATTATAAGTTAAATTCCAAATTCGAATAAAATAGTTTTACTAAACCTTATTGTACTAGCTATTTAGTGCGCCGCTACTGTGCGGGGGAAAGTTGTTGCGAAGAGGTTTCGTCGCGCGCACACAGAGACGAGTTCGGAGTGTGCTTTGCGGCACACTGGCTAGAGCGAGGCGGGCAACCGCCACAGCAAGATTATAGTTGTTGGCATGTAGAATTTTAGATGACGGCGACAGTGGTTTGAATTGTTAACTTTGTGAGTGAAAAGTGTTGGCAAGGGATTAACTTGTGTCTGACTTAATTCTCTAGCGTAAATGGTTGACACACATTTCTATAAGATTCGCCTTTGAGCTAAATTCGTGTAAGGATTTTACCTTTATTTGTGTTTGATTATTATCATTGTCTGTTTAAGTAGCTACACATTTTTTCCATCTTTCAATAGTAGCCGTTGGTTTTAAGTTAAGGAAAGCTCTTGTATAATTTAAACGTAAAAGAAGGTGGCGCCCAATAACAATTAAGTGAGTTGGTTTGATATTTTGTACTATGTAAATTGCAATTTACGGAGAGCTAGGTTTCCAGCTAACAGCAGAAACGCTTGTAGCGCATATGATTGAAGATAAGCGGCAATGCAATACTATAGGTAATATGATACGCACAATTATGCAAGATAAAGAAAAGGAGCGGAGGGCTAGAGAGAACTGAAAGAGGATTGTAAGGCAGCCCTGCATGCTGAGGTTATGTCGTTTCGACGGTTCCAACATGCACTGGGTGTGAAAAGAAGGGGTTTTAGTCGGTAGGAGTCCGACACTATCTGGGACATCTTCCCAGATGCCATATGATGGGTTTCCCCTTTAAAAAAAAAAAAAAAAAAAAAAAAACTATGTAAATTGACTATTGCCATGTATAACTTTATTTTGGCTTTATTTAGTTGTAAGTTTGATTTTTTTATCTGGTTAATCGCTTTGCTTCCCCGATAAGAGTCGTAAATATTGCTTTTGTTGAATAAATGTATTTTGTGCTCAGATTTGTTTTATTCAATTAACTTAAACTATATTTAATGATATGTTGACCCATTTTATAGAACTAACAATGAACAAATGTGAAACGCTGTTTATGATAATGAAGTTTGTAACAAAATCATTTTCAGCGACGAAGCCCATTTTCACCTTGACGAAACAAAATTGTCGCATTTGAGGACGTGAAAATTCTCGAGTGTCAGAAGAGCAACCAATTGGACTGCAGTTATAACTGGGCCATTCCTTTTTAAAAACAAGGATGGCAAGACAGTTACTCTCAATAGTGAACCTTACCACAACATACTGACAAACTTTTATGGTCCCAATTGAAGGATTTGGATCTCCAGGATAGGTTCTTTTAGCAAGAAGGCGCTACGTGTCACACGGCAAGAGAAACAATTGCTTTATTGCGAACAAATTTTCCTGATCGTGTCATGTCTCAACATGGTGATATCAATTGGCCGGCAAGACCGTACAAACTAACGTTTCTAGAGTGTTTCCTTTGGCGCTTTGTAAAGATGAGAATCTACGTGAACAATCCGTAGTCGTACGACGAACTCGAGAACAATATTCGTCGAATTATTGATGAAATTGTACGCGCGCAATTGTGCGTAAATTTAACCATAAATTTCGTCAAAAGAATTAACATCGGCAGCAACAGCCAGCCGGGGGCATTTGGCAGATTTTGTATTTCGACCATAATTCCCATATCTCTAGATGATATTTTACACAAGTTGTTGGCTGTTAAAGTAGAAATTATTTCTTCAATAAAAAACAGAAAAAACTTTATTTCCTATTTTTATTTCTAGAGGACTTCCAGCCAAGTACATGAACAATTTGTCCTACGTTTCGTCCGAGTTTTCGGACTTTTTCAAGGTTAAAAGCTAAAAATATTAAAAATAATGGTTTTACGTGAGTCGTAAATTAGATTAGTGACAGAATGCATATCTAAAAAAGTGTTTTCTTACCTAATATAAATTTCCTATTTTAATTTCATTGTATGGGTGGGTTTTATTTTGTTTTTCATCATTTATTTATTTGATAGGTATGTGATGTACGTGTAGTTCGACGAGTTAGGCAGAGAATGATCAGTATTTGGTGTCGTCGTTGATGTGTTTCTTTTTAAGAGTAGGTAATTATAACAGCTGATAGTATACTTCTTTTTCTGTTCTGTGAGTATACTTATATTTATGGTCCGAGTGACAGAGTTATTGGGAACATTCACATGATATTGGATAGCCGTTGAGAAGAGGTTTTGCAGTTAGCACATATACAGGATGTTTAAAAATAAAATAAACTTCTTAGACCTGACTTTAATTAGATCTACCAGTAGAATTAAAACCAATTGGTATCAAAAAAGTATCAGTTCGGGACGATATACCAACTTCCAATCAAAAACTAGTAATAAATACAAAATTAGCGTTATAAACAGCCTCGTGGATAGGGCCATTTTACTATCAGATAAATTGTTTCACAAAGAAAACATAATTAAAATCAAAAACATTCTTTTAAATAACTTTTACCCGCCATCTTTTATGAATAAGTATATCCAAAAGAGAATACATATAATAAATAACAAAAGCAATAAAAATCAAGTTGACATAGATTTACAACCTAACTGCTTTGGACCCATATTTAACAACACCAACCAGGACAAAAATCAAAACAATCCAAATAATGACAAAATATACATATCGGCACCATACATACCACAAGTATCAGAAAAAGTTCAGAAAGAATTAGGTAAATATAACATACAATTAGCATACAGAAATGATAATAGCATAAAAAATAAATTATATTCAAAACTAAAAGATCCAATAGAGAAATTAAATCAAACCCATGTTATTTATAAAATTGATTGCTCAAATTGCGATAGGTGTTACATTGGACAAACCAACAATATTTAAATAAACGTATAAATCAACATAAATTATCTATTAGAAATTCCATAGCAACTCCTAATTCATGTAGCACGGCATTAACAGAACACGCCATAAATAATTCACACAGTTTTAACTTTCCGGATACAACCATACTGCATAAAGAAAGAAATACCAAAAAACGCATGTTTTTGGAAATGGCCGAAATACAAAACAACAAAAAAACAGTAAATTATCAAACAGATATAGAAAATCTTAGTAGCATATATCGCAATCTTATTCAATAGTATCAATTTTTTAAACATCCTGTATATGTGCTAACTGCAAAACCTCTTCTCAACGGCTATCCCATATCATGTGAATGTTTACAATAACTCTGTCACTCGGACCATAAATATACTTCAGCTGTTATAATTACCTACTCTTAAAAAGAAACACATCAACGACGACACCAAATACTGATCATTCTCTGCCTAACTCGTCGAACTACACGTACATCACATACTTATCAAATAAATAAATGATGAAAAACAAAATAAAACCCACCCATACAATGAAATTAAAATAGGAAATTTATATTAGGTAAGAAAACACTTTTTTAGATATGCATTCTGTCACTAATCTAATTTACGACTCATGTAAAACCATCTAGAAATAAAAATAGGAAATACAGTTTTTTCTGTTTTTTATTGAAGAAATAATTCCCATATCTTTATTTTATGCTGAAATTAATAAACTGGCAATTTTCTAAAAATCATGAATTTCACTCAAGAAATAAATCCCTAAGTAAAAAATTAAACACCCTTTAGATAAATAACAATTATTTATAACAAATTAGATATTAATTTAAAATACACTACATTTGTAACCAAATCCTTATCTAAGTAAATGGTCGTGCTCTTGAACAAGCCATTTTACTCCATTGATGAATTTTTAGTACTAATTAATCAGAAGGTATAGTTAATAGCAATAGATGGAACAAATTTGAATTGACTTTTTGTAGACGATTTATACGTAAATAAGTAAAAGAAATTTCAAATATATTTTGATTTAACATGTTTATGTAAAAAAAAATCTATTATTTATCTTTATAAGATGATGTTTTATTAAAGACAAGCTCAGGTTCAATGCAATATATTTCGATTTAATGTAATCCACAAATATGTGATATTTTTTTTACATAAACTGCGTCAGAAATGGACCCTAAGGTCCTAGGGATTTGTTTTACTCTTAAAGTAAATTGAGAGATATATGATAAACCAGAAAGGTAGTGAAATCGGCTTTTCCATGTATACTACGCATTTTATATGCATGATATTATACGTGTCCGACCGTCCAGATTTGAGAAATTACCTTTTGTATTCCTCAATAATGAATGTTCTACGAGATAACCTTCACAAATAAGATATTTTAATTTTGTCATCAGTATGTGCCTCTGATGACAATTAACTGAAGATAATATTAAGTAAGGATTAAGGAATCAGATTTTTCACAAAATTAGCTAAAAAATTGTACAAATTAATCAAAGCAGAATGCATGCAGTCCAAGTTGGATATGTTGCGTGGAGCCATCATGTATATTATTTAATACAAGGTAGCGCATAGCTGAATGACGGACTTTGATGCCAGATGAAACACAACACCCTAGCAAATATTTTCCATAAAATTAGTTATAACTCGACTTGGTAAAAGACGAATTTACTTATTGAGGTAGTTGTGATGTAAAATTGACTGAAAAAATACACTTTTCATAGAAATTTACCTATTGGTTTTCATTTATATTTAAATTTACGTAAATAATACCAATAAATCTCCCCTTATGAACTATTTCGCTTAAAGGTACTTTTAACTAAAGCAGCAAGGTAAAAACAACTAAAAAAATCTGCCACAAATTACCTTAAAGGTAAATTTCTATTAAAGTCGAAGTAGGTAGTATAATTAGAAAATATTTACCTTTTCGGTGACTAGAAATCGTCGAATATTTTAACTAGGTAGATTTTGTTGGAATTCCTACGTAATTTGTACCTACATAGCAACCTATTTGACCGCCTGTATTACGCTTCTTTAACACGTTCGCGCCGACGTTTGAAATAGTAAACGTACCGCTGTGCCGACATTGTTTTAATTGATTTTGTTTATATAAAAACGTTTTTTTGTAAATAAATATTGTTTATAGTGTATATTTGTGTTGTTTTTGTAAATAATTTTCTGTTATTTTTCTTGTACCACCGGTGGTACATGACGGCCCCATGAATGATTTCTTCATTAGGATCGTAATGTACCACCGGTGGTACATGGGTTTATACTTGATATTATAATATCAAGTATAAACATGGAAGATGGGAAGGTATGAGGGCACAGCAAGGGAGTGTAGAAGGGGTATTCGTTATGTTACCAAAAGATAAAAAGAGCAGCAAGGATATAAAGAAGCGATGAAAAAATCTAAGAGGATTTGCATGGAATGTCCCGAACAATCTACGTGTCTACTGTGCTTTAATGAAAAACATACTTAGACACTTCTATTTCATTCATTTTATATGTTTAATAACAGCTTTTGATGTTACTGACTTAGTTTTCTTTTAATAATAAATGTTTCTTTTATTTTTTAGACATGTATTTTTATTATAGCATAACGGCCTTCTTTATAGCCGAGTGCGCCACTGGTGGTACATGGGCTAACACATGCCTATATAGGAGCCGTATACCCAATATGAATATCCTTCTCAAAAGTGTAAGGATATTAGAACGTAGAAAATTAAATATACACTTGTACCATCGGTAGCCAAACGCGCCTGCAGCAAAAACGTGACTTGTACCACCCGTGGCACAAGTCGGCGCGAACGTGTTAAGGGTGAAAACACAACAAATCAACGACGTCGTAGAAATTTGCGATGCGACGTCGCTTAGTACAAATCCTGGACGAAACCACAACACTGCGGTGCGACGACGCATCGCAAATTTTCACGACGTCGTTGATTTCTGCGATGCGACATCACACCGCAGTGTAGTGTTTTTACTTATGAGATCGGAAATAATTCTCTCAAGCAACGCACGCGCAAATCACGGAAGTCTGGTGGTCTTTTATACGCGACTTAGTCTGCTGTACCAACAGGTTGCGTGTGTACAAGCTTTGGTACATTATTTGGTTTTTATATTTAATTATAACACGTCATACATACATCAAACGTGTCGCTTCTGGTATAGGTCTTCTGTGGCCGTGCAATGAACGTTCATCGCATCGCATTGCGGTGCGACTTCGTTTTTGCGATGCGTCGTCGCACCGCAGTGTTCTGGCCTGCAACAGCCGTAGGACATGTATTGTGTGGTCCACATCTCACTAGAAACGTCTTCTCTGCAATGCCGTGGCGATGAAGTTTTAACGTTGCGTCATCGCATCGCATCGCCGTGCGACGTCGTTTTTGCGATGCGACGTCGCACCGCTGTGTTGTGTTTTCACCCTAAAGTAATATTAGGTCAACGACGTCCACAAATTCAACCTACTTCATCTACCCGATTTCAACTATTTAGTCAATTATCCTTTGTAGTTACATTTTCAAATGCAGTTAACCATAAGGTGAAATTAGCATAAGAAGCCATATTTTTTACCCCATTTGGAGTACGATTCGAAATTGAAATTTCAAAATGAGTTTGTATGGAAACGAACTTATGAAAAGGTTAAAAAAAATACATAATTATACTTGCTAAGTCATATTCAATAAGTATAAATACTTTTGGCTCAAACTATAATTATTATTTTTTTACTTGATAATAGGAATTATCATATTATGAATATTTTGGAGGCGCATGGATTTTTTCGAAGTACATGTGTTAATGTGTACGAAAAAATTTTCGGTACATTATTTTCATCAACCGGGAACTTCTGATACTATGCAATTAAATTGGATCTATTTTTATCACCCACATTCATTTATTTTTTATCCTACTATGAATTAGTTGTCTTCTCAATTTTGTAGATGATCGTCAACAATGTTGCTTCTACTTATAGTGAAAAATACCAAATAAGCATAAAATTCTTCTTTCTTCTTACTAGAAGTCATTTGCCATTTGCACGTAAATTCGTATATTTTTTTACCTAGAACTAGTCAACTCGATGTCTAATTGACGTCGAAATTAAGTCAAAAGTAACTAAGTACTGTGCAACTACAAGAAAGATTTATATGTAATTTTACTTAGTCAATTTAACTAAATTTCGACGTCGTCTTATTCTCCACTTATGTCGATTCCACGTCACGTCAACGTAAATTTTACTTAAATATGGTTAATTCCAATTTTGCGACTAAATTTATTATACATAATTTAGGTAGTATCGAAGTCATATTAAACCAAAATGTTACCTGGGTAAGTAGATTCTAGGAAACCAAAATAGCTGATATATGTTCCAACAGGGTATCTATTTAATAAGATGGCGGTAAATAAATTTATGATTGTCTCAGGGCATTATCCCATTTTGATTTTCTTCTTCTTAAATCAAAGCTTGAATTAATAAATTTTCACTTTCTAGTAGGGTTTTAGTTGTAAAGTTAAACTGTTTTCGTAAAAATATTGAAGGGAGAATTTTTGCACTTTTTCCTCAAACATGTTTTATCCATATCTCAACATACATAAAGTGGTTATATAAGAGTTGTTAAAACGTCTATAAAACAAAATGTTAAAAAATTGTTTTTTACTTTCATTATCTAATATAAGGAATCGTGATTTTTTTTCGATCTCAAAACTTTGATTGATATATACATTTTGAACCCTCCTGAATCCGTTTTGACTATTTTCCGAATGATGTTTGTCGGTGCGTGCGTGCGTGCGTGCGTGTGTGTATGTGTGTTCCGCGATAACTCAAAAAATACTAGTGGGAAAATTCCCAAATTTGGCAGTTAAGATTGTCAACAATATTTTAGGTGACTTATTAAATTTGATGAATGTGGTACCACCAGAAGAGACATGAATGAAAGAAGAAAAAAGGTACAATTTCGGGAAAAAAAATTAAAATTATTTTTTGCATTTCTGGGCGAATCTCGACGAATTATAACGATAAAACATAACTTTCTGAAAAAAATCTGTCTGCATGTCTGTAGTATCGCAATAGCAGCCATAGTTTTTGAGATAAAGCTTTTAAATTTGGTACACTTGTTCTAATGGCCAAAGACAATGAAAAATTCGGTGATGAGCAAAATTGGCCTCCTGACTAAAACTTGTTTGTATTTGACTTTACAAAAAAATAGATTCTTCATGAAAGATTATAAATCATGTCTACTATATCAAGCGAATAAAATATATTTTCCAAGTACTTAAATAAATCTGATGTAAACTGAAATATTTTACACATTTGGCCTCATAAATTTAACAGTTTGACGTTTGAAAGGTCTGATTTAGTTACAAAAATGTCAATGTCAATAAGAAGAAAGTATTAAAATATATGACATGAATTATTATTGATAGTATCGAATGGCACTGATAATTAATTATTTAAAAATTTTAATGAAACATTTCAAGGTATGATTTTTTTAGATCTGGATAATATATACTGGTATAAGAAAGTTATATGCTGGCCACATCAGATATCTTTCGTCATATTATTCAGCATAAAATTCCACAACTCTTCCCTAATTTAACCTTGTTTGTACAGTTAATTTCAATAAAAACTGGTACACTTTCTTTTAGCTATGTAAATCATTCGTTCTTTGACTGATATTAATAATCTTACAAATGTCACTTTGACGTTAATCAGTGGCGTCATTATTAAAAATGGTTCGACATCTAACAGATATTCAAAAATTTCGAATTGTTTCTAAAATTGAAGATGGTTGGTCCATAAGAAGACTTGCTGTTGAATACAATGTGAGTAAAACCACGATAATGAGTGTTAAAAAACAATGGGAAACCAACCAAACGGTATCCCGTAAAGTTGGTTCCGGTAGGCCCAGAAAGAGCAATAATCAAGAAGATGAAAATCTTATAAATTGCCTAATAGAAAACCCTTTTCAGACTACAGTAAATGCAATTTCAGAGACAAATTTCCCTGCTTCGGTATCTACTGCTTGCAGAAGAATAAAACTACAAAGCGACTTGAAGAGTTGTTCAGCGGCTAAAAAATACAAACTTTCAGAAGAAAAGAAGTAGGGTAGGATTATTTTTGCACTCAACCATATAATCAATAATGAAAACTTCTGGGGACAAGTTGTCTTTTCTGATGAAAAGGTTTTTAAATCCTGTAACGATGGACATGTTCGCGTATATAGGCCTCCTTCCAGTATGGATACGACGAAAAATATACTTTCGATCCACAAATATCAGGAAGGTTTCAGTCAATGTCTGGGCTTGGATGAGCCTAAATGAGTTAGGCGTGTGTTGGAACATCTCAATTCCATTAAATATATTGAAATATTAGACAATATTATGTTGCCGTCAGTAATAGAGGTGTTTCCGGAAAATAATTTTATTTTCCAACAAGACAACTGCTCCATACATACGGCCCATCGTGTCAGGCAATGGTTTCTTAATAAAAACATAGAGTTGTTACCGTGGCCATCTAAAAGTCCGGATTTAAATCCAATTGAAAATGTATGGGGACTAATGGTGAAACATATAAGAAAATTAAATAACCATCCAAATAATGCCCAAGAATTGGAAGGGATAATTGAAGACGCTTGGGAGAACTTGCCGCAAGAAGTTGACCTTGCAAGAAATCTGATTTTGTCCATGCCTGCAAGACTTCAGGCAGTTTTAGACTCTAATGGAGCAATGACAAAATATTAGTTAATTCTGTATTACGTAATTGAAGTTCATTTATTTTATTTTTTTATTGTATTTTTATGTTCAGTTTGCATTGTTTACATTTTTTTTAATCTCAAGTGGTATTTTTGTGTTCTTATTTTAAAAATAGAATTATCATTATTCAGTTAGTATTTTAATTACAACCATTAATAGAATTATCCGTAACAAATATTATTTTTTTAAACAATAATATGGCAGGCTTGATAATGTTTTGAAAAAGTTATTTTCTAATTATTTTATAAAATTCCATTTGAATAAAATAAAAGAGAAAGGTTTAATAAGTTTAAAAACACAAAGAAAACCGATCTCCTCCAAAAAACCCAGGTCCGGGGTAAATCACCTCTTCTCCACCCACCTCTCGACATGCCTGGCCAGCCCTATTTACAGACATATGCACACAACTAAACTATTAAGATTTTCGATTACAAGAGTTGTACCAGTTTTTTTTTAAATCAAGTGTACCTCTTACGGTTTACAAGATCCTAATTATGAGGGCATAGATATATAGTGATGTTTTTAAAGTACCAAGACAGTAACACAGGTGGCTAGAGCGTTAAAATAAATAAGGCGTTGAAAAAAATATGAATGTGAAAAAATAAATTTCAAGGTTATATAACTCCACTAATATTAAGATTTCGACAAAGGGTTATATAAACTTGCACCATTATTTGTATAAGTAGAATCACCTCCTGAATTTTGTGCTTATAATTTCCGGGCACTCTGTATATTGTAAAGATGGGCTTTTACAGCGATAAATGTTAAATTTGAGTTTATTAATAAAAAATCAATGAGGCTCTTCCATCCACAATGTGACCCACTGTATGTAAATTGCCAAGATTCCTGTTCAAGTTACTTTGTACTAAACTTTTTGTTTGTATAGTGCTTAATGTATTAGAATAATTATTAGCATTGTCAAGTAGAAATCGCTTTCAGCCTTTGCGTGTCACAATGTCAACTTAATCTCTATTTTGATTCAGCATTTTAATCTCTACTGTAATTCGTTAGTATAAATACATAAATAAATTAAATATATTAGGTAGAAGCAACTAATTTAAGTTAAAGTATTTCAATCAATAACCTCATTATATTACGAATATCTGTATTCTAAAATAAACAATAGGGTGTGTTCATATAAAAAATTCATTTAAATTACATATTAATATGTAGTAAAATATACATGTAATAGCATTAATTCGTTCGTATAAACTATATCACCCGTTTTATTAAAATATTTATTAAATACAGTTCCCTGAATTTCAAATTATTAAAGATTTCTAAAACGCCACGTTAACTTCACGATATGGTGGATTATGTTACGTGCATGTTATTTAGTTTTGTTTTGCGAGCTTTTGTAATCTGAAATAAGTTTTATAAAATCTCATACCATAAATGGTTCTGGAGGTTTTTTTAAAGCTTTGATCTTCATCAAACAATTTACAATGTGTGCATATTTTTATAGTTACCCAATTCATAAAAAAGTGAAGATTCAATGCAGTTGAATTAAAAGGTGTTAAAGTAGCAGCATATTTAAAAATAAATCAGTTTACTATTATTATAAATACGGGGTGTTTCCTCGGTAAATGCCAAACATGTAGGTGGTGGTTCATTAGCCTATTGTAATGTTTTCGAGATACAGGGTGTTAAATGTTTCCATGCAGTCAAGAATAAAAAAAGGAAATGAAAAATCTCCTTTGACGGATCGATTATGTATTTGTAAAATAAAGATTTAAAACTAAAATTACGTGATTCTTTATACATATATGTGTGACCTGTAGATTGATTTTAATTGAAAAAAACGATATTTTTAGAAGAAATTCAATTTTAGACTAAAATTATAAAAAATTATAGCTAAAAATCAAAAATCCGATTCGACAGATTGATAAAAAATATCAAAACGAACATTTAAAAAGTTTCTGATAACTTTAACTTGAAGACCTGTAGACTGATTTGGGTGGCAGAGTGGGGCTTTGTCCCACTGTGCGACATTTCGATAAAAAAATTTTATCATCTTTTTATCATGTTTATCTTTTTATCGAGACGTCGGCAAATTTTAATTTAATAAAACAGTATAAACACCAAAAGATCAAGAATTTGTTTACCCCTGTTAACAGAAAAATGCAGTTCTAGAAAAAAATAATAAAATAATTATTGGGTTTTACAAAAGCATTATTTCAATCCTAACATGATTATAATAATAAATACCTATAGATTTCTATGTTTTATACTGACATTCTTATCTGGATGTGCTAGTACAACAGTTTTAGGCATATAATGAATCAAACACAACATTTTTTTATAGATACTATTAAAAGAACTAAAATGTATTGGAAGCGTTGTTTTTGATTCATTATATGCCTAAAACTTTTATACGAGTACATTCAGATTAGAGTGTTAGTAAAAAACATAAAAATCTATTGGTATTTATTATTATTATCATGTTAGGTTTGAAAGAATGATTTTGTAAAACCCAATAATTATTTTACTATTTTTTCTAGAAATTCATAATGTGTCAGATTTCTTTAAAAAAATGCAGCTCAAAAAATTAATGTATCATATTGTTACGCCACTGGAGTGTGTAGACTGGTTAGATGAGACTGGAATTGTACAAGAACGGTCGTAAATATTCTGGAATGTTCTAAACCGTGTGAATGGATGTATAAATAAGACGCACGGTGAGCAGAGACACAGTCTTAAGTTGAAAGTGAACGAGTAAAGATGAAATAAGAAAGAGACTTATAAATGTTCAATTGTGATTATTCAATGAATCCACGAGTATAGGTGTTTGTGGGGATAGTAAACACGTAACAATATTATATATTGAAATATGTTTTTTAATTAGATCAGTATGCTAGGACTCACCCGCTTGTAACCCAAACCAAACCTAGTTTTGAATTAACACATCGAAAAATAAATTAATATAAATTCTTTAGTTGGGTGACTAAAATAATTGGTTGTAATAAAATTTGAAGACGTCAAGTTGTGCGATAAGACAGTAAAGAAACGTTGATTTAAGTGGTGTGTAGATGAAATTGCCTATGAATAACAAACCCTTCATCATAAATTACCAAAGTTTGTTCAAAATATGTGAAATTTGAAACCTATAATGTGGTGGTAATATATTATAGATGAATAGAGTGTATTCTCAGATAAAATTTCTGAATATCACCGCATATGGCCCTTTAAAAATGAAGCTTTGAATTGAAACTAACGTTATATCATGTGTAGTCACAATATAAATTAAAATAATAATAGCATTGTTGTCTGTGATAATAATAATAAAGAAACTATTCGGATGGGCACACAATAATACCCGTAATAAAATCTACGTTAATGATTGTGTTATACCTTCTAGTTTAAAGAATAGACGCTATAACACTTACGTGCAAATAATCATTAACTGTAGCGAATGGTAATATTTAGTATATACATATACTAATTCTCTTGAACTACTAATGTACAGATAATAATGCATTTAGTAAGAAGCTTATATAAAATTACAAAAATGTTTAATAATCTCCTGTTCTATCTTACAAAAATGTATAACACCAACTGTAAAATTCTTTTACCCTGCTTTAAAATAGTTTAAAATTCACAAATATATGCATTTTCACGCATATTTACAATTGAGGGGCACAATGCAATAACCCGGCAAGTCCACCGAGTCAAAATGTTCAGGAAACAAAGAAAACTGTTAACATGAAAAAAAATGGAGAATGGTATTTTTGTTAATATTTATGTATGAAAGTGAACTCAGGTAAATGGTACTTATATTTCAGAGTTTTAAAAACAAAAAATATCAGAAATATAAGAAAAAAACTCATGGACTTGCCTGGTTGGTTATTGCATAGTATTCGAACAAAAATCCAAGATATTGATGAAAAATAGAAAAAGTAAAACACTTAGGTCTTGGGTCACAATAACTTTAATAACATACTATATTTTTGTCTAAGATTATAAAGTATCAACAAAATTCATATATTCATCACTATTGAATTCTGACACCGAAGTGACATTGTCAGATTCCAAAAAAGCTTTGGTGATAATCGGCAATACCTTTATAGAACCAGAAGTCGCATTTGGGTACATAATGTTCAGCTAGGGTCATTACATGTTCATAATTATTTTGTTTTAACTTTTTTCTCTGTAAATATAACTTTTGATCATTATTCGGTAATGACGGTTTTTCTCAATTTTTTTTGTTAATTATTTGAAACTCATATCGAACAAAAGCTGTTGCTGACTCACAACATTCGAACAGCGTTTCCAGATCACGTTTATAGCACTTCATTAGTCTATATTTTGACAAAGTGAATTTTTGATTTTTTTTAGAAGGGTTTCGCACAAAAAAAGTTTTCAAGTGATCTTTGAAATTAAGGAGCATGTTTTGAGTTACAGCAACAACCTTGAAGTTCTTACTTGTTCCCTCAATGATTTTTATATAATCATTTGGTAAATAAATTTTGTCAAACTTTTTCTTTTTTATTTCAATCACCCCAAAACTGCGATCACAGGGCAGAAAGCTGTGGCTCGGTTCTGGGTATCTGTGTTGTATAGAATTTAAATCGTCCAGTATCAACAAGAGTAGTTAAAAATTGCAACAACATATAATTTTTATTTTGTGACGGACAGTTATTCGAAAATATATATACATCACTAACTTCTGGTCGAATGTATGTATTGAAAAAATGAAGAAGGAAACTGGTTACTTCATTCTGGCCTTTGCCACCTACGGTTTCATCGTATACGTAAAAATAGTTTTGACCACTACTACCAACATGAACACAAAAGTTAAAGACCGATACCTGTATTTTATAAAACACCTCTCCATTTGAACAAACTGGCAAAGGCATATTTTGTTGAAAATCAAAGGTGATTACTTCCACTGTCGGATCAGTCTTAGCTAAATTTATGGCGGTTTTCATTTCAGAGTAAGAACATTCAGCTTTTCTTATGTGCAGAGACTTTTTGGTTTCCAAGGCAACTCTTTCGGTGTCAGAGTCAGCAGAATTTATTTTATTCAATAATTTGTCACATTTTTGACAGGTATCAGATTTGGGCTTTCCAAAACTTATTTTAAAATTTTCTGCGAAATATTTCCTGTAAAATTCATATTTTACAATAGGCTCATTTTCTTTATTATCTTGAGCAAGATATTGGGCAGGCTCATATGTTTGCAAAAACAACTCATGCATCTTAGATATATTCAGTAAAGGTGATAAGTAATAGTAATGGGATTTGTATCTCGGGAAACTCAAAATGTGTTCCCGTATCTGGGCAATAATGTCACCTGGGATTTTATTTGGCCTAGTTTCATGTATTCCCCTTCTGTCAATAGGTGGAGTGTTGTTTTGACAGGCTAGGTATTTCTGTAGTCTCTCGAGTCTACTTTTGCCTAATCCGTGAAGGCTTGTTGACATATTTTTTTTCTTTGCCAGCTAGCCGAATCTAAGAAATTATGTTAAAGTAAAGAATGCCTAATAAAGTAATAACAGAACTCACCATGTAAGAAAAGGATGACTGTTTGGTTTTCCCTTCTCCTGAGCGTGGTATTTTTCGAGCAATATCATATCTTTGTATAAGACCATATAAGTAGGAATCTTGCAAATCCTTTGAAGTCATGGAATAGAAATCAGAAAATACTTTTCGACAGCCGTCGCCCCCAATTTTCTCGAAACATTGGTTTTTGCAGTTACAGTTTGGTCCCATTTTTACCGCATTAACCTTTCTGCCCTTCACATTTATATATTCATGTCCGTGGGTTCTACTTTCTTTTCTGATATTTCTCTGCCACAATTTTTGCCGTAATTTCTTTTTCTTGCCAACTTGTGGTGCATGTGTATCAGCTTCTGGTTGTATTCCATCAACAACCTCGTCACTAGGACTATCATTCTCGGAATATTCAAAGGGCCTTTCGACATTTGGCACAGCTGACGAAGCGGCAAGACGTGTGACAGCAGAAGTACTGGGTTGTGCAAGGGAAACATTTTTAGGGGTTTCAGAATCCCCAGAATCATCACTATTTATCAAAGTGATATAATATTTTTTGAGGTTACGTCACTTTCTGTTAGGAGTTATATCATTTTCCGGCAAATATTCTTCGTCACTATCCGTAGAATAAGGGTTACTAACATCGGATGATGACATTTTAACATTAAAAAATACACTCAGACTTCTTAACACTTCTTAGGCTCTTTTTAGTATACAGCACTTCACCATACACCTTTTTACAGTACAAATGAATCACAACATTAATACTTTACAACAACATGGCAAGTCCTGGACATACCAGGTTATTGTTTTGGTAGACAGGCAAGCACCAATACATCCGTGTATTCGATACTAGTTGACTTATAGACCTCGTTCTTGCACAGAACGATAGAGAATTTTATGCTGTGCAAGAACATCTTCATAACTAAATTTACCAAAAAAATGGACTTGCCGGGTTATTGCATTGAACCCCTCAATTGAGAGGAATTTCTAATTTTGCACAACCATTTGTTGACTAAAACATATTATGACAATTTCATAAACGTATTTAGTAACTTTTTGAAAAAAATAAATTTATAAACTTTAGCAGTCTCTGATGACTATTTTTTATGGCATTAGACTGTGTCCATTAGCCAATCGCTAATTTTATTCTTAATATAGTTAACTACCTATTAATATTGACTATTTCTTATTACTAAATTAACCTAAACTCTGATGAGTCATTAACTTATTATTGATTGTATTTTTCAATATACAGTGTGGAAACCACTTATGGAATAAAATTTATAATTCGATGAGTAATAATAATTGCATCAAACCCCTGGGTATGTAACCTCCAGTCATCTTTTTGTCCAAAATGACAATTTTCCCACACCACGTTACAAGTTATGACGTCATCGAAATTTTTTTTTGTCGTAACAATATTTTTTCAGGAATTATGGATAATACTGCTTTTTCTGAGTTTGGCAATACCGCTTAAGTGGGGTCTGAAATGAATTCCTTCCAAATTATATGGTTTTGAAGTTATGTCATGCCGTCAGAAATAAATAATGTTCAAGATACTAGGGTGGAGAAAATCAATGACGTAAATGCTCAAAATTATGTGAAGGCTCTTTAAAAACTTATATAACTGCCATACCGGTTTTGAAAAATGGACAAAACGACATATAAACCAGGGAACGGAAATCCCGCTCCCTGGTTTTCAGATACAGTTTTCAACCAAAAGTGAAGTAAATAAGTGAACTGTCATATGTGTAATTATAGCTTTACAGAAATAGTTGTTTTAAGAAAAATTATACATATGTCAAGAAAAAAATTGATTTTTAGAGATCAAGGAAAATTGGTCAGGCCATTTAGACGCCGCAGGCAGATATCTTCCAGAGTACCAAATATTTTCAAGATTAGAAGGAGTCTTGTATAAAAAAAACCACACTCCATAATATGGCTCCTTCTAGAGGTAACGTCGCCTGCTGGGTGGGGATGTGGGAAATTTCTGTGAAACATTCTTGAATAAACAACTCCGGGGGGGGGGGGGGGGCGTTTGTCCCCGTGGGCGCCCCCCCCCCCCCCCAAAAAACTTCCCCCCCTGGGGGGAAATGGGGTTGCCATTTGGTGTTGTTATTATTATTATTATTATTATTTCGCAAGTTTTAGGATATTTCGAGGATAATCTTCGTAATTCTACAAGAAATCCGTTCTCAGACCTGTTTGTGTCATACAGTTATATTCCAAGAATATTAAGGTACAAAAAATTTCATGATTTTGAAGCAAATAATCTGCAAAAACTTCAACTCCATGGAATGCAAAATAATTGTTTTTTATCTCAAGTGAAGAATCAATTAGGAACGAACAGAAGCTTTCCTAATTATATTTATGATATAGTGAAGCACATTTTCTCTGTCATTGAACTTTGGAATGACGAAATTGGGCAAATAAAATTCTACACCAGATTCATCTAGTATCTAACCAAGACCAAAGTAATTTTGGATTTAATATTTGATGTGAGATCATTAAACGCCACCTAATGGGACGTTATTGTTATGAAACGTGTACTCACAGGAATTGGTTTCTCTGCAAAATGAATTTCTAAATTTATTAGTAAATATAGCAACTAAGAAAATGTATGGGGATTCAGCAAGATATGACTGCCCCGTCGCATTGCCTTAGTTTTTAAGAATTTCTTAAATCAACATTTATTTATTAACACCAGTACACTCTTACTTATGGGGAATGTTAAAAAAATTAGTTATACAAAACCAAATCTAATAATATTGAACACTTGACACAAATAATAATTGCAATCGCCTTTGATGGTATAAAATTTTATATAGAATGGTGGTCACATTGAAAGCATGTGTTGAAATATATCTCGTATTTTATAATATTAAATTTCAATTTCCCTTTAAATATTTTTTTATTCTCATTATAATAAGTTAGATATGGATTGAAAATTAATAAAAAATACTTTATAACCCGCAATAAAGAATATTTAGGTGAAAATTTATGTCTGCATTGATTAAATGACAATGTTTCTTGAATTATGTAAGTCTTTACTTGCCTTGACAAAATTTAATATAATGTAATAAATTTAGATCTGGTAGATTTATAAATAAAGCTCTGTAGATTTCCGTACAATGTGGTTATCGATGCTAAGATGGAAGATAACAGGCATTATTAAATTAATTATTAAAGTGTTTATTTAAAACCGTTCTAGCATTTCTAATATCAATAACAAATTATAAATTAAATAAGTGATATAGACTAGAGCATATTATTACATTGTGTGGTGTTATTATGCCTCTTTGACTTATAGTTTTCTATTTAAGTGTGCCATGACGGTTCCGATTTATTCTAAATGATCCGTTAATGCTAGAAAATCGAAATCCTGTCAAAAATACTAAGTTACGTGATTTACGAGCAAATAAAGTTCATCAAAATGGTTTTTGGGGCCAAACTAATTTTTTTCAAATGGAACCATATTGGTACCATGGTACAATTTATTAGTACTATTAATAAGGAATTTATTCATATGTTGTATTAAAATATGCGATAAATACAAACAAAATTACAGCTAATTATAGAAAATAAGAAAATACAATTTTGTTCTAATTATCTTGTTATACATAAGGTGGCTTTAGAACACAAAAAATGAACACAAACCATTACAACGGTTGTTTAAAATGATGTCCATTAACGTCAATGCACTTCAGAACTAGCATAGCTGTTTGTCGAAGAACGTCCGCCAATTGCTGGGCCGTTATGCCATTAATTGCGCGTCTTACTTGTAGCTCCAAGACCTCACGGGTTGTAACGGCGGTTGCGTAGACAATATTTTTTTAAATGACCCCAAACAAAGAAATCAAGGGGTGTTAAATCAGGTGACCTTGGAGGCTACCTCACAGGACCATTCGTCGAAATTACGTTTTCTCTGAATCTCCGTTGAAGGTAATCAATTACTAACTTTATATGGGGCTTCAGCTAAAGTGTTCTCAATTTTATTTTGCAGAAATCCCGAGTACCTGGCACCAGTCAGGGATCCTTCAAATATTATTGGACCAATGATTCTACTACCGATTATTCCAAGCCAAACACTGAAACCAAACCGCACTTAAAAGTTACCCTCCCGTAATAAATTGTGATTTTCTTGTGACCAATATTTTGTAGGGGGGAAAAAAAAAAAAAAAAAAAAAAAAAAAAAAAAAAAAAAAAAAAAAAAAAAAAAGGGGGGGGGGGGGGGGGGGAAAAGGAAAAACCCAACACCACCAACAAAAAAAAAAAAAAAAAAAAAAAAAAGGGGGGGAAAAAAAAAAAAAAAAAGGGGGGGGGGGGAAGGAAAAAAAAAAAAAAAAGGGGGGAAAAAAAAAATTTGGGGGGGGGGGATTGAATTGGAAAAAAAAAAAAAAAAGGGAAGGGGGGGGGTCTCACAACAAACAAACACACAAAAAAAAACCCCGGGGGGGGGGGGGGGGAAGATTTTGTTGGGCAAAAAAGCGGACAAAAAAAAAAAAGATTTTTAAGAAAGTAATACTTTTTTTGTTTTATCAGCAATATTTTGATTTTGTCAGTTAAATAATCCCAAATTTGTAAACCTAGACTCGTCCGAAAATAAAATCATTCCCAAAAAATCATTGTTTGGCTACACGTTATTCTGCAAAATCCAATTGCAATATTCCATCCTAAGTTCGTAATCATTTTCGTACAAGTGCTGGTGCAATTGGTATTTAAAAGATTTATAGTGGTATTTGTGCAAAATTCGGTTTACTGTTTGGTGACTGATTTCATATTCAAATCCAATTTGCCAAGAAACAGTCTTATCAACTTCCACTCGAGCCAAACCATTAATTTCCGTTCCTTCGTCAAGAATGAAATTTTCTTCGGGATCATTGTTGGGCTCACTTCGAAATTGATTTTCAAGACGATTAAAATAATTTCTCGCTGAACATTGTCTATCAGGATATCGTTCGGCTTAAAGGTGTCTAGCCGCAACGGCATTTTTGATGTCGAGAAAATGAAAAAAACATCCCCACATTCTCACCGTCGACTTTGACAACCTACTATCCTATGCAAGAGTCTCAGTCCCTTTTGGACGAAAAACAAAAATTGTTGAAAAAATTCTTTAAAAGATCGAATACATTTTTGTTAGCTGGAAGGCTGCTGTAAAGACATTTGATTGGTTCCTTGTTAGGAGCTACTCAGCGGTAGGGGTTTCAACCCCATACCTGATGCCCTTATCGTACCTAAATTTTTGCTCACTCTTCGAGTGAGTTGATTTTATTGACTTTATCAACTTTGGAAATTACGGAATTCGCTAAAAAAATTATAAGATAAGATTTATTGTATATATGGATAAACGTATTTACGCGCTGACATGCCAGTCGTGGTTTTGACGTCATCAATACCTAAATTCCGATATCTAGTGATAATACACTATTCGGTCAAGGTCGTAAAGTAAAAACGGTAAAAGATATCGCTTTGGTAAAAAAATCTGTTGAACTCGAAAAATTATATGTAGGATTATGATAATATGTAAATATTGCAAAATTTTTGAATAGCAGGATACCATACAGGGTGTATATACGTGATTAGGTCGAATTGAAAAAAAATAACTGGAAAATAATGTCGGCAAAAATTACTTTATTACAGTGCAAATTAACAGTAGATGATGATCACAAATAATTTTATTAACAATTTCACTTGTTTTATAGAATTTGCCGTGTTGCATCCGAGTTATTTATTACATAGAATTAAATTCGATGACGCCAATAGGTCTTTTCGCCGTACCAATCCCGAACAAATTCTGAGTATAAAGGGGATGGATCCTAAACAATTTATTTGCGTATGTCTTATCGAGAATCTGCTTAGCACTGTTATGTTCCGCGAACGCAAAATGAACGTGTTCTAAAAGTGAGGATACTTCACCCACGAACGGTCGTTATTTGTTTTATATATGTTCTGTGCGATGGTCTATGAAAATTATTTGTGTGAAAGATTAGACTAGAGATTATAATATAATACTTTGTATTAGTGTTGAGACGGTATCGAATAAATAGTATCGGCTTATTCGATACATAAAATGTAGGTGCCGGATAAAATTATCTGAATACGTTTTCTTATTGAATAGAAAAAAATACGAAATAATGTGTCAGTTGAATTCTAAATCTGTGGATCATAACAAATTATTTGGTTATCGATATTTTATTTGAATCGAATAAAAGCGAAATGAAGGAAATGTAATATGAATTCAATTGCGACCAATCTGTCGCGCATATCAAACTTTATGAACCAGGCGGCTATTATTTTTGAAGGTAAGTAAAAAAAAAATTTATAAAAGAAAAAAGAAGAATTAAAGTTTAATTCCGGACAGGTAATTTTCGTAGACGGTAAAATTAAAAATGCGCTTGCGTGAGAAACTCAAACTAAAATAGGATTGGTACCGCGAAAAGACCTAAAATATATATTTTTTAGGTAACTCGAAACTCATTGAAAACGGGCGTTTTAATCATTTAATTAACGCCCTTGAGCTCTTAATTTAGAAGGGCTTTAGAAATAAAAATCAGCCATAAATATAAATCAACGTTTTATGTATCGTCACACTAAATTTGTCTGAATATTGCACTTTTATTAAGGACATCCATAACTACACAGACATGTTAACATTATAAAATTTATAGACCAGTTTTGATGTCGGTTATACTATACCGTTGTAAAAGTTTTATCGCGCATTGTAAATAGTTAAAGGTATTCTTTTCTTTGCAATATATTTTTCATTTTCATGGAATCAGGCTAATTAAAAAGTCAGATCATAAACCAATTATCCCGTTTAATTAAAACTCACTCTTTATAGTTATGGTTGGTGTAATAAAAACCTTTTTAAGTATCGAAGGGGTCTTCTAGAGAAATATTCTTAAAATACTAGGGTACAAATCAATTATACAGTGTGTGGCAAATGTACCTATTCGCTTCAAAACCAATTAAAGGGAAAAAAAATGGAGGGAGGTAATTTTTGCTTATTAGTCGATATTAAAATTTGTATCACTGCTATCAAAGGATAAATAAGGTCATTTTTTTAAACCGCAAAGTTTTTCGTAGTTTCTAAAAGAAATTATTTTCTGATTCTAAAAATGTATCATAAGTGTGGGGTTACTTAAGAAAAAACATTGAGATAAAAGTTATTGAAAATCGAGTTTATTAGTGATTGAAAAACAAATAAAATATGGATTTTCTCCATTTTTTGAGAAAATTTCTGAAACGGTTTGAGCATGTATTTAAATTTGAAATCAATTTTTTTGGATCAACCTTGAGATATTCAGCAATTTTTTTTGCATTAGCCTACTCTATATATGACGTATTTTTGCAATCAGACAAATATTTTGTTTCTGAGAAAATCAAAAATTACCACTATTACTATAAAAAAAATTATCTCATATCTTTTAAGATAGTAGTAATATAAATTTTAAATTGATGTCACCTAAATAGCAATGCATCTTTATATAGCGTGGCAATAGGTCTGATGAATAAAATAGCATTTGCTTGAAGTAAGAAGTAAAAGCAAAATCAAATGCTTCGAATCAGAAGGTAGTAGTAAAAGCACTTGCTTCATTTTCAGTGAATAATATTTTGCTTTTGCTTCATAGCAAATACTTCAAACTTTGTAGCCAATGCTATATTTTAACAAGTCTTATATTACTTTTTTAATGTTATTATTAATGCCTAACTGTTTATTTTGATTCTTGGTACATGATATTTTTTTATAGTATTTCAAAAAAATATATATATTTTTTAGCGAATATTCATGTGACCAAAACAACAATAAATGTTTTACAAAGGAATTTTAATTTTTGAAAAAAAAACTAGTTTTCAATGAAATGTCATTTTTTGAAGATGTTTTTTTGTCGAGCATTAAAAAAAAATCCAATGACAATTTTAATTTTTTATCGAGATTTTATTAATGGGGTTGTAGGTGATGGAAGATTTCGGTTTCTTGGCATTTCGACATCTCTTTACTTATTGGTTTGTAACTTTTTTTAAAAGAAAATTGACCCCTCTCTTTTTTTTACTTTCTTATACCTAATATAAGGGAGTATAGCAATCGTGATTTTTTTCGACCTCGAGATTTTGATTGATTTATACGTTTTGAACCCTCCTGAATCCATTCTAACTATTTTCCGAATGATGTCTGTCGTGCGTGTGTGCGTGAGATGTGTGTTTGTGTGTGTGTGTGTTTGTGAGAATGTGTGCGTGGGTGTGTGCGTACGTGAGTGTGTGTGTGTGTGTGTGTGTCGCGGTGTGCGTGCGTGCGTCCATGCGTGGGTGCGTGTGTACGTGCGTGCTTGCGTGCTTGTGTCCACAGAGAGAATAATGTATGAATGAAGAAAAATGTGTACAATTCCGCGAAAATAACTCTATCACAATACTATGGATGGGCAGACTTCGCACAGTGCCAAATTTTCTGGACGAATCTCGATGAATTATAATGAAAAAACATAACTTTATGAAAAGAAATCTGTCCGCATGTCTGTAGTATCGCGATGGCAGCCACAGTTTTTGAGATAAAGGTTTCAAATTTGGTACATTTGTTCTAAAGGCCAAAGAAAATGAAAAATTCGGTGATGAGCAAAATTGGCCTTCTGAAAAATATATTCTTGATGAAAGATTATAAATCATGTCTACTATATCAAGCTAATAAAATATATTTTCCAAGTACTTAAATAAAGCTGATCTAGGACTGAAATATTTTACACATTTGGCCTTATAAAATGGGGTTAGGATAAATTTAACATTTTGACATTTGATTTAGTTACAAAAATGTCAATGTCAATAACTAAAAATTATTAAAATATATGACATGAATTATTATTGACAGTATCAAATGACTCTGATAAGTAATTATTTAAAAATTTTAATGAAACATTTCAAGATCCGCTATTAAAATTTAATTGAAGTAAGTGATGAATTAAATAGAATGATCAGGATATTTACTGGGATAAGAAAGTTATGTGCTGGCCACATCAGATATTTTTATATCCATTCTAAAAAGGGTGCTGCGTCTGATGGTGTATCTCTCGATTTTGTATATCGATTTAAAAACACCATAATTCGCACATTAGGTGCTGCTTTACCAAAGTGAAGTCTACTACTGAGGTACCTACATATTTATTGAAGGTAGATAGTAAACACGCAGTTTTATTCATATTTGTTGAAGCTTTTGCTTCCAGCAAAGCAAATGCTTTTACTTTAAGTATGAAGCAAATGCACTGCAAATATTAATCATATAGATCAAAGGTCTTGCTTCAAAATTATGTAGTGAAAGCATTTGTTACCTTTTATTCATCAGACCCAATTAGTATTAGCCAATTATTTACATACGGGGCCAATATGTACAAGTTTAAGCCATTATACGAAATATATAAAAAATATCCGTTACATTGCTGATGAATTAAAAACACCCACAGTCCACTACTGGGAACATCCTTAAACATTATCGGGAAAGTGAAAGTGTATTTATGATGAGTAAAAGTCCTGGAAGTCCAAGGAGCTCCGAGAAGCCGAAAATTCTTTTTGAGGTTTTAGGAAAAAGACCCGAGAAACTTTACGGGACCTAAATGCAAAATTGAATGGAGAGTTAGTAATAGTAATAAGTTATCCCGAGAATATTGCCGGAAATGGATTCATAAATCTGGGTTAGGTTTTTTTTAAGGTTGAGTATGAAAATTTATTTAATTTAAATGTGTAATAATTGTCCAGCATTAAACTATTTTATGACAAAGAAAGGCCATTATTAATTGAAATCTAAAAGAAAAACAGGCTAATATGGGCAAAATCAGAGGTCTCTTGGACTGCTGAAGACTGGTCTAAAGTATTTCCCTCATTTTTATGTGGGAGATTATAGGAAACTAGTTGTAAGATCCAAAGAAGAAGTTTTTCATAAAGATTGCCTTAAAAGGACTATGCAGTTTTCTAAGGATTTGATGATTTGGGGACGCATGTTAGCAAGAAGTTTGAGACATTTTGAAGTAATTAATGGCACAGTAAATGCTGAAAAATACCAAAGACTTCTAGAAAATAGTCTTTTGCCTAGCGTTGAAGACTAGTATCCAGATAGAAAAAGACCGTGCGTCGTGTGACACCGCTAAAACTACAAAACACAACATAAATGTGCATGAAATGAAACGTATTCTACGTGATAATCCACAAAGAAACATTTTTAATTTGAAAAGAAAAAATAATAAAATTTGGGACTTTAACCCATTACCAATTTGTGTACAATTTTTGAGAAACCGCCCTTTATGAAGGGGGGGGGGGAAAAAAAAATTTTTTCCGCGCTAAAAAAAGGAACCTTTTCAAAATTTTGGCGCCAATTAATTTTGCTAAGTTAGCCTAACTTTTCAATTAGAATCATATTAAATTGAATAAATCGATTGTCATGCAACATTGTTATTACTGCTTTATTGTATTGTTATTTGTTCACGAATTATTAGCGTGAAATTTTCATTCTTTCATACTTCAGTAGTTTTTCTTTGTCCAAACATTTAGTTGTTAGGACTTGTACTAATGAATTTCTACTCAAACATATTGTTACGCCAATGGACTATGTAGACTATTAATTCCAAAATGTTCCCAGAGATGGCGTTATCAGTACTAAATCTTTAATTAAACAGTCTTATAAAGAAGGAACTAGAATTGTACGAGAACGGCCACGAATATTCAAAAAAGTTCTAGACCGTACATAGACCCTACATATATACAGATCGAGTCAACCAACTAAATACACGACTAGCGGTATGCGCACTTTACAGTCGCCCGTCTGTTGCCAACGCGAATATCAGAAGGTGCGTTTGCAATAGGTTAGGATATTGCCTTTCTCAAGGAGGAGGTCTATCTAAGTATCTAATTTGAATTATTTATTTATTTATTTATTACATATTATTTTATTTTTTTAGAGTTGGTATTATTCTTCTTTATTATTTATGAGAATATTAATTTATGTCTTTAGAATTACTTTTTGTTTAAAAAAAAATTGAAAATTTGGTTGTATGCTGTTGTGATATTTTTCATAATTTTAGTGGTGTCTCGGAAGAAGCACTTCCTACTGATTTTGTGGTTAAGGCACACAATGGGTCCAGGAGCTCCGTACTGATTTGGAATTGTGGGAGTAAAGAAGAGATTAGAGACCAAAGTAGTGATTTCTAAGTGTATTAATATTTATCTGTTGGGCCAATAATATTGTAAGATATTGGTTTTGTGGTATAAGGCACACAATGGGTCCAGGAGCTCAGTACTGATTTGGAATTGTGGGAGTAAAGAGGAAATTAGAGACCAAAGTAGTGATTTCTAAGTGTATTAATATTTATCTGTTGGACCAATAACATTGTAAGATATTGGATATTTTTAACCAATGATTAAGTTTTACATATAAAGCAATATTTATTCAAGTTTTAAATAATATTACCTACTATGTTGCCAATATTTAACCAAACATTCCTGATATATATTGATGACACTTAACACTTATATGCTGTGCAAATATTTTTCTAAGATATTGAATCTTTCTAACAATTCTAACCAAATGTTATATTTTCACATAAAGCCAATATTTAAACAATATTGCTTCCGCTTGCTACTTGGCAGAATATGCATGAATATACCACCTGCAAATAAGAGGAAGCTTATAAGAGAGCCCATGTTCATATCTACGATATGTAATATTTCAAATACTTTGATGATATTTGTGCATTTTCTATTAGGTGATTTATCATTTCAGATTGTATTCCCATTAACTTGAATTAAGGCAAATGATTCGGTAAATTGTCTTAAAAAGATTAAAAGCGCGAGGACAATGAGCCAAGTTCTAGTTGTACCAAAAACCTTAAAAATATTATAGTTTATAGAAATTATCTGTTGAATTAATAACCTTAATTCGTTACTTCCTGTATAGTTTAGCATAAGTATAGTTATAAATTTATAAGTTTGCACACCCCACTAGAATGAATTAATTAATCTACGGTAAATGCAAAACTCTACATCATGGCGCCATCTAGAGAAAAATGTGGAAATCAATGACCTAACTAGATAGTAACCTGTTAACAATTTTAAACTTAGAACCACTTCAAAATCAGAGATGGCACATTCTACAACTGAAGTAAAGTGAAGTGTGCTGTAAACCAATGTCAGTTAAAGTTGTGTCATCAGTGTCATCATTCATCAGACAGAGGGAGATATTAGTAGTTTTTTTATTTGCACTGCAGATCAGGTCATTTATGATCTAGTTCAGTTATTTAAAATGCCAAACCAATCAAAAAACAAAAATTAACTGAACTGATCTGAAGCATAATGCAAATAAAAAACTACTATTGTCAAATTGACACTGATAGTGATGATTTCAAGGACGACAGAGCAGAAACAATTTAAACAATTATGTGCCCATTATGTGTCGATTTTAAACTAACCAAGAAAATTTGATTGATTTGTTGAACTGTTTTGAATATTTGCCAATTTGTATTAGAAAAATGTATTAATTTCTCGGGGATGTTTCTCATACCAGCTTTTAATCCATCATTTTTCGAAAAGTATGTATATATACTATCGACGGATAACATTTTAAATACCTAAGGGACAGCTTTAATTAATTTTTTCTTAAGTTTTCGTTTATAAATGTCGTTAGTCTCAAAAATGTGACCACTTTCCCACTGTAGTATTCTAGGTATTATAAAAAAATTATTAGAAATATATACAGGATTGTCCTCAAATGAGTTAAGAAAATGCAGGAGATGATTTCTCGGTGTAATTTAAGAGGGAAAAACTCATATGAACATATGATTTAAAACATCTTTGGTTCAGAAAAATTAAAAAAAAATAGTTTTTTTCAAAAACCTCGAAAACGCTTGAATATACTTTACTAAAACTTGGTGTAAGTAGCATATGAATGGGCATTCTTTGATATATTTTTTTATTTCTACCAGGGCGGTGTACGTGAGTAACCATACATGTCTTTTCCAGGGAAAAGTGATATATACGCCACTGGATTTTTCTAAGATCCATAATTTATTATGAGTTTTTAATCAAAATTGCACAATAATCGTATATTTTGTTTTTTCGTGATGAGTCGTTTTAAAAAAAAATGGGAATAAACTTGGTACTAATGCGACAATTAAAAAAAAATTTGATATTTTTGAATCTGTAAAACGTTTCAAGACGTATTACTGAAAATCGATGTCACTTAGTAACACATAAAGATACACTTGTGTAGCATTTTTTTTAAAAATTTTTAAACGTCAGTCAAAATTACACAAAACTATATCTTCTTCATTTGTTATGCAATTAAACTGAAATAATTTACGTAACTAATTGTTCATTATAACAAATCTTTTGTGGAATAGTTTACTGCTTAAAATAAATATTTAAAAACAAATTACGGAGAAAATGATAAACAGAAAATAAGTGATAGAAAATACATTTAGTGCAAACATCAAATTAACTGCTAAAAATGTCCACTTGCAACCATATAATACACACGATTTCTAAGATCGTCTAGATCCTGAGTTGTTGTCGTGTAAACTAACGATCTGAGATAATCCCACAGAAATAAATCAATGGATTCAAATATGGTGATCTTGAGGGCCATGGCCGATTTAGAATTTCCACACATACTCAAAAATAATTTTAAAATGTAGCACATTTAGGGTCCAAGAACATTCAAATGGTTTTTTTTTTTTTTAATCTTCATTAGCCTGTAGTAGCTACGATCAGAGCGAGGATAGGTGGACTATCCTGATGTTCAAAGCTAACACCAAATTGAAATAAAATTAAATGATTGTTCCCCAGGCATCACAAAAAAAAAGTTTTTTATGTTATCAAACAAACAACGACAATTTATCAGACATAAGTAGGGTTCGGATATCGGGGAGGGATTCCAGTACTGTCTGCAGGAACTTTGATAAGAAATGCAAGTTTTTGCCATGTAAATTTGTTTACATTGTATAAACTTTCATATGACCATATAAAAACTAATTCGTTTATATGCTTTCATTAATCATGTCAAAAAAATCTTCTACATATCTAAAGCAATTAGTTCGATCATACATCAAATTTCGTTTAATAATATATAACTGTTTACGGGGGGCATGATAAAGTGCTTATAGCTATTTACTCGGTACCGAACGTCGATGGTTTGAGTCAGTCCATCCTGGAGCAGCTTATAAATTTTATTTGTAATTTGTTTCGGACTAAGATGGGAGAGGGAATTGTCGATGCCCTATATGTGGTTCGGACTCCACAATAAACTGTAGGGCCTCGTTTTTCTTTTTACCCAACACAAAATCCTAGGATTTTCTGGGAGTTACTTCGGTAACTTGAGAGGCGGTTAAGAAAACATTCCTCATACATACAATTTATATTTCCAAACAAATTAAGAATGCACACACTCAAGCTATTCACGATTCCCTCTCGCTATAGAACATCTTGAAGATCGACCAAAAATAGGACAATTTACCATAATCGATCGATGAATGTAGTGTCTGATGTTCGACAATATATGTAGGTACCAATTATCTGGAAACATCGCTGAACACGTAAACAAAAAACTAGAATATGTTTTACAGAATAATCCTGGTTTTGTCACAGTTCATCGAATAATAGACCTATTACAGGGCAAAGAAGTGGATTATTTAGGACTTCAAATAAATGTGGCGTCTTTATGAATGTTCCCCCATTTTAAATATGCACATGCACCAATAGCATCCGTCGAGATAGAACGTTCCAACTAGCATCAAAGTGACGGGAACTAGCATCGGAACTTTAATATAGTAGGCATTACATAACGGTCACGAAATTTGCGACTTCAGTATGCCTGTGTAGTAACAATTACTCAAGTAACTGCTGCAACATAGCGGATAGTATTCTGCATTACTTTAAAGCATTTTCAACTTTAAAGTGAGAATTAGTAGTAATGCCGACTGCACAGCGTTACCAAGGAATCACTTCAAAGTAATGATAACTAAAAGTGTTCTATTTAAAGTTCCTGTAACGTTGTCAGGACATTTTCTGGAGCTTTGAAGTTGTGTAACTTATTAGCGTTGTTGGTATTCAAGGTAAAATCTCGAGTTGATCATTTGTTTGATTTTCGCTATAACCTTCTATGAAGTTTAGCGCGTTGTCAATCCCAAACAATAAAATTATTTTTACCTATACTCTATTCATTTCGTATAAGCACATAACAAATTCTAGCATAGGCGCGCGGTATTGTATAAATACATTTTGTGAATTTATATATTGCACCGCGCTCCTATACTAGAGAACTATGCACGGCTGAAAGTAGACAAAGGGCCGGTCTGCGAGCTCTAGTAAAAAAAATGGTATGTTCTCATATGAAATGAATGGAGTATAGATCGGATTGGCCAGCTCTACCAACTTAAAACTGAGGGTCGCAAAGTACGTGGGAACTTTGCAGTTACCTTTTCGTAGTAGCGTAGTAGATGCCAGTTTAAAGTAACACCAGGAAAATGCGTCATTCATCGCATTTCCTACTTTTTGGTAAACTATTATTGGTAACTATTATTGCCATATTGACATACATAAAAATGTAATTCTGAAAACCAATTTTTTTATTAAATATGGTCATTTGCAAAAACAATTTTCTGGAGAGCGCGTCTTTTTTTATCGAAGTATCACGTAGTTTCGAAAACAAGTAATTGTTTTAATTTCCACACAGAGTAGCAAAACATCATGGTTTATTACCTACAGCCACCTAGCCAGGTACCCTTCCACAAGAATCAGACGCCTATAGGCGAGGGAGGTCCACGGAGACAACCCTTCACGCCGTGTGCATAAAGAAAGGGCCCTCCTGAAAGCCCTTTTTCATAGGGGGGGCCCCCCAAGGGGATTTTTTTTTATAAAGGGGAGCCTTTAGAGAATGCAAGGAGCACTACTATCTGCAATGCCCTTCGGACTAGAGGTACTGCTCCAGTACTGGTCAGATGGGTGGAAATCTGCGCTGGAAGAAAGACGAGTTAGTGCTGTTTTGGGAGACTGCCAATTGGACGTCGGGATGAAGGGCGGCTCTCAAGGCAGCTGCCTATCACCCCATCTATGGTGTCTAATAATGGATGGTCTCTTGGAGCGCCTAACTTCGAAGGATTTTATGCGCAGGCATATGGGACGACGGGCTGGTCCTAGCCGCTTGCGTTTGCAACAGAACGCAGGTAGCTTGTAAATAGTCGCGAACAGGTCTCTCAGTCAATCCATCTAAGACTGAGAGTCCTATTCACCAAGAGAAGGAAAATAAAGGATTTTCATAAACCTCTTGTGCAGGAGGTTAAGTACCCTGGGAGTGACCCTAGACAGCAAACTGTCATGGGGGCCGCATATGACAACGTCATCAAAAGGGCCCTCACCCATCCTACCCTTCTGGAACCGGCGGTCATCAGGCCGAGGCTCCAGTAGGATCCGTGGTCTGGTGGCCGAGCGTGGATAGAGCGATTACGTCCAGAAACTGGCAAGTCAGAGACTAGCCTGCCTAGGGATCACTGGCGCAATAGGACGGCACCGACAGCTCCTTGGTTCTGCTAGGCCTTCCAACACTTTTCTCGTGGATAAAGAGGAGGCTATGGCGGCCTATCTGAGAATGCGATTCTGGGAGCTAGCAGTGTTCAGGCAGAGCTGAAGGTCACGCAGCAATTGCTGGACTGACGGAGAGGGAAATCCCTCTCTGTCCTGTTGAGAAGCGAAAGAAGTGTACACATGGAGTGAAGGAAGAATTGACTTCCGCCCGGACTTTTGGTGTGTTGCACAGACGGATCTTGGGTGGCCACTAGACCGTCTTGCGGGGCGGGAATATATCTGGAAGGCAAAGAAGTACAGGAGAGTTTTGCTCTAGGCTCGTACACCACGGTCTTCCAGGCAGAGGTTCGCATCCTTCGATAGGGCTGAGGTTAGAATGGGGCGGAACAGTATCACGCTCCGACAGCCAGGCTGCTCTAAAGGCGGTTCTCCCCCAGGAGTGTGGGGATGCCCTAGAAGAGCTGGTTAGGCATAAACAAGTAATTGTTTTGGGTCCCGGGACATATGGGAGTTCCAGGCAACGAGAAGGCCGATGAATTGGCAAGACTCGGAGCCGAGGAACCCTGTCACGGGCCTGAGCTTTTTTTATTTTAACAAGGAGGCAGGCCCTGGCCCCCAATGAGTGGGCCCACGAGACACTTAGGACGCACTAGGACCAACAGGGCTGCAAAGCAGACCCGAGATGGACGGGGCCAAACCCCCCCGGCCCCCCCCGGCGGCGCGGGAGTCGGAAAACTCTGATCCTTAATCGGTGTTCTGACACTGTAGACTTAGGAGGCATCTATCATTGATAGGCATTGAGGAAGACCCTACATGTCCAAGATGCAGGAGTGATGAAGAGACATCTTACCACTTCCTGGGACAATGTGAAGTGTTTGGGCGCCTGAGACACAGTATCTTTGGTTCTGAGGCGCTTCTAAGGGAGGAGATGAGCTCCCTCGCAATGAGTGACATCCTGACTTTCATCAGAAGGTCGGAAAGATTCGATGAGGGAGCAAGAGAAGCACATGGCTGAGGGGACAGCTGGGGGTTGGTAAAAAGGGACCGTCTGTGGCCTACTTGCCAGGCGTCAGCCTCCCCCACCATCACCATTACATACACATATTTCATTCAATAGATTTAACTTGGACATATTGACCTCAATCTCACAATCAGTAAATCCGATTGCAATACGTTATAGTTTGTGATTCGAACGAGAGCAAGAGAAAAACATAGTTTGCTCTAGTACCACTATAGAGCTATTCCAATAATCCGTAATAACCGGAAGGTACCGGAATAGTAATTGCTACGTAATAACAATTCCCCATTTTGGGGAATGCTTTGTAGACGGAACGTTCCCATTAAGTAACCGCCGTTAGTTGCGGAACGATTTAAAGATCCACTGATGGTAGCTACTACGTAGAGACTACTAAATGTGCTGCTCCGGGTCCGTTTTCAATATATAAATGGATTTTTGCAGAGAAGCGTAGGATTTTAACAGCAGAACATATGGAGCAACTTTTAATAATATACTTCCCTTATAAGAAATAATACCCCAGCAATAACTGTGAATAAGTTTGCAGTGCAACGAAAAAGAAAATTATTGGTGTAAACTTCTAGTGCCCATATATTTTCACTTGACTACCTCCACTAGTCATTTTTAGAACATCTACACTACATGGTAAGCCACTGAAAGATATTAATTTGCAGTAATAGTTTAAAAAATGTTTGGTTTTAATTAGTATATAAATTAATAACAAATGTTCCATTGCGCCGACCCCGTTTTTTGGCGTCATGTCATGACGCACCAATATCCGAACTCTAGTGATAAGTCAAACTGAACAAAATAAATGGTAGACTAGTGTGGGTATATTCGCTTGTTGGTAAAAGGCTCTCGCGATTTTTTCAATTGTCGCATTACAAAGCTTTTTCTTATTATCCTTGAAAACAACTCGTGCGTCGCATCAAAAAGAAAACAAAATATACGATTTTTATGCATTTTTAATTGAAAATTCATGAAAAATTGGCAATCTTGGAAAAATCCAGTGACGTACAACTTTTTCCTTTTTCCTGAATAAAAATTAATGTTTACTGTGCAGTTGTGCACTTCACTGGTAGAAATGAAATAGATCTCTGAGAGGTTCAATAAAATATCCATGTCAGGAGTACCATAGTGTCTAGACAATCATTGATGAACTAATCTCCTGGAGCCGTTCATTAGTCTTGGTAGCGGAAATAGGCTAAAGAAATCATAAAATAAATACGTTTATTAAAAAAATGTATTATATTATAATCTACAATATCTATATACTATATACTCAAATGCATATATATTTAGTTATATAATAAGTCCTTTGTCGATAGCATGTTTGATCAAAAATGCTAGTTTCTTGTTCCTCAAATCATCTTGGAAAGGTGAAATGTCCCAAACTGACTCTAGAGGCACTTCTTCATCTCCCTGTATAAGAACAGAAATGAATGAGTGAATGAAAGACATCCCAACGATAATGAGAGTGTGTTTTACGTGTTTTCAGGACAACTACAACAGTCTCACCTGCACATCCTAGCGATTCCTGATTAAATTTTAAGTTATCCTGGGGATATATCGATAAAGTATTTTCCGCAGGATATCCAGTGGATGACTTTGTGCTAACTGGGACATTGGTGTGAATTTATGTATTAAACAAATGCCGAGTTTTCCACTAAAGACTTTCAGAGCTTATATGTCAATAATTGCTATTGTACGTATCCCAACGAATTTGGGAAAATGGCATAAGACAATTTTCCAACAATTTCAATTTAATCCTATGATGTGAAATTAAAAAATATACGTTGAAGATACTTACTTGAAGCATATCTAAATCAGCCACCTCATCGTCATCCAGCATGGACATTACTAAACTCTCCATTGCCATGGCAATGCCAAGCAGTGAATTTTTTTGTACGTCTTCTTTCAAATCATTAAGAGTAATCAAATATCTGTCAGAGCCCAACTCATAAATTCTTTGTGTTAAATATTTGTGATATTCCTCCACTAACTCATCCCACTGATTTAGTAGAACCTCTTCAGATATGCAGGAATACAGAAAATGAACCAAGTCATTTGTTAACGTACTGTATCTATCAATAAATAAACAAGAGAATTAAATAAAAGTAGTAACAAGTACAAAATTGTAATAAAAACTTCTTCCAAACACGAATGTGTTTTTATTTTTTACTCTATAGGGAGACGTAGTTTACCGCCATGCCATATTATAGAATTTTCATTTCACATTTCGTATACAGGGTGATTTAAAAATCGATAGACTGTTGAAAAATAAGTGTTTTTGTCTTTTGGACTTTTTTTTTCAAAGACGCTTAGTTTCTGACATTTTCTTTCGAAGTATAACTTAAAAAAAAGTTTTGATGGATATTTTTTTCTATTTGAGATTTCTTACTAAGTAACTTTTGAAATCAGTGCACATATGAAATCACTGACGCTAAACTCGCGTGAAAGTGGCTACTGGCGGCAATAAATCCTTGCATATGTAAACCACGCATTAGGTCAAAGTTTAGTAAACAAATTTTTGTTAATTTATTCACATTGCCGCACAGTGGACGGAAACGCCGAAAAGCTGGCCAAAATATAAAGGCATTGAGCTATTTTACTGATTGTGCATACAGGGGTTTTTTGTGTCGCTGATCAAGAATCCGAAGTTGAATTTTGAAAAAAACAAAATGGCGGCCATGAATCCCCCCAAAACATACCAAAAATCGCCAATTATCGCTGCATTTTTACAAAACTTTGTATACAGTTTTTTTGGGTCGCTGATGAAGAATCACATATAGAATTTCAAAAAAAATTACGGTCAACAATATATACATAGTTCAAAAATTATTATTGACTTGAAGCGAATTCATGTGTTTCATTTGTTTCGGGAAAATTAGAATATGGGGAATGGAATAAAAATGTGTAATGACTTTGAAAATTAATTTTATTCAATTACTATCTGAATTACATTCATCGTCCTCTTCGTCGTTTCATGAGAACGCATTCAAAAGGAGCCCACCTTATGGTGCACGAATGTGCATGCATCCGTGCATTCGCGCACAATTTGGTCAATATCTCGCAAAGATGCAAAAAGATGCAGCTAATTTTTTACACACTTTCGAAAAAATGTTCATTGAACACATTCCAATAAGTTTCAAGACCAACCATCACCAACCGCGTAACTTATGGCTTTTTTTTGTGGAGTTTATGAATCGTTGCATGTACAAAAATGCACTGCACTTCGATAATTATTTACTAATTACCATATAAATAAACTGATCTGATACTGAGATATTTCAATTGTACTTACTTTCTGATGGAGAATCCATTTTTATGACACAGAAAACTGCACTTTGAGAATTTTTACGCTGCAGACAAAATTTATCGATTTTTGAAGCGTTGCGAGCTGCCGAAGTGCCGCGCTGCACGGTCGCACAATAAATAATTTCCTCGCTCAGGTAGTGAACCTGGACCGGTATTATCGGTCGTTTCTAATGCTAGGGGTACCACTACAACGATTTAAAACGTTTCCATTTCAAAAAAAAATCTTCATTTTTTTAATTTTAGCCAGCTTTTTGGCGTTTCCGTCCACTGTGTGCCGTAGGGAAATAGGATCAATCTTTAAAAGAAAATTCTACTCCTATAACTTTTTTAAATAAATTATATGTTCAAGTCCATTGATAGTTTCTTAAAAAAAAGTGTCTTATAAATGTTTTATATATTTTTACTCTTTAAATAAATTGAATTCGAAAGTTTCTTTATATCTGTAGTGTATTGCTTATTTTCTATTTGCCAAGCTTTATTACCCAACTATCCATCCTTGTCGAATAAATTAAAAATTTTTCTTTATTTGGCATGTTAATTTTTCTTGAATTATTCATCAATATTGCATTATAAAATTAGCCACATGTAATGACACAACAGAGAGCTGCTATAATCAAAAAAATTAAATGCGACAGTTCACCAGCGTCATTACATTTTTCGCATCGTTTTATTAAACTATTTACGCAGTGATGGATTTACGCCTGGGCCCGTGAGGCCAGGGCCTAGGGCGGCATAATTTGAGGGGCGGCAAAATGTTTAAAATGCCATAATTTTAGAGGCGAAAAAAAGTAAAGACAATCCATTTTAAAAATTGGTTCAGATTAGTTTTTATAAAAAAATTTCTATAGAATATATTATAATTCAATTTTTTTAATTTACTTTTCAATCTGTTGGTAAGATGTTAATTTTTTAATAGATCAATTATAGTCTTTATCGAGTAATGTTCTTTACTTTTTGTATCTTTACTTTTTGTTCCTTTAGTGAGATTAATCTTACGTGTATAAAGCGTTTTGAAATTACTAAATCTGAATAACTTCTCAATTTGTTTTCAGTGTGAAATAGAAATACGGTAAATTTGCATGTATTAAATATCATTTTGGTATTCATTCAAAAGTCAGAACATTTTTTGTTTATAAAAATAATTTTTCATTAAAAATAAATCCCATCTTTTTTCATATTCAATTTTTTGAAGAAAATTTTCGCACAAATGTTTATTACCCTATTTTAGACACTCTGAGTGTACAATTGGCCGGGCGTAAAAGTGCATGAAAAGTTTTACGAAAATTTCAATTTTTTCGATAATTTATCTGAAATAGATACGAACGAATTGAAAAATCTTGCAAATAAACTTGTCAATAAGTATCCTGATGATTTGGAAGAGACATTAGGGAATGAATGTATTCATTTACATTGTCAACTCAAAGATTCCTTAGCAAATACGGAAGATGTACGCTCTGCACAAAAAATATGCAATGTATTGCATTCACGGAGTCTTCGAGATGTTTACCCAAATGTGGACGTTGCTCTACGTATTTTTTTGAGTATTCCGGCTACAAATTGTTCAGGAGAAAGATCTTTTTCCACTCTGAAAATGGTAAAAACCTATTTACGCGCAAGTATGGGCCAAGATAGACTTAATGCTCTTGCATTACTGTCTATTGAAGCTCAACTAGTCCAAGAAATTGATTATGACGATATAATCGATGTTTTTGCGCAGACCAAAGCCAGGAAAAAGAAATTTTCAAATTGATTAATATTAAAAAAAATATATTTATTATTTATCTGTCTAAAGTTTATTACTTATTCATCTGTAATGTTTATTAGTTATATTTAAAAAATTATATTTCAATAAAATAAAAAGATTTTAAAATAAAAATATTGGATCAAAATTAATGAAATTCATTTCATCAAAAAGGGCGGTGCATCAAACGGGACCTAGGGCGGCAGCAAGCCTAAATCCGCCACTGTATTTACGGTTACACGAATTAATGCATGCTTCTCTCTTAGAATGTTACAGTTATCTTTTATTCTTTGTCTTAGTTCTTCCCGTGTTTGCACCGGTGTACTATAGAACTTTTCGTTTAAAAATTTCCAAGTGAAATAGTCAGATGGGTTTAGGTCAAGACATCGGGCTGGCCCTGATATTGGCCATACACCAGACACACTTTCTTTAATATTTCTGGGTGGCAACTGACCGATCCATCATTGTGGGTAATCCTCATTTATCCACTGAAGGATTTGTTGACCACATAGTCATTGGTGCCCCATCCATCTGGATCCAAATTCGTTGTCTATCATCTATCAATTTTTCCATTAATGGATGAAGATTGTTTAGTAGAAAATCGTGAAACTAATTAGAATTTAAACTTTATAGTAAGAAATAAGGCCCGCAAATACTATTATCAAAAATACCCAGTGTAACTGATTTATTCTCTATTAAACGTATTGTTAAAAATGATTCCCTCTAAGCTAGATAAAAACACGTTTTTAAAAATAATTACTTTTTCTTACCTAGCTAATTGAAAATCAATCAAAACGGCGTTTACAGGTTTTCCATTTTGCATTTTTATTAAAAAAATTTGGTAACCATGCGTCACCTTGTGTTACTACTGACAACTTACTGTGCACGCGAGATAGTTCACATAATAGCCTAAAAAATATATTGCAAATATTAATAGATAGACAGGATAATCCAAATTCAAGGTGCACCACTGCATTGCATCTCACTCATATGAAGAGATAGAATACATGTCTAAATTATACGAAATCGTATAATTTAGACGTATGTATCTAAAGTAGTTTTCGAGAAAATCATGAAAAAACTGAAATTAAGGAAATTTATATTCTGTTTATATCTGTTTATATATTTGAAGGGTACAAGGGAAAAACAAAAAAAAGCAAATTTTTCTCGATTTTGTAATTTGTGTGCCATCTTGTAGATTATAACAGAACCTATCGACTGGCCATATCAATCAGGGGAAAACTAAGGATAGCTCAGAATTTACGTTTAATGAATATCACATACAGACGAAGCACTAATAATTTTTTTACCTAACCCAATGGGAACACATTGTTATTTAAACGTTTATTTAACGTTAATTAGCGTTACATAAACGTTCATTAACGTTATATAAACGTTTAGACAACCACATGTTCTCACTGGGAATGAAAAGAAACATATTTATATTTATATTTATATGTATGTTTTATTTATACTAACATCCAAAATGTATTTCAGTTTTGCACTGAATTTTGCTTCATTTCCCTTGCCTATATCTAACTTTACAGAGAAAAAGTGAAAGTCCTGCTCTTTGCCCAGATTGTATAGCAGTTTGCACATATAAATTGCATCATGAATTAAATTTGCACAGAAGATATAAAATTTGAACCATAACACGATTCCTTGGCGTACAGGCAATCAATCAGTTAAATTCAATTTTTAACTTCCCGCTAAGAAAAGTGAAAATTTTCTGTATGGCTGTATGTATGTAGTGTGTGCGTGTGTGCATGCGTGCGTGCGTTTGGGAGTGTGTGAGTGCGTACGTGTGTGCGTATGTGTGCGTGAGTGCGTACGTATGTGTGTACGTGTGTGCGTACGTGTGTGTACGTGCATACGTGCGTGCGTGTGTGTATGTGCGTACGTGTGTGTACGTGTGTGTACGTACGTACGTGTGTTTGTACGTATGTGCGTGTGTGTGTACGTGTGTGTACGTGTGTACGCACACACGTGTGTGTACGTGTGTACGCGTGTTTATACGTTTTTGTACGTGTGTACGTATGTGTGTACGTGTGTGTACGCGTGTGTGTACGTGCGTACGTGTGTACGTATGTGTACGTGTACGAGTGTGTGTATATGTGTACGTGTGTGTTTATGTGTGTACGTGTGTGTGTATGTGTGTACGTGTGTATGTGTACGTGTGTATGTGTATGTGTGTGTATGTGTGTATGTGTGTGTATGTGTGTGTTATGTGTGTGTTATGTTATGTGTATGTGTGTGTGTACGGTGTATGTAAACCTCTCATAACTTTTGAACGGCTTGATCGATCGAAACGCGGTTTCCAGCATTCTAAAGGGGTTGACTCATCTTAGATTTCCTGAGAATTAGAAGCGATTCGGCCCAGTAGATTTTGAGAAATCTCAAAAATAAAATTTTCAAAAATTAGTTTTTTTGGAATATCTTTTAGACTACAGAACCGGTCAATTTCAAATTCTAATCAGTTCTTCTCATTATAAAACAACGTCGATCGTCGCAAACTGCATCAAAATCGGTTAGTTCGTTCGAGAGATATCGATTACGAAATATTCGCAAAAACGTATTTTCTTTGAAATAACATTCAAAATTTATGTCGGATCGATTTTTGGTACTAAGATAACTTGTACTTAAAAAACTGCGTTGAATGCCGTAAACCGCATTAATATCGGTTGATTCGTTCAAGAGATATCGATTACGAAAAATTCGCAAAATGTTTTTTTGAAATAACATTCAAAATTTTTGTCGGATCGATTTTTTGTACAAACGTAACTATTTGTACTTAAAAAACTTCGTTGAACGTTGCAAACTGCATCTCCATTGGTTAATTTGTTCAAAAGATATCGCAGTTCAAAAATTACAAAAAAAAGTATTTTTTTAATATAACTTCGAGATTTTTTACCTAACGTAGAGCTCAAAAATGTATGTGTATAATATTTTGAGCTCGGAGAGCTCAACAATTAACTAATGCGTATAATTTTGAGCGCTTTAAGCTCGAAACTAGCGGGAAGTTTCAGGGATGGCCTGCAGGGTCAACAGATTTTCAGATTTTTTTTAATGTGTTAAAGTTTAAAATTGCTCCGGTGTAAAATTTCAAAAATGTGACTATTTTGGTTTTCCCTTATGCCCTTCATATATTTTTGGCATATTATAAAACAATTTGTATTATAAATAGATTAATATAAAATTCTTAATTGAAAAACATTTTTCATGATATTTCGTTTGTTTCTTCCTGTTTTAATGTATTTCCAAGAATAAACCTCAAATCATTCACAACTTTAGGTAATGCACAATTTTGGGTAAAGAAATTTTCACGAAATCCCTCTTGAAATACAGAATAATTTTAGATATTGTTATAAAATGACATATTAATTTGAAATATATTTTGCCATATTATCTATGAATTTTAATTTGAGATTCTTTAATTGAATGCCAGATGATTTGTAGGTACATAATAATATTAACAAAAACAATATACTGGGTGTAACAGGATCATGGTACACCCCCTATTTCTACTTTAGTTTTGAGGATAATTGATTGAAATTTGGGATATTATGTATACATAATAGGAGGCACCATTTGACATACCAGTGATTTTTTGTTTCACTTCCGGTTTCGCCGGAAGTGACACTAACTTTCGATTTTTAAATAGAACACCCTGTATATTATTGCATTTTTGAATTCTGCATAATTTTCTGAATCCAGCGATACCAAATAAGTAACATTTCAAACATCAGTAATTTTTATAATATAATTTTTAGTTTTCCATTTAAGTGTGCCATGACGGTTCCGATTTATGACCCTTGTAATGCTAGAAAAATCGAAGTCCAGTCAAAAATACTAAATTACGTGATTTATGAGCAAATAAAGTTCATCAAAATGGTTTTTGGTACAAAATTCAATTTTTTCAAATGGAACCATATTGGTACCGTGGTACCATTTATTAGTACTATTAATAAGAAATCTATGCATATGTCGTATTAAAATGTGCGATAAATACAAACAAAATTACAGCTAAAGGAAAATAAGAAAATACAATTTTGTTCTAATTAAATGTTAAGAAGTAACTAACTAAGGTGGTTTGAGAACAATGCAATATTTAGCTTGCCAAACATTTGTTGGTTTACCGGTGTTTTTACTGTGTCTTTAAACATTGTTTAAAATTCTTGTTGTGTTCAAAAATGCCGCAAATTTATACAAGAGATGAAAAAGCGAACTTGTTAATTATTTATGAGGAATGTAGGAAAAATGCCGTTGCGACTAGACACCTTTATGCCGAACGATATCCTGATAGACAATGTCCAGCGAAAATTATTTTAATCGTCTTGAAAATCAATTCCGAGGTGAGCCCAACAATGATCCCAAAGAAAATTTCATTCTTGATGAAGGAACGAAATTAATGTTTTGGCTCCAGTAGAAGTTGATAAGACTGTTTCTTTAAGGCAAATTGGATTTGAATTGGAAATCAGTCACCAAACAGTAAGCCGAATTTTGCGCAAATAACACTATAAATCTTTTAAATACCAATTGCACCAGTACGAAAATGATTACGAACGTAGGATGGAATATTGCAATTGGATTTTGCAGAATAACGTGCAGCCAAACAATGATTTTTTTGGGAATGATTTTATTTTCGGACGAGTCTAGGTTTACAAATTTGGTATTATTTAACTGACAAAATACAAAATATTGGTCACAAGAAAATCAAAATTTATTACGGGAGGGTAACTGTCAAGTGCGGTTCCGTTTTAATGTTTGGCTTGGAATAATCGGTAGTAGAATCATTGGTCCGATAATATTTGAAGGACCCCTGACTGGTGCCAGATACTTTATATTTCTGCAAAATAAAATTGAGGACAATTTAGCTGAATTACCTTTCCATTTACGACAGGGAATGTATTTCCAACAAGATGGCGCTCCTCCACATAATTCAAGGATAGTAATTGATTACCTTCAACGGAGATTCGGAGAAAACGTAATTTAGACGAATGGTCCTTTGAGGTGGTCTCCAAGGTCACCTGATTTAACACCCCTTGATTTCTTTGTTTGGGGTCATTTAAAAAATATTGTCTACGAAACCGCCGTTACAACCCGTGAAGACCTGGAGCTACGAATAAGACGCGAAATTAATAGCATAACGGCACAGCAATTGGCGAGGGTTCTTCGAGAAATAGCTATGCGAGTTCAGAAGTGCATTGACGTTAATGGACAGTATTTTGAACAATTGTTGTAATGTTTTGTGTTCATTTTTTGTATTCCAAAGCCACCTTATGTATAACAAGGTAATTAGAACAAAATTGTATTTTCTTATTTTCTTTTAGCTGTAATTTTGTTTGTATTTATCGCACATTTTAATACGATATATGAATAAATTCCTTATTAATAGCACTAATAAATGGTACCACGGTACAAATATGGTTCCATTTGAAGAAATTGAGTTGGGCCCCAAAAACCATTTTGATGAACTTTATTTGCTAATAAATCACGTAATTTAGTATTTTTGACGGGATTTAGATTTTTCTAGCATTACACGGGTCATTTAGAATAAATCGGAACCATCATGGCACCCTTAAATGGAAAACTAAAAATTATATTATAAATATTGATGTTTGAAATGTCACTTATTTGATATCGTTGGATTCAGAAAATTATGCAGAATTCAAAAATGCAATTACAGGGTGTTCCTTTAAAAAATCGAAAGTTAGTGTCACTTAGGGTGAAACCGGTAGTAAAAAAAATCACTTGTATGTCAAAAAGTGCCGCTTATTATGTATAATAGGATGTCCCTAATTTCAATCAATTATCTTCAAAACTAAAGAAGAAAAGGGGGTGTACCATGATCCTGTTACACCCGGTATAATAATATTAACGAAAACAGTAAGAAATTATTTCTTTAATAAAAAACAGAAAAACTTTATTTCCTATTTTTATTACTAGAGGACTTCCAGCCAAGTACATGAACAATTTGTCCTACGTTTCGTCCGAGTTTTCGGACTTTTTCAAGGTTACGTACATCACATACCCATCAAATAAAAAAAATGATGAAAAACAAAATAAAACCCACCCATACAATGAAATTAAAATAGGAAATTTATATTAGCTTTTAACCTTGAAAAAGTCCGAAAACTCGGACGAAACGTAGAACAAATTGTTCATGTACTTGGCTGGAAGTCCTCCAGTAATAAAAATAGGAAATAAAGTTTTTCTGTTTTTTATTAAAGAAATAATTTCTACCTTAACAGCTAACAACTTGTGTAAAATATCAACTGAAAACAGTAAGTATATGAAAAATGTTTGGCTCCTACATACCCAAAATAATCACTTGCAAATAATTTATTAATTTTTACAAGATATTTAGGCTCCAATTCCTTTTCAACAGCATGGCGAATTATGTCATATAATCTCTTCTGCTGAAATCCTGAATACCATTTTCTGAAATTTTCAGCGAAGTAAGTTTCCTATAAAACATATTATATATTTTCTATTTTGTTACAATTTGACATTTAATTTGTTTAACGAGGTTTAACCTTGCTATACCTCACATTTAAAAAAAGGCAAATTTCATGAAATTTGTTGGTTATGAAACTGATTTTTTTTAACATCGACACAGTAAAGAAAAAACTCGCCAAGTTTCTATTATCTCAGATTTTTTCGAGTCCAAGTGCCTAATAAAAAGGGTCTTAAAAATTACCTTCAAGGACTTAGCAGCTCGTTCAAAGTCCGGATTTTGATCTTTAGCAGCAACAGAGAGAGCATGGAAATTTGCTAGTAATTTCAAAAACAAGGAGGCATATTCTTGACTTACTCCCTTATCACGTTGGAATGTACCATATCCTTCAAAGCTTATGTCTTTTAGAGCAATATAATCATCTTTGCCATCACAGAAAGAAGATAATAATCTAAAAAATATACTACTATGTAAAACAACACGATTCTCAGTATATGTCTGTCTACCTATACAGGGTGTTCAGCTTTAACGTTCTCAATATGGAGATCTTGCTTACTTATCTTGTGAGTTACAACATTCTTAGAGATAAGTTGCGTGATATTCTTACTAAGACCTTGGAGTCAACAGAACTTAATTTTCTGATTTGGTGTTTCAAATATCTGGAAAAATTGCCTATTTGACATCCAATCTTTATTCTACAAAAACGTTCATGGAACAACTTTTTGTGTTTTATAGGAATTTTATAAAATAAATGTATTACAATGTTTCGTTCACTCAGAATCATCATCAACTATTTTTTTGTTAGTAACCATATTAAAATTTATATCAGAAAATAACTTTTTTTTTCTAATTACAATAATAACATAATCCTATATTAAAATTTCATTTAAGCCGCAAATTATTTAAATAAGCAACATATGGAAGAAAAACAAAATACGAATTTTTTCAGTTTTTTCCAGGTATCAAATCGCTTCAATGAGTTTTTTACATCAGCAGTTAAAGACCTAATTAAACAATTGCCCCATGATTTTGACGAATCATTTATTAATTCATTTATAGACAGCTCCCAAAAATCATTTTTTTCTGGCGGCAGTTTTATCAAAGGTTTTATCCCGAGTGCATCAAGTTTAATCGTTTAAACTGAGTACGTCACATAATTTAAAAAAAATTGCTTAGCAATGATTTGAGTGTATACTCATTTGAAAAATCCCGAGACCGTAGGTCGAGGGATTTTATCTAAAATAAATTATACACGAAAGCGTTTGCTCAGAGGCAAAATTTTAAAAATTGTGACGTACACAGTTTGTGATAAAAATTGATGTACGAGGGACATATGTAAAGATTATTTCCAGAATAGAAATCGTTATAGACAATAAAATGCACAGTTTTTATTTTATTAATTTTTATTTATTTCATAACAATTATAAAGTACAGATTATATTGACAGTTCGTTTTTTTTTTTAATAGAAAGACAATTCAAATTAACTATTTTTCGTCACGTTAGTACAATTGGTAAAAAAAATTACATTTTTGATATACAATTTGAACTTATTTTTTCTTCATTAATGTTTTGCGTAGTAGTATGTTCTGATGTTACCTTAGAAGTGCTTGATTCATTTTGTATTTCATTTGGATTACATCTTAATTTATTTATCACGTTTAAATGATGTAGGGCATCTATTTGCAAATACGGTTTTATGGAATTTGCACTTTCATGGCCGGTTATTTTGATAAGCTGTTGTTCCTGTGTTCCATTCTTTATTATGTTACTGACAGCTGTGGCTCGATTGGAATGATTAGTTATTTTTACAGTTGTTGTATCTAAATCGATTTTTGCGGCTGATTCCTTTGTCTATTTGGACAGTTCATTTCTTCCAATCGGTGAATTTTTGTACCAATAGGAATTTTCGTATTTATTCCAGTACCTATTGCATGTCAGAAATAAACGATTTGTTGTAATATTGCAACGTCTCTTGGATAATAATTGTTTATATAGCCTTACAGTACATAGATCGGCATTAATTTTATTACCTCCTTGTGTGGTCTTACCGATCAGAAGGTTATATTCTAATCGTCCTAAAATAGCAAAAGACTTAGTTATACAGTCGCAAATAAAAAGTGAGCCGTTTTTTACCTGTTGTTTGTCCAAAGAGTTTTTTTTGTCGTCCTTCAGGAGTGTTTTCATTCCAAAGCATTATCATTTTTTTATGATCTTCTGAATCTAACGCAACTGAAGAGGCTCTTCTTTTCGTGATATTTTTCTGTAAATAACTCCTTTTAGCATTGCGAGCATCCCCAGCGTACTTAAATTGAATATCCTTAAATGGATCGAAAATGACGTATTTTAAAAAATACATTTCCTGAAACACTTTTGCAGTTGTTCCACATGGTTTTTACCACATTTTCCTTATAATCTTTACCATCTCTCTGTCTCATATTGAAAGCCCAGGCTTTAAGTAACAACGCAATATAATCTGATGATTGTAGTGGCCTCAAATTGGTATCCAGTTTCATTACAAAAATCAGTAAATTGGCCCCATACCGATTTGTGCGTTTTTGTTGTGTTAATAGGAACGCTTCTGATGATTTCTTTGTTAACTTCGGAAAATGAAACATTTCCGAAACGAGTACTTTCTTTATTTACTTCCATTTGACGGAATAGGTAAGTATAAATTACACTGACAATTCAAACTATCAGAATTGTTAAGTCGGTGAGTATCGCAATGCAACGACAGGCCAAAGCTTACTTTACATGTCAAAAATAAATGAACAGCTAGGTGAAAAATAACCGATTATTTTTGCAAAATATTCACTTACTTAAAAAGTCGCGTGGTACAATTTTATGTTTCTTATTGGTTAGATTTATGATGAGGGAAATAATCAACAATATTAAATTTAAAAAACTCGAATGCCTTTGGAACTGACGAAATATCAAATTCTTTAATAAAAAAAAAATTGCACATTTCATTGTTGAACCGTTATCATGCCTAATAAATATTTCGTTTGCACAAGTAAATTAAAAGTATCGAATATCATACCTCGGTACAAAAAAGACGAATCAGAACTTTTTATAAACTATAGAGGTATAAATATCTATCCTAGTATATCAAAGGTGTTTAAAGGACTTGCTGTCACATTATCAGCATGGTTTTATCAAGCAGAAGAATTTGGACACTGCTCTGTGTTTGTAAATGAAATAATTACGATATTAAATCAGTCTCAGATTTCTTTGGGGTTATTTGTAGACTTCTCCAAAACATTTGATTGTGTTGATCATTAAATTTTATTATCTAAACTAGCAAGATACAGTGTTAGGGGAGTGAGTCACGAATGCTTAGCATCTTATCTGTCAGGACAAATGCAGCAAATTAAATTTCACGACACATCAAGTTTGAGGAAAATAGATATTGGAGTGCCACAAGGTTTCATTTTTGGACCAGCTTTGTTTTTAATATATAAAAATGACAAGATGCAATACATCAAACATCCTTTAGGCTTGATAGCATCGTATGCCAATGATACAAACGTTTTAATTAGATGCAGTAGTTAGTAGTTTAGAACAAGCTGAAAGTCTGGCAACTAATATTTTTCATAGTATCAATATGGGTGAATAAAATTTGCAATAATGCAGATGAAACTACTTGCATTCTTGGGGGGGGGGGGGGGGGGGCCCAAATTTAAGGGGGGGGGGGGGGGGGGGGCGGGGGGGGGGGCGCAAATAAAAAGGAAAAGGGGGGGAAAAAAAAAAATTTTTGGGAAAATTTTGGGGGGGCCCCCCCCCCTCCTTGTTTTTTGTCTGCTTCACCCACTTGGATGAAGACTGAAAAAAAAAAAAAAAAAAAAAAAAAAAAAAAAAAAAAAAAAGCTGTAAATTTAAACATTATTTTTGGCCACCTGTATACTTTTACGAAGTGAAAATGGCTGAGTGTCGTCACACAGATGTCTCATAACTGATACTAACATATTTTTTCTTAAAATCGATAATTGTGACTGTAGTGATTTTGTTAATATAGATGTGTAAATGGCATAATTTCGGTAACAAAAATCATTACATCCAAGTGGGAGAGAGTCAATAATAATAAAGGAGTGGAAGGAGGCCACAAAGACGTTTCAAAAAATGTTCTGAATACGGTATGGCATTTCATTTAAAAAAAATGTTAGGTGATCCTGTAGAATTGTCTTGGTTCACCCTTTATATTTGAAAATAATTTCCGGTTATAGACTTTTTTTGTCGTTTATTTAAGTATGTTTTTAAATCAAGTTTCTAGCTATCATAGAATTCGACACGTCGAAGTCGGACGCACTATTGCCCCACCCTGTATAATCATAATTTACGAAACTGTTTGTTTTGTCTACAAAAATAAGTATATGTTTGAAACAAATCATGTTGACTATCAATATAATACCGCAAAAAATATTATCTTTTATCGAGTAAACATGAAACTGCATTGATTAAAAATAATTGTATTTTATTGAATGTAAATAAGTATTTTAATGCACTACCTGCTGATACGAAATTCCAACCAAATGTATATAGGTTTAAATGTAAACCAAAATTATTGCTGATATCTAATGCACATTACATCACTTCTGGATTTTTAACTGATATGAGTGATGTGATATGTGACTACATAATTTTCTTTTTTTAATGAATGATGAATTTTTTACATTTTTATTATCTGTGTTATTTATTACTTGTACTTTGTATTTATTTATATGTTTTTTTTTAATTAATATATTATACAGGGTGTCTCACCAGGAATTGCATCGATCGATATAGGGAAAAGTACGCACCAGAAAATTTTGAAAATTTAGGGAGCTACTAACGGCAGTGTGGCCAATTCAACTAAAATAATTACAAGCATCTGGCACTTCCGGTTATATCGGAAGTCGATACCAACATGCTTATTATGAATAGAATACCCTATATATTTTAGGATTTTCGAAAAGAACATAAAATTCTGAATCAAAGACATGTAAGATACCCTATGCGTAAACCCAACCGTTTCAGAGACATTTTAAAAAAATTCTGATAGGTGTAATGGTGTACAATAACCTTTATAACTTTCTTCATGTAAAAGATACTCATTTGCTTTTTGGCACGCATAAAGACCATAAGGTGAGCTACGCTCAACAGTTTAAAGAAATTCGATAATGGTATACCAAGTGTTCCATTTTTGACGTTACATTTTGTAAACTTGAAACCGCGAAAACTTGCTTAAGTCAAATGGAACACCCTGTATTTTTTTTACATCAAGTTATGTATAAATAAATTCCCTTTTTTCTGATTCTGGGGGCTTAAGTTACAACTTTTTGAAATATTTGCGATTTTCTTAAAAATTCAAGAATTTTTAGTAAAAATTTTATCAAATTAGCCATGATTAGAAACAATCAGTAATGTCAGTCATTCTCTTATGTCAAAAAATGCCACCGCATTTAAATTACAGCCACAAAGACTTTTTTGAATTTGTTTATTATTTATGGAGAATGTAATAAAGTAATATTAAGAATTTGTAGTACATTTATTACAAGATATCTACAAAAACAGAAAATAACACTAAACATTGTAACATGCCTATTAATTGGATTGAAGACACTTTGCATAAACTAAAATAGCTAAGATAAAATCAGCTAAAAACATGATTCCATTTTAATTTAATAATTGTTAAAAATTCCGCCCTCGAACCTCCACACATTTTTCGCACCTTCGGATTAATTCTTCATGAATAGCTCTTCTAATTGAATCCTGTGATAAGTTTTGAAATGCATTTCTTACTCTCTGCATGTAATTTTCAATAGTTGTTAATGGGCTCTCATAAACTTTATTTTTAATAGTCCCCAAATAAAATAATTTAAAATAGATAAATCGGGCGAGCGAGGTCATAGGGAAAGTCCATTATTGGCGATCCATTGAACGTAAAAAGTTTCTTGTAAAAAATTATTTATCAAATATGCGTTATGTGGCGTTATGTTCGGCGAGAGGTAAATTTTCTAAATAGTTATTATTCAAATTTTGTAAACTATTTAGATCTTTCACCTAAAAAAGAAAAACAAGAACAAAAATATTTATTATACATATTAGCAGAAGAAGAAATCTTTATAACTTACTGTTTAAATTTTCCTGATAAAATTCTAATGCCACCACTCTATCGTTTCTTATGGCACAGTAAACATTAAACTGCCAACTTTCTTGAAAATTTCGCTCCCTGAGCACATGAGGATTCGAGTCACTTCAATAATGCGAATTGTGTCCGTTAAAAAGTCCATTTTTTGTAAATTTAGCTTCATCTGACGATACAATATTTCCCAAATAAGGATCGTCCCCTACAGACCTTATTAGAATAAATTAACTAAAATTTTCTATTTTTAGGAAATCTGTTTCTTTTAATCGTTGAACCATTTGGAATGAAAACGGGTGGAATTTATGTTTAATTACGATTCTGTGAACTGAATGCTTGCATAGTCCTGATTCAAGAGCCGCTTTTCTTAATGACATCATTGGAAATGCATGAACATGTCCCAGAATTGCTATTTCTACGTTTTCGTCATCAACAGTAGGCTTCCGCTTTTGAATTCTTGCCTTGACAGAGCCATAGTTTTTAAAATTATCCAGTATGCATTTTACAGTGTTTGGTGACGGTTTCCGTTTTTGTGGATATCGAGTAGTAAATGGACTACAAGTTCTTGATATGACTTTATCGCATTCTCCATAAATAATAAACAAATTCAAAAAGTCTTCGTGGATGTAATTTAAACGCGGTGGCATTTTTTAACATAAGAGAATGACTGATATTACTATGATTGTTTCTAATCATGGCTAATTTGATAAAATTTTACTAAAAATTCTTGAATTTCTAAGAAAATCGCAAATATATCAAAAAGTTGTAACTTAAACCCCCACAATGCTTATATTAGAAAAAAAGGAATTTAATTATACACAACCTGATGTAAAAAAAATACAAATATTCTATTTGACTTAAACAAATTTTCGCGGTTTTAAGTTTAAAAAATGTAACGTCAAAAATGGAACACTTCGTATACTATTATTGAATTTCTTTAAACTGTAGAGCGTAGCTCATCTTATGGTCTTTCAGCATGCCAAAAAACAAATGAGTATCTTTTACACGATTACACCTGTCAAAATGTTTTTAAAAAGTCAAATATCTCTGAAACGGCTTGGTTTAGACATAGGCTGTCCTACATATTCTTGATTCAGAATTTTATGCTCTTTTCGAAAACCCTAAAATATATAGTATATTCCATTTAAAATAAGCAAGTTGGTATCTACTTCCGGTATAACCGGAAGTGCCAGATGCTTGTAATTATTTTAGTTGGATTAGCTACACTGCCTTTAGTAGTTCCCTAAATTTTCAAAATTTTCTAGTGAGTACTTTTCCATATATCGATCGATGCAGTTCCTGGTAAGACACCCTGTATATGTACGTATTATACACGTACACATTTTTTTAATATAATTTGGTAAGATTATATCTACATATTGATTAGATTTCTGTAATTGTACTTTTTTTTGCAATCAATACATTTCTATTTTATTCAATTCTATCTGATAAACCGAGCCAGATTAATTAAGTTCTGTTGGTCTTAGTGTTTTACTATGAAAATCACGCATTTCTTCTCTAATTTAACCGATGTTGTCACTCGCAAGATAAGCGAGATCTCGATGTTGGGAAAATTAAAGCCGGACACCCTGTATGACGTAGCTACAATTTCTTACCTAACTATACAACAGCATATAACTGTAATAGTACTATTAATAAATTCAATCAGCAGTAGTAAATATCTAAACATCTAATTATATTGGTGCATCTAAACATCTAATTATATTGGGGCTTGGGAAATCGATAAAATAACTATCAGTCTAATGTAAAATTATCAGATTAAAACAGAAGTAGGTAGGTACTTAATACTAAAGTGGAAAATTATATTCTAAACGGATTTCTAACGAAGGTACAACTATTTGGAGAACAGTTTTAGATACTTTGACACTTCAGATGCTTTTAGATACTTTTTTTTAGATATTTTGGTTTATAATTTTTATTATACCTTTTATTAGCAGTTTTAGATGTTTTATTAAAATTGTCTGTATTTACCATATTCCCAGTCAACCAAATTTAGTACCTGTTATCATAAGCGCCGACTGCTCGGGTGCTCCCGAGCTGGAGTACCCGGCCAGAACTTTGGTCAGGAGCTTAGCACCGTGCGAAAATCCAATAATATTCTTTTGTTTTTTACCTCCAAACTAGCTTGCATTAGGCGCTTATGTTCATTGTTCATAAGATTTATTCTCCATTCTATTTATTTATCAACAGTAAAAGCACAAGAGCTTTTTTTTATCGGATAAATTTCTCTTTGTAACGAAATAATTTTGCCAATCAGTAATTTTATAAGAAAAACTGACATGAAAAAAATCGTGAGACCGCAGGTCGAGCGATTTTGTCAAATGTCAGTTTTTCGAGCAAAAATTACTGATTGGCAAAATTTTGAGTTAAAAAAGAAATTTATCCATAAAAGAAAAGCTCGAGTGTTTTTTGGCAAGATAAATTAACGACAGAATATGTGAACGAACAACAACAATAATTATCTTTATTTATACAATTATTTAAAGGAACAGTTATTAAAAATATTGACGATTTCGTGTTTTTTGTGGATTGCGGAATTGATTTTTCTATGTTTTTTGCAATTCTGTAAGTTTAATTGATAAAATAATTAGGAAACGAAAGTTTAAAGAGTCGCTTCGAAATTCCTCGACCTTTCAAAATGAAAGAGAAAAATCCGAAATTTGTATCGATTCCATTCGATCTTCGATTCACCCGTGGTATTGGTAAGATTTTTAAAGATGTAGGTATGACAGTGGTTCATTCATCGGGAAACAAACTTCAACAACTTTTAGGCAATCCAAAAGACAAAATTGAAACAAAGGAAAAGTCGGGGATTTACGAAATTAGCTGTAAGGACTGTAATCAAAAATATGTTGGACAGACTAGACGATCAATTCAAACTAGATTCAAAGAGCATATGGCCCATGTCAGATATGGTAGAACAGATAAGTCTAGTGTAGCCCAACATGCGTTTGAGAACAACCATAAAATAGATATTAGCAATTTAAGATTGATTAGGAATGTAACAAATACTAGACAGCTAGATGCATTTGAAAGCTTGGAAATCATAAAGTGTAAAAAATAGTATGAATAGTGACAGAGGGCCTATTCCAAATAGCCCGCTTTATTGGTTAGTGGGTCACGGTTCACCAAACCGTGGCGGTTCGGCGAACCGTGACAATAGTTTAGGTATAAATAGGGTAAATTGTTAGAATAAGTTTAGTTTTAATCATCTCCAGATGATGTCAACTTGGTTGGCGAAACGCGCGTCGAGTGCAGTATATAGTGTTTTGGTGTTTTGTGGAAAACTACGTCAGTGTTATGTAAACGTAGATAAATTCTATTCAAAATGTTATTTTGCGATGTCAGATGGCCGAAAAAGGCTAAAGATATAGTTTACAAAGGATGTTAGGTAGAGGTTTATAAAACTTATATAACTCTCATAAATGAAGAGTAGGTACTTATGAAAAGTTTTATCGAACGCAGACGGAAATTACAAAAGAAGGTTTTATTGTTTCTAAAAAAATTAAATAAAAAAATACATATTGCATATATTGTGCACTACTATAATGAATGTATAAAAAAAGAATTCGTTGTGAAGTCTAGAAGAGGCAATATTCAAAATTTTTAAAAGTGCTTAAGTGTAGCAATATTATTTTAGAAATGAACAGTTACTTCTGGAGGTCATATCTAAGTTATTTATAATAATCTTCACACAAAAAAGTAGCAAAAGAAGTTTTAACTCTCAAAAATCTTCCTCAACACTACTTGTAGGTAATGTTAACTAGGTAATGTTAGCACTAAAAACTTTATTTGCTATGTATTATATTTTCGTAAGTTTTTTACTTTATTGTTACCAAATTTATCTAAAATATCTGATTCTGTGATGTAAGATATAACTGATATAAGCTGGTTGACTGGGTCTTCTAAGACGATTAATCTCAAACATTTGTTAAAAGGAGTTTAAATAAGTTTTCCTTAACACAGTCTCATATTGGTGATTCCGTTTTTTGGAAAAAGTGTAAAAAATATTTATTTACGAACTATAGTTTCCCTTGTTACCTATCGCTATTGCAATTTAGATTTGAGACTTGAAAATTATTGTGAACATGTATAAAGTAATTAGTATGCTGTAGTACCAATGAGTTCATAGGAGAACGAAACTTGTCTACTATTATTGGTGTTGAGGACAACATTGCAATAAGTGGCTTATCAATATTCTTTTCTTAAAATCGTTGAAGAATACAGGGTACAAATTTAGAAGCTACCTCTATTAACCAAAACAAATAAAAGTTGCTATGAATGGTAGATCCGGAAGTACTGATCAGTACGTTACATTTTTGTACTGTTTTTTATGTTTACGCAATAGCAACAAATTATTTGAATGCAAATAACTCGGAATCCCTATACCCTTTACCAAAATTTTAATAGACCATTTTTTCTTTTACTGAAGGAATTCTGAATTTGATGAAGAATTTAGGAACCTCTCAACGTTTCATAAAAGGAAATCAGAAGAAAATATTTTAAGGAACATGGTAAAAAACCTGGTAGTACAAAGTGTTTTTTCTTTTCAATTATTGATACGTATAGAAATTATTGACAGAATTAGTATTTTTCATATATGTATCAAGGAAAACAATTCCGTATCCATGTTCATGGCAACTTTTCTGTTGTTTCGATGAGAAAAATCGTTTGATAAATGAATTTTTTGAACACTGCATGACAATTATGATTCTAACTTTCCTAATAATATACCATTTATAGAATTTTACGAATATGGTTTAACTCAACTTACAAAGGAACTTCGTCATAATCCTTCAAATTTTTGGAATCCTTTAGCTTTTTCATTAAAGGCCATACCTAAAACATAACATTTCAATAGATAATTAATTTAGGTCGTCACTTTCATATTTCAGCTTACATTTTCATAAAAATTTATTTCTGTTTCAAAGAAGTCTATAGAGCGGAAGGTTTTTTTTCTTGCCACATTTTTTGGAATTCCTTTTGCTATTATTGGCAGAAATATCTCCTGTTCCCTAAAACTGGAAAACTGTACACCGAATTAAATATACTAGAGGTGTAAAGAACAATTTTTTCTCGAATATAATAAGTTTTGCATGCACATCTTTTTTTGTTTATCTGAAAACTGAGACCAGCCGGAAGTTTTAGAATTTCTTAAATGTCATATAATATTGATGATAGAAAAAAAGTGAACAAGGAAAATAATTTGGAATCATTTTTAAACCAAAATTTAAAATTTGAAGATGATCCGTCACGTTTTTTATGATTTTTCTAAAACCTTGCTAGGGCTGTTTTGAAGTACAGGATGATCATTTTTTAAGTGCCTCACTCGATCTCATTTCTTGATTTATCACATAGGAAAACATTCCAAAACTATGCTTTGGTATTTTCTTCTGAGAAACCGGAATTCAAAAAGAAAAAACCAATTGAACATCAAATAAAAAAAGTTTTGGCCGAAAAACTAAAAAAATACGAAAATTGACACACTATACCGGGTGTCACGAGATCATGTATCAGCCCGCCATTTTTTTTTAATTGAAGTAAAATGTTCAAATTTAAAACTTACGTATGAGAGGTAAATATTGACGAACATGTATTATCAATACCACTTCCGGTGAAACCGGAAGTGTCATAAATTCTGAATTTTTAAATGGAACACCCTATATATTTTAACATAAATTTTTATGAAAACAATTAGTAAGTATTATTGTTGCCCAAAAGTCAGGAACAAATTTTTTTGAATTTTTTTCAAATAATTTTATTATAATAAAAAATATTCGCTTCATACTGCACCCAAACGCCAAAAATTAACCATATTATCATATCCCATGCCTACTTGGAAATTTTTTATTATACAAAGTTTCAATTATTAATTTTGAATTTCACAAAATAATTAAATAAGTCCGCAATATTTGAGGGTAATGTAAAAAATTTTGGTTTATTATATAGAAAATTTCATGCATAACCAGAATATGTTGAAAAATACAGAGTATTCCATTTAAAAATACAAAATTGATAACACTTCCGGTGACACTTTAAATGGTATTGATAATACATGTTCATCAAAATAAGTACATTTACTTCTCATACCTGAGTTTTAAATTTGAAAATTGTATTCAATTTAAAAAAAAATGGCGGGCTGATACATGATCTCGTTGACCAGTGGCGATTTGTGGGTCAAGAGATAGGGAGGTCAATTAGAAAAGTTTACTCTATTACCTACCTTTTAAAGTGATTTAAGTTCCAAGTCGATCCTCTGGTCTTTTTGAGATGCAAAGTGGTAAATTACTTTTTCATTAAAGTCTTTTATCTTCTTTATTAATGCCCTTTCTATGGGAAGCATAGCTAAAGAAGTTAACCTTTCCTGACCCATGGTATTTCTTAAAAATGTCTTTATTCTTTTTAAGATTGAAAAACAACGTTCACTTTCGACGGTAGTCATAGGGAGAGTACACATGACTTTTAACAGTTTGACACTTTCAGAAAAAGTATTGCACAAATTATTGCTAATAAAAAAGCTGTAACAAAACTGCTTCACTATTGGAAAAAATCTTCTCGGCTATATAATACTTCTAATTCAGTTTTAAGTTTCAAATGATTTATGACTGGATACTCCGTTTTAACTAATTTAAACATATCTTGAGGAAAGCTTTTTTTATAATCTTTAAATCGATCTGCGTGAAATAACTGAGACACTGCTAAATGATTACTAAAGTCAAACCTGTTTTTGATCTCAGATGTAATTATATCACAAACTTCTAATGAAACTCTCCTTTTTGATTCTTCCGTTTTACATCTCTGGGCAGACTGCATGGATGTCTCCTCCAAATAGTTATTCAAAATTTTATTTCTGATGTCTTCAATTTTACTATTAAAAACGCCAATACACTTATTTACCGTTATGACATCGATATTACATTTTTGTAATTGATTGAACAATATATCACAATGAGGCATAACTAAATGAAAAAAATTAACCAGTAAAGAAAATGTTCATTTTGTAAGTAGTTTTTTAAATCAATAGCTTGGTTTAGAGTGTTGTTTTCTTATTCATTATCAATGATTTTTTCTAAACAATCTAATAATTCTGTTCGATAGGTATAAACAGTCTCTATGCACTTTGTATTAAAATTCCATCGTGTTGGAGCCGCTTTAGGTAACCTCACCTTAACAACATTATCTAACACGGCTGTTCTTTTTGGCGATTTTCCAAAGAATGAAGAAAAGCTACATATGTAAATTAGCAAAAAAAAATTTCATGTTTTTATCCTGACTTGATGCTTTTTTATAAAATTAAATTTAGTTGATGAGCGTAACAATGAATAAAATTTGCTGAAGGATAACTTTTTTTAATTTTGGCTTGTACACCTCCAAAAGCATCACTCATTACTGATGCTCCATCGTAACTTTGTGCTATCAATTTTTCAGGACTTTTATTAATTTTCAGACATTCTAACTCTTTTAAAATTACATCTGTCAAATGCTGCGATGTCGTTCCTAGATGCTGAATAAATTTCCAAAATCTCTAATACAACACCGTCAAAAACGTATCTAAACATAAAAACTATTTGTACTTTATTATGACCATCTTTCAGTTTTAATATATTTTGTACAACACTCATATTTAATAGAAAACACCAAAAACACTGTTTTACTTAATTTCACGACAAGTAGAGATTTACTAATAAAATGTTCACAAAATAAAAACATTAAAAAAACAACGCGATAGAATTTACCGACCAACGTGTACGTAGTCAGCATTAAGACTGTTAGTGCTCGACTGAACTTTGTGCGTTACCGTTTACGTAAAATGTGTCAGGGACATTGTCCCCACCAGTGTTTTCTGTCTCTTTTGCTTTCTGACGATTCGCGCATAAGTCTATTTCACTATAATTCGTTGTATATTCGGTCCGTAGCTAGCTTTGGGGACAAGATTTTTAAATTCTATAAATGAATAATGTAATGAATATGAAATCCTGTGATCTAGATATTTGAATAGTATTGTGCATAGAATGAACTAGAAACTTTAAAATATTTTTTAAGAATATTAAAAATATATATATTATATATTTTTAAACTTCAGAAAATGAATAGCTCTATTTTTTTATTTGTATGTGGGAGGTCATTGACCAAATGACCCTATAGAAGAACCGCAAGTGTCGTTGACACCCGGTGTATTAAGGCTGAAATGGACATGTGTCATTCCACTGATTATAAACGTGTATAACATACATATTTCACTTCTGTTTTAATCAGAAATTACTTCAATTCTTTTATTTTAAGTGATACACTCAGCTCAGCGTAGAGAAAAATTCTTTCTGAATTCAGCAACATACAATATCTTATCATCATTATATTTTCATAAGAAGTTGGGGTTTAAATTTAAAATAACACAAATATATCTTTTAAAACAAAGTCACTCATCTATGGAAACGAATAGAAATATTTAAATAGTTTAAATAATTTATTTATTTCAAAAATAATCTATATTTACATCTGTTCGAAAATAGAGAAGAAGGCATTTGATGAAATCCTCTGCAGATCGGTTTAATGAATTCTTTATAAATATAGGACCGGAAATGGCTCAAAAATTTTACCTGCTCAAAATCAGTTCTTAAACAAAAAATAGGCCAAAAAACTTTTTATTTTTAAACCCAGTAACTGAGCATGAAATAATTTTTAACATTTCTACATTAAAAAATAACTCTTCCCCGGGACCAGATGGAATATCATCTAAACTTATTAAAACTGTTCATTTGTACTTAATAAAACCACTTCAGCACATAATCAATTTAAATTTTCAAACATATAAAATACCCAAAGAGTGGAAAATGTCAATAGTAACCCCAGTTTATAAAACAGGTGATCGTACAAATCTAACAAATTACAGACCAATATCCCTTATCAATAACTTTGGAAAAATATTTGTAAAATGCGTGAAAAAAAGGATCACAGAATTCTTAGATAAACAAAACATTCTTTCCAATAAACAGTTTGGATTTAGATCTAACAAAAACACTGAGGATGCAGTATTTGAGCTTACTAATTTAATAATGAAAAATTTAAATAAAAACAAAAGTCCCTTGCCGTATTTTTAGACTTGGCTAAGGCATTTGATACTGTGTGTCATAAAACTCTAATAACCAGGCTCGAATGGGCGGGAGTAAGGGGTCACTCGTTGAGATTGTTTGATAATTACTTGAGTGATAGAGAACAAAAAGTAAAAATTGCAGAATCATTGAGTGATTCTCGGGTAATCTCAACAGGGATACCACAAGGCACTGTTCTAGGACCTGTTCTCTTTCTTTTGTATATAAATTCAATTGGAGACATCTTAACTGATGCAAGTGTCATTTCATATGCAGATGACACTGCTATAATATTTTCAGGCATAAACTGGACAGAAGTATACAGAAAGACAGAGAACGGGCTCAGTGAAATTCAAAACTGGCTAAACAATAGCCTTTTGAGCTTAAATATCAAAAAAAACGAATTACATGACATTCTCCACTACAGTTGCTGATCAACCAGATATAAATCTTATTAAAATACATACAAATAACTGTATAGAGAACCCAGCGACAATGTGTTCATGTACAGAAATAACAAGAATAAAAAGCATAAAATATCTAGGCGTGATAGTTGATCATCTGAAGTGGACTGACCACTGTGATTATATTACAAAAAAATTCCTAAAATGTTTTATAAATTCTATCAACTAAGAGAAATTTTAAATAAAAATTTACTTAAAATTTTATACAATGCCTTGGTCGAGTCTATTTTACGATATTGCATAGTTGTTTGGGGTGGGTCATATGATAATGCTCAACATAATCTTTCCGTATGCCAAAACATTGTATTAAAAATTATTTTTTAAAAGGAACGAACATATTCAATAACATTACTTTATAAGCATACAAGAACTTTAAATATTAGATCCCTATATGTACATTGTTGTCTAAGTTATTTAATTAAATACAAAAATTTATTTCCCACTGTTTTCCATAACTATGAAACTAGATCGTTAGCAAATGAATCAATAGCAATTCCTTTATTTACAAAATCTCATAATCAAAGATACATCACTTATTTCGCCCCAAAATTCTTCCAATGTTCTTCCAACAAAAACAAAATCAATAATTAACAAACCTCACAAATTTAAAAATGAAACTAAACATTATATTATTGATAATTTCTCGCAATTTCATAAAATATTATATAAATCTCAAATGTATCACGATTCTCTAATGAATTAATTACCTCTGCCCTCGCCAATGAAATTTTCCACATCTACACCGCATATAACGTAGTGTCTTGTCTCTATGCTCCCTTTACTTCTTTTACTTTATTTTACTTCCTTACTACTTATTGTCATAATTGATTATTGTTCATAACATTACTATGTCCAGCGTTCATGGTGGATTTAGGGAAGAGATGTTCACAACACAGGCCGGATATCCTTGGATATACCAAAGCCTAGCGTGGCACCCTTTCCTATGTTTACATTACTTTTGTAAAGAAAACTGAATTGTTGATTAACTTTATTAATAAATTGATTTGATTTGATTTGATTTGATCTGCTTAAAACAATGTTTTTTTTAATTAAATCTATTTACTGTTGATGTATTAATTTAATAGACTATTTCTAAAAAGTGGCCACTTGTGTTGATATGATAAAATGATCTGATAATGATCGGCTAGAGCGAATTTCTTTACTTGTCTATGTTTAAGTGTGCCTCGATTCAAAGGAAACAAAAATAAAATATATAGTATTTCTTTAATTTTTTAAATAAATGAGTTCTAAAAGATATGTTATTTTAAATTCAAACCACATCTTATTAAATGTGAAAGTTAATGATAATACAGGATGTTCCAACCAAAAGTAGGCACCCTGAATAACTTTGGAGATAACATTTTTTTGAAAAATTGATGAAACACGTCGACCTTGTTTCCAAGGGGACATATTTTAATGTAATACTTGTATACCTATCATCATCCCTCTACCCTACACGGCCACCCCACAAAAAATTCAAATGGCAAAGGGGTCGAGTGATACATCTTTTGAAAGGTCTTTCAATTCCCTACATAACTGTGTATTTTTTTTAACTTTTATCGATTCGTTCTTAAGGAAAATAATTTTATTTTTGATGATTACACACAATCGAAATCGTTTAAAAAAATCTAAAATACGCGGCGCTGGGTATTGGATTTTATAAAAAAAACTACATTTTTTAGTGCTCTCAAATCAACACGAGTTTTTTCGACAAAAAAACACTTTCCTTGTCCGTTTAGTTTTAGAATAATAAAAGACTCATATGAGTATTTGATAGTCCTTGAACACTAATTTGTTCACAACCAATTTTAAATCGAGATACATTTTACCAGAGTGAGTTCTCAAAATAGTTTATACCCTTCAGGAGAGAATAGAAATTGTCAGCATTTATTTTAAAAACGATAATTGTGCTAGAGCTACGGAGCGCATATTCAATAGAAATCACCCAGATAGGGTTGGTTCTCAGTATGTTTTACAATTATTGACAAAATTTATGGAAACAGGTTCTGTAGGAAACAAAAAGCATGAACCTCAGCGACCTATTAGGAATGAAGCAGTCGAAGTGGCAGTTTTGGGTCATTTGCAGATGGATAATACTCAATCGATCAGGAAAGTAGCTGAGGCTTCCGGTGTATCATCGAATTGTAAAGGCCCACATTTCATCCATATAAATTTAAATTGGTACACGAATTAAGCGAAGATGATCCCGATCGTCGGCTTGAATTCTGTGAGGTTTTTAGTGAACAATTAAACGGTAATACCAATCTACTGAAGAATACGTGTTTGGGGGAGGTAAACAGGCACAATTGTAGGTATAAGAGTGAAACCAATCCACATTTGTTCATGGAAACTCATACCCAAAGGCCTCAGAAGTTAAATGTTTGGGCTGGCATCTTAGGGGATCACATTGTCGGGCCGTTTTTTATTACTGACAATTTAAATGGCGAAAGGTACTTCGATCTGTTAGAAAATAACACTGACTCAATGATTACCCAAATCCTCAAAGAAGACGATAATCTTTTAGAGGGCGAACTGTTTTTTCAACAGGATGAGGCACCCCCACATTTTGCTATAGCAGTCCGTCAATTTTTGGATAATCGGTTTCCTGAACGATGGATTGGAAGAAGAGGTCCTGTGGAGTGGCCAGCTAGGTCACCCGATTTAACTCCCTTGGATTTCTTTCTGTGGGACATTTGAAATCGAAGATATTTGCAACAAAACCCACATATCTGGAAGAGTTACGTGAAAGAATGGTCCGAGAATGCCGTTTATTGACTCCAGATGTGTTCAGAAATGTTCGTACAGAATTTCAAGACAGATTATACTACTGTATGGAAGTCGGTGGGGGTCATTTTGAACAATACATACGATAATTTAAACTGCTTCTTTTATTTTTATTTCCCGAACCTAAAATAATGAAACAATTATTTCTCAGGAACGAATCGATAAAAGTTTAAAAAAAATACAGTTATGTAGAGAATTGAATGACCTTTCAAAAGATGTATCACTCGACTCCCTTTGCCCTTTGAATTTTTTGAGGGGTGGCCGTGTAGGGTAGAGGGATGATGATAGGTATACAAGTATTACATTAAAATATGTCCCCCTTGGAAACAAGGTCGACGTGTTTCATCAATTTTTCAAAAAAAATTTTATCTCCAAAGTTATTCAGGGTACCTACTTTTGGTTGGGACACCCTGTATAATATACATGTATATTGCTAAATTCAAAAAGATTTTTTTTAAACTGAGCTAAATATACCAGGGTATATATCTTAAAATAAAAAGTTGAGGTAACTTCCAGTTAAACAGAAAGTGAAAAATATGTATGTGATACCCATTTATGTGGAATGTCACATGTCCATTTCCGCCTTCATCAAATTTCGAATTTTTCAGTTTTTCGGCCATAACTTTTTTATTTGATTTTCAATTACTTCTTTTTTTTTGATTCCTCAGAAAAAAATATGTTGGATTTTTTTCTAGGTGAAAAATTAAACAATGAAATCGAGAGAGGCACTTAAAATGATCGCCCTGTACAATATTAGCAAAAATTAATTTTGGTTTAGTTGAAATTGAAAAAAATATTAGTCATGAGGATTGATGACAATGAAAAATCCAGAGTGGAAATTAGGTAACATATTATTCTATAAATACATTTTTTATTTAATTATACGTAGGTAGGGTGTTACAAATTGTAGGTCCGTAAATTTAAGTGGTGAGTCTAGAAAGAAATGAAAAAATTTCCGGAAATCCATAACGGTATAGTCCTTTAAAGTTGTGCAATTTTTTTTATTTCAACATTTTTGTTACCATTCAACCCGTTTTGCCCAAATTCCGGACAGGAATTTTTGAATTAAGCAACTACGAAATGATAACCAGCTATGTTTAAAGTACCTAGTGGCGTAGATATTGGGGGACTCGCCCAATTTTGCTACGCCTCTGAAGGTTCTTAAAAAATTGATGGCATTTTTGTATTAAAGTTCAGTTTAGAGAAGAACGACACTTTTGCAAAATTTTGTTTTGTTTCTTCATTTTTGAGATATTCAAGGATTAAGAATTCATTGCATTTGTGGGCAAAAAATAAATAAAATAAAAATAATATGTATGCTATGCAGTACAGAAACAAATTCTTATCAATTTCTGTCAATAGTGCAAGCTTATTTGGATTCAGCATCTTTGTTTACCCGTTTTCAAAGATGCCCAGAATAAAAGAAAATTACAGAACTTTAAAAGGTTATATCTCCGTTATTATGGATTTCCCAGTCCAAGCCCATGTTGATGGGAACTTTCATATTTTTTTTATTAAGAATCATCACTTAAATTTACGGACTTAAAATTTGCAACGCCATGTATAAGAATATCTATCTATGACATATTTATGAATTACAAATATTTGTATTTACTTTTTTTCAGTGATTCAGTTTATTTATATTTACTTAGAATATGTGATAAAAATAATTCACTAAGAAAACTATAAGTTAACAGTTATATAGATATACTTATTGAACATTAATAACTAGGTAATAATTAATAAATTACAAAATATGCTACAAATTTAAAAATATAAAAGAATATAATATGCATACTTTCTTACTTGTCTTTTGTCCTGCCAGTTGCTTTAACAGAAAACTTACAGATAGTACTCAAATATGAATCGCCCTTCTTGGAGTTAGACCCGATTTCAATTTCATTAATAATAATATCTTCGCATCCACTTTTTCTCTTTAAAATTTCAATCAGTGTTTCCTCAGTAAGTCGAGGAAAAATAGAAGCAATCATGCTGGTACACGTTATATTAACTTATACCTACTACAAAATACACTGTGTATGCAAACACAATAAATGAATTCGTGCCTTGCGCTTTATTTATACCGTTTCCTTTATGCTCTCTTCAAATCCGTATAGACCACGTCATCATCAGTTTAAACTACTGCAACAAATGAGAGAATAAAGTTCCTGACATAAAGCTGGCATGGCGGCGGGAACCACCAACAATTTAAATATAATCTCAACAGTACCTACTGTAGAATATGTCTACCACTAGGTACTTACTTGTTTCAATTCTGAGTAAACTATTACAAATTATTATTACATTATTAAAAGCACTGGTATCTCGCGTGTACCGTTATAATGAAGTGAGGAAGACATTCAGGATGCTATATAGCTAGTGTTCTATTTCATATTTACACATGTTTTTAAGATTATTTTAATTTTATAGGAAGTATATTTTAACTTCCAATTTTACTAAATGGAACACACCCACATAGCATTTATTTTAATATCCTGTGCATAATCAAAAGAGATATATGAAATGAAAATAACGTTCTGTATTTGGCATATACAACTATACAATATACATACAGTATACATAATTAACATACTATTGTGGATAGTCGTATGAAGTTCTTAAAACGTACAATAGATCTGTTGTGCCCGAATATATATTGTGGGTACATACGTCATGTAATGTTACGCAGACATTACTCTTTATACTACTATGTACAGAGTAACGTGAATGATGGATGTATATTTGCTTTACAATGTACCTATCACATGTACATACATTTGAATACCTATCTAAGTACTGTCAATTTTTTATTTTGTAGTAGACAGTATATATCCTGTATATGTATGTCTATGCGCGTATATATGTGTATATATACATGTGTGTATATGTATGTGTATATATATGCAAAATTCAAAATTTTCTCTTTTGCTTCTTTTCTGTTTGTTGCTTTTTTCCATCAAAATATTTTCCTCCAAATTTACCAACATAAAAAAATCTATTAATAAACATAACTAAATATTTGGAAAACCAAATGAGAAATTAAACGGTGAATTATAGCCGTTCCATTTCGCAATTGTTTAGATAGAGTTTCTTCATTCAGCGTTTTTCCCCTCTCAATATTAAAATTTGTGTGCTACTATAATTAGTTTTAAATGTAAAGTGTAGTCTTAAGTATTTTAATTTTTTAAGTAGTAAAAAATTTTAGACATTAAGATTAAATAGGTTCGTAATGAACAGGTGTTAACTGTTTTATTAAATTATTTTCTATCTCTCTCCGACCTCTCCACCGTCCAGCCATTAAATTGCCACGGTGCTTGAGGCACTCTCGGCTTATTATTTTTTCTTTAACTTTTAAGTATTATCTATCTTTATTTTTTACATCATAATTCACAATCAAAGAGTAAAAGGCACTCTCTTTATTGTACTCATAATAATGTCGCACTCTCGAGCATGAATGGTGGGGCAGGAGCGAAAATACAGTGATCTAGACGCAGATGCTAGTCTATTGTATGTCGACTTCCATCATCTTGTAGTTATTATACAAAATTGATAAGAAGGTGTCAATTTCAAATTACGTATTATTATTAGTAATCATGAAAAACGAAGTTTTTAGTTGTTGAATACACAATATGGCGGTGCGAGTTTATGCAAGTTAAAATTGGGAATAAAATCTTGTACTGCTTTTAAAAAACATAGTGCCCCTACAAGTAAATGAAGATATTGAAATAAATTGAAGTTAGAACCATATTTACAACGAGAAAATCAGTCGATAACTTGAGAATAAACGTGAGGTGGCCTCCAAGATCACCTGATTTAACACCCCTTGATTTCTCTGTTTGGGGTCATTAAAAAATATTGTCTATGCAACTGCCGTTACAACCCGTGAAGACCTGGAGCTACGAGTAAGACGCGCAATTAATAGCATAACGGCCCAGCAACTGACGAACGTTCGTCGAGAAACAGTTATGCGAGTTTAGAAGTGCATTGACGTTAATGGACAGAATTTTAAACAACTGTTGTAATGATTTGTGCTCATTTTTGTATTCCAAAGCCACCAACAAGGTAATTAGAACAAAATTGTATTTTCTTATTTTCTTTTAACTGTAATTTTGTTTGTATTTATCACACATTTTAATACGACAAAATGAATAAATCCCTTATTAATAGTACTAATAAATGGTACCACGGTACCAATGCGGTTCCATTTGAAAAAATTGAGTTTGGTCCCAAAAACCATTTTGATGAAATTTATTTGCTCATAAATCACATAATTTAGTATTATTTTTGACAAGATTTCGATTTTTCAAGCATTACACGGGTCATTTATAATAAATCGGAACCATCATGGCACACTTAAAATGAAAAAAATTATACTATAAAATATTGACGTTTGAAAATGTCATTTTATTTGGTATTGGATTCAGAAAATTATGCAGAATTCAAAAATGAAATAATATACAGGGTGTTCTATTTAAAAATCGAAAGTTAGTGTCACTTCCGGCGAAACCGGAAGTGAAAAATAATCACTTGTATGTCAAAAAGTGCTGCTTATTATGTATATAAGATATCCCAAACTTCAAACGATTATCTTCAAAACTAAAGGGGAAAAGCGGGTGTACCATGATCCTGTTACACCCGGTATATGCCGGACAGGTGTATGTCGTATTTCACGTTCATATGAAATACCTGAATAAATTTGAATATACATTAAATATCCACCTGTATCTAATGAATATGTGTAGTATATCTATGGTATATGAAATTTTTCAGTATAAAATTACTGTTTTTTTTTAATGGAACATCCACTTGTACAATCATGTGCAAAATTAATGTCATATGTCAAAACAATTTTTGATTATACAAGGTAGCGCAAACTGTATCACCCTCAGAGATCTTAGATTTCTGATCACCCTATTTGAAAAGACATCTGTAAAAATGGCGGTTTATGTCATCAGTAATTTGACAGTAGTGGAATTAGGCGATTACACGACCAGTGTTGCCAATTAGGAGGAAATATTCCGAATTTCGGGATATAAAAATTTGTTAAAAATAAAATTTTAAAACATTTTGTCCATTTTGTTTTTTTTTGTTTTAGTTTTGGAGTTATTCCATCTGAAAGAAGAGGTAATTTTGTTTACTAAAAAAAAAAAAAAATAATAAAATAATATAACAATTTCGCAACTTTTAACTATTAAAAAACTTTGTTTCTAGGTTAATCTTGCATTTTAATTTTTCGCAATTAGATTCTTAAATCTTTTTAAATGAAAATGTCAATGAAAAAAGTATTCTAAACCTAGCGGGAAATTCACGTTTGGGGTAATAATGTTTTACCCGATTGGCAACACCGTACACGACGTTAAAAAAGTGGAGCACTGCCATATTCCTCAAGAACGCGGTATAATAGTGACTGTGTGCGAAATAATTCGTCGGTTGTGTTATCCGTATCACAACATTAATTTTGCCGAGTTTCGCAATCGTCCCGCACCTGTTATATCAATAGGATATTGAATTTGTTAATAATATCTTTTACAAGGGACTTTAATCAATGAAAGACTTTGCATTTTTAATGGCCTGCCCAATGATATAAAGAAAGCGCATGTTGTAAATGTAAATAATTTTGTTAAAAATGTGTAAAATACCTTACATGTAAAGCATGAAGTTAGTTCTGGATGTACATGTATTATCTAGATTAAATTTATATTTACCCCTGTATTAATTTTGATATCCATAAATATTTACCTTTTTCTTCATTCGTATTATTGTAAATAGCTTTGCTAATACTAATGTAAATAAATAAAGAAATAAATAAAATACTGCACAAACAATTCGATGTCTAGCAACCCGCAGCTTGAAGGGACTGGGACAACACCAGTGTTGCCAACCATTCAAATACATAATTCTCAGCACGTCAGCTAAAAAAATTCCATTTCACTCACTATTTAAATTTTGTCGATATAGGTGTTTGAAACAAAAAATTTGAGAAAAAGTATATCTTTCAGTTAATTATTTGTCAAAACGTGTAAAATAAATAAGATTTTTATTCGAATTTTTATTAAATGAAATAAATAATTTCTCTTTCGCATTGTATAAAACAGTGAAAAAAAACAAATTAAAATTTTTTTAAATAAACAATATTCTAATCGCATAAAACAAAATATTTTCTTTTTATATCGTATAAAAAATTATGTTTTAAAATTTTACATAACCCGCATCATCAGTGAAGAGTGATACTAAATTGTTCTGTGGATACTATCGTTGACATTATGCCGGATTAATATAGCATCTATATCGGCACTAAATGTGTGAATAATGTCAAGTTATGAACTGTACAGAAATTACTCAAATTTCACACAAATATCCACATTTTACCCTTTTTCGCATATCGAGTTTTAACAATGAATTTTCTCACCAAATGAATAATTAGTCACCAATTGGCAACACTGGACAGTACAAGAATTGGTAAGTCATCGCAGGTCGTTCAAACTAAAATATCGACCGTATGTGCAGCGCAGTGTGTCGAGGAACAGCCGGAAACGTCCAGGAAAAGACGGGCCAAGCAAATAGCTCAATATATTGACTTTTTCTCAATACTTTTGACATCGTTGCTTTAGTAATTTTGGTGCAAGATTTGAAGATGTTTCCACTAAACATAAGAACATTTATTCTTTTAACAGAAATGAAATATAAAATTGTTACAATGTAACATTTATTTTAAGGATTAGACATATTTGGACTAGAATCGTAAATTTGTAAACCTGATTTTAAAACTTTTAAACCGAGCTCGGTAGCGCAGTGAGTTAGAGTATAAAGCGATAAACGTAGCTGGTTTACCCTATCCAGGTCAAATCCCGGTTTTGAAGGGATTAGTTGTGTGTGTCTGCATATTTTCAACTGTGTAGCCCCTGTCCGTGCATCTTCGGTTTTGATTTGGGTCTTGTCTAATTTATGTGGTGTGTTGTTTGAGTAAAAGGAGAAAAAGAGATAATATTTAGGTGGTGAGGGTAAGAATATCAATGGACGGAAGTCGCCATTACGAGCGGCCACTTTAGATTGGTTATGGTCGTTGAAGTCCTTGAAGGCAGAAGCCACTTTTATATTTTCGGTGTTAGTTACTTTATGTTTGTTTATTATTTTAGTGAATTGTAAACTGTGCAGTGAGCTTTAGAAACGTATTTAAAACATTTTTGGAAGTACATGTTTTTTAAATATGCGTGTGTATTTAAATCTTTGAATAAAAGGAGAGAATGTAATGGAAGAGTGGGGCTGTAGACAAAAGTGGCCGCTCGTAATGACCGACCGTCCGGTACAGAGGCGTAACATCTATAATATGTGAGTGGTCATACGAAAAGGGACCTGGAGGGAACAGAATGAGTTTTCCAGTTTTTCGGGGTTTTGGATGCATTGAACCTTTCTGCGTTAATTGATCCAAACAGAACAGTATTATCTCAAATAGGTGAGTGGTCATACAAAAAGGGACCTAGAGGGAACAAAATGAGTTTTCCAGTTTTATATACATTTTTTTATTATTAAAACCTAAGTACACAATGTAAAACCTCAAAGTAAATGTCATTTGTAAACTCTATATTTAGTCTCTTTTTGGCTATCTGACATAGGAAAATAACATCTTGAAGAGAATTTATATGTTCCATAAATAATTCTTACGCCCATATATTTTAGAATTTTCCCTGGAACGACCGAGGTTGCTTTACACAACTCCGACATTTTTTTAAGACCAGCTCAGAGACGACGGCACTTACTGTCGCCGCCATTGTGTTGCTGACAAAAATAAAGTGAATAAATATGTGAATTTAGGAGATTTTGGCCAATTTAATCATGCTACTTAAAACCCCAAGTCATGGGCACCGCCCATGACTTGGGGACCGATTGCAGACAATTTGTGGGCTAAAAAATACTCATTGCTTCCAAAAATCGGCACATATTCAAATAAAAAGAATATATGTCCATAATTTTTTTTATTTTTTTTTGTGACTAAGGTATCTTAATTTGCAGATATGCTTTTTTTCCGTTGATTAAAAAATAAGCGCTTTGTTTTCTCAGCCATCATTAATTCTAACTATTGTATGATACTGAAGATTACACACAGATATTATACTGTGTCGAATCATAGAATGTAGAATTAGGAAAACATTACGTTATAGAAAGGGCCGCCACTGCAAAATGTGATACAGTTAGTAGGATTTAGTTAGAGAAGCTTTTTTAAAATGTATTAGCTTCTTGTGTTATTACAGAAAGGGCCTCAATACAGTAGAGCTTAGTTGGAATTTTTTTTTTTTTTAAATTTAGTAACTTCTCACTGTCCTCACATTAAGGTTGTTACATTGTGTATTCTGATTTCTTTTCAATATTTGTTTGCTTTTGGCCAGTGGTATTTCATAATTTTAGGTGTATTTTGTATTTTAATTTTGTAATTTTATAAAAATAAAAAAACTTAGATCTAGCCGATTAGATCAATCAAAGCATTTTTAATGAGCTTTTTTATTCAAATTATATTAAAATACACACACTGATGAGATAAGATAAATTTCTGCCACAATATAGCATCAGCTTTATAGAACCACTTTATGTCATCTATGCCAGGAGTGGTGTGTGGCCAAGAAATATATTTTTTTCATTTATTAAGTAATGTTTATGGATTATGGAGTGATAAAGACGATGAATCATTGTAAACAATTGGCTGGTGTCGGTGAGAAGCATGGTGTAACTTACAAAGATTTACCTCTTATATTATGTCCATTAACAGGTGTTTATGGTTGTCGGCGTTATACTTTCATGATTAATAAACCTTCTATAAAATCTTCTGTTGCTGAGATGCAAGTATTAAGGTATTTTTTTTAAAATTATCGTTGTGCATCCAAAGATGTAATAGTTGCATACGCATAATATCATTCTAGGTCACTCGCACGTCACATAGGCACTTGTTAATAATACGCAATTTGTCAAAAGATTTTTACTTAAGGCACGCCCTCGTCGCCAGGATTACCAACATAAAGCTATAGTTGCTATAAAATGTTTTGAAATGTTTGATTTTTCTAGTGATGAGAACAAAAAATGAAAACAAATAATTCATTTTAAATACCACATGGATTTAAAATATAAAAATGCGCGCAATACTGATGCCTATTTTTTTTTTATTAATAATAAATACATATATTTTAGTTGGTGTCATTTTATGAAAGTAAATAATTTCCTGTTAATAAAAACAAAATACGCATCAGTATTGCCTGTTATTTTATATATCAGATCTATGTATTTGGTATTTAGGATGAATCAGTTGTTTAAGTTTTTTAATATTACTAAGACTAACATTTTTTTCACCGATTTATAGATTTTAATTGGTTACTTTTGGCAACAAAGACCAGGGTCATTTGTTACATTTATATTGTACACTATTTCAAAAGATTCAGCTACAAATAACCAGTAAAGAAAGTCTCACTTTTGATACTGTATAAGCTTACAAAAACATAATTTCCATTCGCATGCACATACGTACCTCAACAGCGTAAGTGTTTGACTGGTCGCTGGAGTGGAAACCTGTTGATATGCGAAGGTCTCAGCGCATGTCACTCTACCTGTGCTCGGTAGGCTGCATTAAAACGGTCTCTCTTTCAACTGCCACACGACAATTATTTTAAATGCATAAAAGACGGTCATTGACTCCCATGTTTTTTTTTAAATTCTAATACTGATTCTGATTTTGTTACGCATACATACGTAACATTTAAAAATTCCATTGTTCTAATCAAAACCATAGGTATTTGATACACAGGTTGGTGTACCTATATCGGGTACATGGCTATGTGATAGAGTGTGATGGTTGATGTACTTATATCGAGTACGCGACTATGCAATAGAGGCATACTGTTGCCCACTGTGGTTTGTGCTGTCGCCCTATACATGACTGTTTTCTTAAGTACTCACGTACCCGCCAGAGGTACACCAACCGGTATGTCTCATGATATTGTTCCAACATCCCCTGTTAAGGGCTTGTAGCTCCATTATTATGTATTTTAGGGCATACAGTTAATAAGCAGAGTACTTATTTTTTCTTACTAAACTAGCAGTCTCTGAGGTTTGACACTAGTTGCAGATCGCCCTGTATAGGTTCTTCAAATGGAAAGTAAAAATTACCAATAAAATAATTTAAAAAGTTCATACTTTTATTTTTTATTATGATTTTTTTTTATTCAATGTAATTTAGGAAGAACTCCTCGGAACTGAAAAATTTAGAAATTAATCGGAAATCATTGGAACTATCGAAAACTAATTTAAAATATCGGAAAGTACCGGAAATCACCGATAATACGGAAATAGAAATTCTCAAGTACAACTTATACAAGTTTTTCTAGGAAGATCAACTCCTTGCTGTTTGCATTTTTACGTTTACAAGGAACTGCTATTAGTTTGACATACACATTAAGGGATACTCACTTTTCATCCTTTTATCAGCATTGTAATACACATACAGGGCGTTTCCGTGACTATGTTATAAACTTAGATAAGGAATTCCTTATGCAAAATTAAGCATAAAATCAAAAAGTACAAACCTGCTTCGTTAATAAGATAGAGGATGGTAAATTATACCTGGAGAAATTGATTTTTTTGATAACATCTCTAAAACGGCAAAAGTCATGGTCGTCATTCAGTCACATAAACACCATCTGTCAACTGCACAGTGGTGTACTTAAACAGGTAATTTTAATTCACAAAAAAAATAATTTGTACGATTTTTAAACGAATATCTTCGTAAATTATCATAAAATGCATCATTTTCAAAAGATATTCCAAAAACTATCACCAGGAACCGGAAATGTTTTCCATTTTTCAGAGCTGTCACTTATTAAACAAATATAAATTTTAATAAACACACCACGTAAAAAATCAAGTGGTGTGTTTATTATATACCTATATTACATGCAACTAGTATAAACATTATTGAGGGCAGAAAGGTGCGAGAACTCCGCGGGTAACCAGGACTCTCCCATGTACAATTATAGGCAGCTTGGTAGTTTGTCCGGTGGTATTCCCACTTCCCAATTCAGTTACTTTAGCATCATGAAAGCTTGCGGTTCTAAATGGTATTTGGTTTTGTTCTCGCATAAAACTATTGAGAACCATTAACCTTGGTTGATGTAGAACATTCACAAACGTATGTACAGACCAAATTGCCATAATATAATTTTTCTAAATATGCCATAAAATGAAGACAAGTACGTGGCCTAGCAAATGCAAATTGGTCCAAAATACCCTATGAGTGGGATGAAGTTATATTTTATGTGTATTTTTAAACGAACTTTTATAATTTTTCATCTAAATTTGAAAATTCCTGGATATTTTTTTTCTTGAATCAATATTAACCATGCTACCCATTTAAATACACTATTATGCAGATGCCAAATACTATTAATGTCATTAATTTTTTGTCACCCTTAGTGATAACCACTACAAATTTCAGAATTTTATCTTTTATTACTCTAGAGATATTAAAGCCACAATTTCTCTGGGTAGACTTTAACATCCTGTACATTAGGCACGAAATATTACAGGGCATTTTGTTCTCTATGATTTTTGGCTTAATTCTGCATAAGGAATTTGCTCCCCAAGTTTGCAGTCACGGAAACACTCAGTATATTGTCGAGTTTATGAAACCAATTTAAATAAAAGAAACTAAAAAAATTAAAATTATATATATTCACATAGCTGTAAATTATGAAGTATAAAGTTCTCAACATATAGATAGCACAACATACCTCACAGCAATAGCTGCGAGTACCTATATATAACTATCTGAGAAATAAAATAGAAATAAATTATTTAAAATCAAATATACTTTTATTTTTTATTTGATACTTATATAAGTTAGTATACTTTGGGCAAATAAAATTATTTATACATTATTAAATAATAAACTCCAACCGAAAAATATATATAACAATAAAAGCTCTTTATTACATTCGAATTTGAACTAAAGTAATAATATTGAGCTTACAGTCTAAGGCAATAAAGAGCATTTACTTTTAAAAATAAAATATTCTGTACACTTCAAGCTTAAGTAAATAAATAAATATCTGAGCACTTGCAAAAAAAGTACATAGGTAATAAATTAAAAAAAGGTAGCCTTTCCATGTTTAAATAAAAATTCGAGAATTCCAAGCAAAATTAAATCATAATCATAATAAATAAATATTGAATATATTTAAAAAAAAATTGTAAAATTGCTCGGTTTCAACTTGAGTTTCAACAAGTCGTCGTTCAGCTGGCAAGCCTGGTCTACATGTCAAAGACTTATAACACTAAAACTGATATGTTCTTGATTTAGCATTACGAGTCTATATCAGAAAAATAAATAATTTATACTTATGATGATTGGGGAAAGGTAAGGCGATGGGATATGAATCCGACAACCCTAGTATGGCTTTATAATATCACCTCGAGTACGCTGGGTGTTTAAATAGAAAATTAAAGATCTGATTCTCCATACAAAGCTGTGGAGAATGACATGTAGTCAAGGGCTCCAGGTACTGCGTTAGGTCCTTTGTATGGTGGCATACGTTGAATGCAGTACTCTGCCTGATCTGGTGGCAATTCTCGCCTGAGCTCATCTGGTAGAATGTATGGCTAAAAAAAAAAAGTAAATTGTAACAAAAACAGTGTATACAGGGTAATTCTTGAAATTGCTCATAACTGCAAAAAATAAAATGAGTTGTGGGGATGATGGTATTCCTACCAGTTTACTAAAAATATGTATAGTGAAATCGTCGATATTATTTCATTTATAATAAATAATTCTCTAAAATATGGCATTTTCTCAGATTCTTTAAAAATAGCACTTATAATACCTTTATACAAAGAAGATGAGTCCTTGATTGAAAATTACAGACCAATAAGTCTTTTATCAGTTTTTTTTCTAAAATATTTGAGAATGTTACATGTAATAGATTAATGAATTATATGGTATCGCATAACCACTTCAATCTTTTCCAGCACAGGTATTTGAAAGGTCGGTCTATAAAACGGCAATATATGAATTCACACAGAATATACAAAATGTTTTAGAAGATAACAACATAGCATTAGGACTTTTTCTCGATTTATCCAAAGAATATGACTGTATAGATCACAAAATATTTTTCTGTAAGCTAGAAAAATATGGAGTAAGAGGTAACATATTAAAGTGGTTTCGCTCATACCTCACTGAAAGAAAACAGAAAGCCGTAGTAACAAAAAATAATGTCACTACCAAATCTGACATGCAAACGATCAGGCTTAGAGTGTCTCAGGGAAGTATTTTGGGACCTATATTGTTTATAATATATATTAATGATTTATCTGAGATAATATCCATTGATGGTGAGTCCATGACGAACTACGCTGATGATTCAAATCTTTTAGTGCACGCGCCTACATGCAATAATTCTGTGAAGATATGTTGTTCACGAAAGCAGAAACGTGGTTCATGAACAATAAGCTCATATTAAACACTAATAAAACTGACGCTGTTATTCAAAACAAATAATGCTCGCTTTAACACTCCAGATGTGATGAATTTAAACACACCAGAATATAGTTCTCAGAGAGTACAAAATTTCTAGGTATGTATAACGCACTTAAACACTAAAATGGAATTGTCATGTAGACCATATATGTAAAAAGTTAAACTCAGTTTGTTACACAATCAGAGTACTATCAAAATATATTGATTTAAAAACGCTAGAGTAGTTTATCACGCTAATTTCGAGGGTTCAGTATGGTCTCATTTTTTATGGAAATTGCTCCAATATTAACAAAGTTTTTGTAATACAGAAAACGTACTCTAGAGTTATCTCAAAATTGAACCAGCAGAAACCTGTAGAAATAAGTTTAAAGCTAATAAATTACTCACACTAACCGCCATATATATACAAGAATGTCTCTTATTTCTGTTCAATAACAAACAATATTTTAGGGAGAATGAACCTCAGCAAACACTCGAACATTAGATTACATTTACCCTAGACATAGATTAACTATAACTGAAAAAAATGCTCACTATAATTGTATTAAACTGTACAATAAATTGCCCCGCTACTTGCAACAGGAAGAGAATTTGAAAGTTTAAGAAACAAGTGTTTGAACTTTGTGAACATGGAACCATATAATGTAAACGAATTTCTTAATTACCAACTGTGATAAACAGGTATGTGTGCACTGTGATAGTAAATGTAAATAATTATTTTTATATACAATTATTTTTTTTTTATATACAGTTGTTATTTTTTATATGCAGTTAATATTTTATATACATATACTTGTCATTTATTAATGTTTTGTACACATTTTGTGACTGCTATTTCATTTTATTGTTATTTATATCAGTACCTTGAAATAAAATTACCATTATTATTAATTCAAAATTTTGGAGACAAATTTCGACACTGTGTTCAGACCTGAACACTGTCGGCGTTATTTAGAGGGAATACGAGTCTATCATTAAAAAGCGCTTTCAATTATTAACAAAATTCGCTTTTGCTTTTTCGCTATCACTCAAAATTTGCTTGAGCTATGTTTATTAAAATATTGCAAAATTTCCTTATAGTGGAGTGCTCATGCTAACAAAAGTCATTTAGTATTTGATCCGCTGACACTTTTAGAGTAAACCATATGACGTCAGATATATGGTTGGCGCTACATGGATTACTTAATCCACTTGTCATATAAAATCGTCGTGAAATACGGGCACAAATCAAAATTTTCTAACTAATAACACCACATGATAAAGCTAATCACTAAGCATATTTTCCCTAAAAATCATAAAATTCTTTTAGAACTTTAATTTTAAAAATAAATAAAGGAACATACAACATTCCGAAAATAAGTAACACAATAAACGTGTTATTTAGGCACATTAATACACTACCCCTTGTGGAAAAATTTTGGAATTGGCTGTTTATAACCAATTGCTAGCACATTTTGAAGGTAATGGGTATTAGACAATTGATCAGGTTTTCGGTCAAAATTTTCCGTGAAACAGCAGTTCAATTACCTAATGACCATATTAAAGAATAACATAGATTGTAATAGATACACTGTTGTTAAGCTTTCTTAGGTCTAAAAAGGGCCTTTGAAACAATTGACTGCAACATATTATTTAAAAATACAAACATATCGTTGATAATGGTATTGTATTAAGGTGGCTTAAAGATTATTTGACTGACCGATTCCAAAAGGAAAAATTGGAAATTACCTTCGAGGATAGGACAAATAATTTTAGGTACCATCGGGAAGTGTTCTGGGACCATTGCTATTTATTATTTATATCAACGATATAAAAATTGTTTGTAGACTATGAACTTATAATTTGTTTGCTGACGATACATTGGTCATGTGTAGTAGTCAGAATGTCATCGTATGCAGTTAATGAAATGAATAATGTTCTTGATAAAGTTGATCTATACCTTAAACTTAATATTACCAAGACTAAGGCAATATTTTTTTACAAATATAAATTTATAACGTTGATCTCAGATCACTTGTTCTTTTATATATTACACCTGTTAATTTGTAACAGAAATGAAATATTTAGGATTTGTGTTGACAACACATTAAGTCGGTAGTCATTTTGAATATATTTGTAAAATTTAAAAAATTATATTTTTTTCCAGAATTGCAAATGCCAATTTAATAACCTTCCGTTGATAATAAAATCTAGTTTACTCACTCTATATATTTAAGAGGAGACTATTAGAATACATAATTTGTAATGTGTTATACTTCTATGAAATTTTATTTGTTATTTAGTGTTAGAAACTCATGTAGGCGATTATATGTATGTGTATATATGTGGATGTATGTATATACTTGCGTTTATTGTATGCTCTACATTACTTTGTAATATTTTTTCCACTACTACTACTAGTATGTTGTAAAATTGTCCAAACATTGTTCGTATGTTAGGAAATTCCTATTTCAATAAATTACTACTACTACTACGATATGGGGCTTATTTGGCAATAAAAACAAAATCCTCATTTTCTCCTTCGACTACGGTTGAAAATTAATTATTTTCCCTTATTTTTTTACTACCATATAAGCCCATGTAAAAGTACGCTTTTATTTTAAAAATTGAAGTTTTACAGAGAATTTCATGATTTTTGTGGAAAATTTGCTTCGTGACTAGCTCTGTCAAGGTGGTGTAATTAGTTGATAAGGGAATTCATAAGCACATATAGGGCATAAGTAACATATTCAGGTTAGGTCATACATTTTACTCTACAAGTATCAATGGGCTAACAGATCGAAAGTAAATTGCTATTAATAGCTGGTAATGGAAAACAAATTCAAAATAAACGTGCGAAATAAGTTTCTCGTAACAATAATAATATATAATAATAACGCCACAAATAGTACAACCCCTGTGTTCCTAAACTAACATTGCGCGTGAGGTGCGACACATTTAGAGACAATAGACACACACCCAATATTCATGTATAATGGAATTAACCTCTCACAGTTAATGCCACTGCCATGACAAGGGTTTGAGCCAGTTAGAACATTTTTGTGAAAGCCAAGTGTGCTTGACTCTCGACAATGTCATACTAATCCATATTTCTGTGAAACTTTCCGGGAAAACCAGGTATGTGTCTGTTAAAGACCGTGTTCTTATGGATTAACTGATAAATTAATCAGATAAGAGTAAATAAATAAATTCCATTAAGAAGTTAAAAATATTAACCCCAAGAATTTTCACCTGCAATTCCCACAACTTCGAAATATAAATTTTACTTATTTTTTTAATATAGTAGACTTATCTTGTCAGCTGCTTATATGCGCGGAAACTGTCAATAACTTGTTCTGCAGTGATTAGTGTCTGTGCTTTCTCTGGTCATAAAGTCTAAGAAAGCATCAAAGTGTACATATCCGGTGCTGTTGGGGTCTACTACAGCCAGAATTCTTTGGAAGTCATCCACCTTGCCTGTCTTTTCCAATGGAATAACCGAGAGATACCAGACATGATTTGAATTCTTCAGGTGTCAAATGGCCAGTTCTGTTTTTGTCAAAGTGGTTGAAGGACGATCTGAATTCGTTGAGTTGTTCCTGTGTAATTCCCTTTGAATCGCGGGTTAAAATTTGGTTTTCTACTTCATTGATGTTGCGGATAATGGCGTTAAGAGTTGTTCCCATCCTACACGTAAGGTTTCCATTGTATATTGTGTGTACCTAAAAATATGTTTTTTATTCAGACCTTTACTCACAATCTAGACATATAAGCATTATCCGAGACTAAAGTACAATTTAAGGGCGATAAAATTAGAGTTGTAAGTCTGATTTGTTTAAAAGTTCTGCATTATAAACAGGACAAAAGAACTGATTTCATCCAATTTGAACTGCCCTCTTTAAAATTCATTTTGATAATAAATGCATAGGTGTGAAATTAATCCCGAATTAGGTTAATAGTGATTTACATTAATTTTAAGATAAAAGTTAAGTAAAAGTATTCTGACTCATGTCCAGAGTTGCGACAAAATTTTAAATGAAAGTCTAATATTTGCTTAAGCCAAAAATTCTGAGTTATAAGAGAATTCCGACATAACTCAAAATTCTGATATGACAAAACTTTAAATTTTTAAAAATTTTTGTTGTGGCCCTCCTACGCCTTCGTAGCTTACCAATCTTAATCATAACATCCTCAAAGAGCAAAATAATTTATACTGAAGGTGTTTATATACGATGTTGCTTTTATACCATCTTTGGTATATTTTGTACGATTATATGCCTTTAGTAAGCACGTATGAAATTCTCTCAAATTTTATTGTAGGTATCCACTTACATGCAGATCTAAAATGTGAGATACTAGTAAGATAAACAAAACATATATACCTTTCTTCCTCACTGGCAGCATAAGAAAAAAATGTTTGTATTACATACCAACCAAAAATTATTGTTCAAAACAATATCAAATAAATTATAAATTATATGACTCTAAAATCGTATGTCACATATTTTGCCATTCTCATGGACATTCTACATATTCGATATTCTACCATATATCTCAAAAACTCATAATCAATATTATGGATAT
>JANEYF010005343.1:200000-458804 GCA_029963845.1 Rhamnusium bicolor | reverse complement strand
CGTAACAAATCATAATTCTTAAATTTTGACCACATGCAGGCTTTAATCTAAAAACTGGGTTTCCGGGCTTTCCAAAAAAAAATTGTCGGATATAATTTTAACTACTTACATTCATCTAAAAACTGGTTAGTCGGGCTTGGGGGTTTGAAAAGAAGTGAGGATGAACTCATCTTTAATCTTTGTAAGAGTTGTTTATTCTCGTACTTTTATAAATAAGATAAATGAGATAAATAAGGTAAATGAGATAAGTAAGATAAATAATATAAGGAAGCTATGTAAGATGAGTAAGATAACTAAGGTAAGTAAGAATGCAAAATGAGATAAATAACCTAAATAGGATAAATTAGATAAATAGGATAAATAGAAAAATAAGATTAATAATATAAACCATACAAAACAAAACAAACAATATCCACAAGATAAACAGAACAAACGAAATAAAATTTAAAATTGGATATGGTGAGAAAGTACTGATGAGACCGATTTACTTTTTTTTTATAGACTACCATTGACAGCAAATAATTGGTCAATTTTTATTAATGATTCATTGATCATACCAAGGTCGTATTGAACCTCCTCTATCACGACTACCACTTTTTGGAGTGCCATATTTCTGTTCATGGGTCGTGCCGAGGTCGTTTTCAATGTTAATATAACCTCTATTATTGCTATCAATTTTTGGACCCCATATTTCCATTTATGGGTCGTATGGAGGTCGTAATCAAAATCAATATAACCTGTTTTACAATTTTCTTCAATTTTAGGTACTATTTTGTCTCAATGTCCTATTGAAGTCTTATCACGTTTTTTAATAACCTTTGTACAACTATCTTTCTACAAGGTCATAATAAAGTCATATTATTTTTTAACGACCCTTATACAACTAGTTCTTTAAATCAGGTTAAGGGTTGTATTGTAGATGACAACGACCTCTTTACGACCTCGTACCGACTGCTTCCAGACCATCCACTTTTAGCGTCCAATTAATCATCTTATGTGTACCATATGACCTTCATACGACAAGAAGTTTCGACAGTTGTGGGTATAACCTTATAACGACCCTTAGACGACCTACAGTCATTAAAATTATTTTCATGACTTATTGGGCATATAGGCCTAAAATTATAACTCAAAATGTTATCTGAGGTGTTTTGATGAATAGTTATTTGAAAAATAAAAAATGTAACATTTGCAATGTCCGATACATTTTCAAATAGTTATTAAAAAGACCACTTTGTTTATATAAATGGTAAAACTCTCCAAATTCCATTCGTTCCAAAGAATGTCTACTGGATTTTATTAACACATTTCTATGTCTTAAACTTCGCACTTTTAAAAACAGATTTTCAGACATTAAAATTTTACCTCTGTTCGACTACCCCATTTTTGCAAGATTAGATTAGACTAGATTCTAGGAGATGTGGCCATTGATTAGTCACTAGAGCCTCTTAGTGTGTTCAGCATCGACGAGCCGCGAGAAAAATGGTCACGTAGGACACACACCGCCCGCGTCACCCGCTTCGCTCATGCAGGACGGCGGGATAATTTGCATCACCATCTGGGGCAAAAACAAACCAAATGATTCTTATAACAAGATCTTAAGAAAAAAAATCCATTAAAGATACATTAAATGACATTAATTATAGAACATTAGAAGAACAAAAGATCAATAGGTAGTAAGAAGAATTAAGACAAAAATGTACTTATCTAAGTGTTCAATATAGTATTAAAATAGTTTCGAATGATAGGTGCTTTTCTTGGACTCATGAGCTTTTCAGTAACAAGTAAATGACAACAGATTTAATATCATAGTTACAATATAAATATCCGCAGGTTTCAAAATGAAACAACAAAAAGAAAACTCAAAAAAACGGGCCTATTTTGTTAAGAAAGAAAACTGTCAGTTTTTCAATCTATTTTATAAGCTACCTATCTAAATACGGGTTGTTTAAAATATCTAACGCTGCGTATTCGTTAGAGCATATTTACGTGCACGAACGGTTTGCGCGCAAATATGACCAGACGTATACGGGGTATAAAAAGCCGCTTTACAGTCCGCATTTTCTTGCAAATGCAAGAAATCTTGATCAATGTCATGCACTTGAGAGCCAGCTGATCATGTTTGGCAATTTAGTTGCACATTTCAACATCTTGCAGATAAGCGGTTCTGCTCGACTTTTCTTGCAACTTTGGTGCAAGTCTGATGGAAAATTTAGTGATTTCCATGTACCAATACAAACAGAAAGTTACTAGAAGTACTAGTAGAATATTAATTCCTGTCGCGTGATCCGAATAGAGGTTATAGACGATAAAAGTGCAGTGTGTAATTTCAGCGTTTTGTTTTTGAAACGGTATAGAGGTAAAAAATGTCTTGTAAGAAAGGGTACATTTCATTTTTAGATATTGTTACTTAGTCACTAGTTCAATTTTATGGAGATACCTAAACAGAAATTGTTTTTCAGAAATAATTTTGATTGGCCTAGGGAGGCAACTAGTTTGCAGATCCAATTATATGAGGAGTATCCGTGTCTTTATTTGCTCAATATACCTGAGAAACGTAAGAAATAAAGCTGCAGAAGAAATAGCCACCAAATTCAATAAGGAGAAGTTGACACACTTAGCTGCAGTTTATATGAAAAAGGAAATTCATACCATCAGAATGCAATATTTGGCGGAAGCGCAAAAAAATTTAAAAAAGTGAGGCTCTGGAGCATCCACCGATGACATGTATGTGTCCAAATAGTGGTGCTTTGAGCTATTGCAGTTCCTGCAACAAGAAACTGCAAAAGTTTCTCATGGTGAATCGAATATGCCAATACTACCATCTAGTGTCCTCCGTAGTGACACAGATGTTCAAGAAAGAGAAGAATGTGAGGAACGAGAGCATGATCGAGAGGTACATTATACGTCAATAGTGAAGTTTTCGTTACAAATTTTGTTAAATCCATACACAAACTCATAACTGAACAAGTTTTAAACTTTATAGTACATATTTTTATTTTTTAGTTTGACTCTGAAGTTCCCTACGATGGAGACATAGCGAACTTTAATGACGTAAAGGTAGAAATGTTATCTCCATGCTCCTCAAGAACAGAGCCTAGAAGCGGGTCTTATGCTCCGTCCACTTCAAGAACACCGCCGAGGACTCCAAAAGAGCAGAACGCAAATAGAGCAAAAAGAAAATGCACAGAAAGGGAGAAAATAAGCGGTCTACTGAATACTGTAGTAGTGCCATTAAAGAACATATCGGAAGAACCTGAACTCGGACCGGAAGTACCAGGACAAAGCAACCATAGCTTATTTGGACAGTAAGTTATTAATATTCACATTCACTTAAGCATCAGCGAGTTAAATCATAGCTGTGCCATCACTTCATGAAACTTGTATAATAATGAAAATGCCTTGTAAAGTCCAATTCTAATTTTACATTATTTGTTCAGATTGGTTGCAGCAGAGATGGAAAAAATTGATGACGAAGAAATATTGGATGACTTTAAGCAAACTATCCTGCAGAGTATATTTGCATCCAAAACAAGACAGAGGGAAAAAAGAAATTTGTGATTTTAAAATATTAGGATATGAACAATTTTTCAATTATCACTATAATCCACAATATCACTATAAAAATGTTACTAATAAAAACTTTATAACTTTTATTTTCAACATTTATTTATATTTCTTCAAATAAAGAAGTTAGGGAATCCTTATTATTTAAACTACACATATGTTATGCTATACTAATTAATGAAGTAAAAGAAATTATATTTATTTATGACATTTATAAGTATTAAATAATGTTGTCTTGCCAAGGCACTCTACCGCATCCACTGAAATAGTCTTTAAATTCTTCTCTAATATGAAGTACTTCATTCGTAGACCTGCCGTGGTTCTGCCTAGACAATTCAAAGACAAATTTATATCTCGAGTCTATATCATCTTCTGGGTTATTCCCTAAGTATGAACTGCTTGACTCTCGTTTCAGAAAATTATGAAGGACATAGCACGTCTGAGTAATAAACTTTGCTTTCTCTGGTCTTAAAAATATTGTATTTAGCAATACACGAAAACGATTAGCCAATATACCAAGTATTTTCAACTACATGACGAGCTCTGCTCAATCGGTAGTTGAAAACTCTTTGTTCTCTTGTCATATAACGTAGCGAATAAGGTTTGAGAATGTGACTTGATAAACAAAAGGCTGCATCTGCTACTATGACATGTGGTGCCGGTTTAGTTCTTCCAGGTAGAGGTTTATCTTCTGGAAAATTGAGGGTATCATCTTCAATAGGTTTCGCAAGACCACTGTTCCAAAATACGCCATTCATTCCTACATTTATGTAAGTAAAATAATATTTTGCATCAACTAGTGCTAGTAGGACTATAATATGCTGTTTTTTTATAGTTGAAATAGGCAGAACCTTGATCTTTGGGAGCATTAATGGCGATATGTTTACCGTCAAGTGCACCTATAACATTTGGTGCATTCCACGTTGTCTCAAAATCTCGCAATTTCTAACCACTCAGCAGCTGTGGTTGGAACCTCCAAAATAAGATACCTTCAAATACTCTTCCTTCAGTTCTTCATATATTGCTTCACAAACAACTGGAACAAATAATGAGATAGTGCTTTCTGAAACCCGATAGTTGAATATCAAACTACGAAAGCTTTCACCAGTAGCTAGATATCTTAAAGTAATTATTAATTTGTCTGTAGTTGATATGGTTTCTCGACAATATGAATATTTTGTTATCTATGTCAACCTTTTTTTAAAAGCTTTCTAATGAATCAGTATATGCAGAAAAGGCGTAAGTCATATGGGATCAAATATGCGTTAAGCTCTTTCTGTATATACCGATTTAAATGTATTTTCATCCATTCTTAAGTAATTTGTATATTTTTGACTGTCAGATTTTATAAATTTTTCAATCAAGCGAATATTCCCCCCTATTTTGATTTAACCACGGTCTCATCCACCACCGTCGTGGTCTTCGTCTCAATTGCATATCCATGAAAGTAACAGCCGCAATAATTATACCTTTATGTATCTCTAATTGCCTTTTTTGGAAAGGGTATTAATATGAATATTCTCGGCGCCTAAAACAAGCCGAAAAAGTTAGGTTAATATTTATTGTTTACTTTGTTTGACACAGTACAATTTATTTTTACAAAGTTGGCAAATCTCGCTCAATATTATTGCACTTACATAAAGTGCCAGCTGTAAAACGTACCGTCAAGAAACATTGCCTGCAAAAAATTGCCACTGCAACATCTTGCTTGCAAGAAAATTGCAAACTGTAAAGCGGCTTAAAACGCATGCACGCATAGTCCTAGCACACACGAACGCGATGTTCCAACATGTCGGTATTTGTAGATGCTCAAAAGAAATTTACGCGTAAAATTGCTCAGTGTGGACGGAATTTTGTTGAATGATTTAATTGATTTATCATCGGAAGGTTTTTGTGGGAATTGGGTTTCCGTCATGAAGGTTTCATCATCGGGTGATTTATGTGGTGATGTGGTTTCGGTCTTAAAGGTGTCATTATCAGGTGAATAAAGTTATTTTATCTTATGTAACTGAAATTTGTCTTTCTAATTTAATATACCAGGTATGATACACCTCCCTTTCCTCTTTAAATTTTGAAGATGATTGACTGAAATTTGGGATATCATATATACATAATAAGCGGCACTTTTTTGACACACAAGCGATTTTTAAACGGAACACCCTGTATATTATTGCATTTTTGAATTCTGCATAATTTTCTAAATCCAACGATACCAAATAAGTGATATTTCAAACGTCAATATTTCCTATAATTTAATTTTTAGTATTCCGTTTAAGTGTGCCATGACGGTTCCGATTTATTCTATATGACTCGTGTAGTGCTAGAAAAATCGAAATCCCGTCAAAAATACTAAATTGTGTAATTTATGAGCAAATGAAGTCCTTCAAAATGGTTTTGGAGCAAAACTAAACTTCAGTTCGACGTTCGACCATAAAATCAATTTTATCGGCATAAAAATATGAATAATCCATTTGCCTACTCAAAAAAATAAACTTTAGTCTTCTAAATTAATAATTATTAGTCGATATATAAAAAGCACTTTACAAATAAACACTAAAATCTGCACAAAATTCACTAACCACGGTTAAACACTAAACAATGAAAACTGTAAGAAGGGAATAATAAAACTATAAACGTGAAAACAGAGTGGTAATGTAACACCCCATATCAATTAAGCTAATACTTATAATCATAAATAATTATAAAAATACCCACATGAAACGATTGAATAATCCAAAAAATATAATAATTAAAGAAACCACCTGATGATGAAACATTTGAGATCGAAATTAAATAATTATAAAGATACCCACATAAAACGATTGAAAAAATCCAACAATATAATAATTTAAAAGAAAACACCTGATGATGAAACCTTTAACATTGAAATTAAATAATTATAAAAACACCCACATGAAACGATTAAATCATCCAAAAATATAATAATTAAAAAAACCAATTGATGATGAAACCTTTAAGATCTAAATTAAATAATTATAAAAATACCCACATGAAACGATTGAATCATCCAACAATATAATAATTAAAAATCCACCTGATGATGAAAACTCTCAAACTGAAACCGAAATACCACAAGAATAGCCCACACAAGAAAACCCATCTACATCCACCTAATAATGAATACCTATTACGAATAAAAAAAATGTAAAAACACGAAGAAATGCTTAAAAAACACTTATAACATCATTGAGAAAAGGAGGAAATGATGAACTAATTTATGAATTTATGAACCAAATATGAAAAAAAAAACGTACCTAGTATTTACTTCTCGATAAGAAGTCATAAAATACAAAAAAAATCACTAAAGACGTTAGTGCAATAATTATACATATATAAACATTTACGATGAAGTTTTCATTCATAAACATAATTTCATTCATAAATTTTACCGCCACCAACATATACAATACCAACATTTATTTCTGTCATTAAAATCCCTGTTTCCCCTATCGGAATATTGACGAACTTATAAATCTAGTGACTTATTCAAACAGTTGTACTTTGTGACATTTATGAGGTTGTAATGTTTTTTCTACCTATCTTAAACGTTTGCACGAAACAGTGTGCTTTTATGGAATTTTTCATTGCAGTTGTGTATTAATGTTGCTGATTACGTTTCATTTGCGAATCATATGCAGGGTATCGTATAAACTCGCTAAGGAAAGTGAAGGTTATATTTAGTGGTCAATTTTTCTTTTATTTTTTTTAATATTTTCCATGATTATTACATTTAGCAAGTAGAAGAAACATAAACATTGAAACATACATCAAATAATTTGAGTAATATATTCTGTTAGGTCTTTTATGTACGAAAAAGTGCACTACTGTTTTGATTCAAATTATTGATTATGGCCGCCTTTATTTTCGTCACCTTAATCTTTAGCTTGATAACACACCATCTATTACTGTCAATTAAGATTTTTAAGTGGTGAAGAATGAAGCATTTGTTATGAATTGAATTAAAAGAATTCGAGGATTGTTTTGTAACAACGTAATGTACAGGGTGTCAACTCTAATTTTGACCCCTCTTTATTTCTTTATTTATAAAGATTTTTTAAAATTTTAAAATGTGGGCGTATCTGAAATTTTCCGAATTTTTCAAAAATATTATTCAAAATTACCTATTGCCAATACATTGACGGTGAAAAGAATAGTTGTTTTTTCTTTTAATGGAACGCTCTGTATATTTTGATGAGTTTGTAGTAACTCTTTTTTAATAAAATACATGTTTGATCTTGCGGAGATCTTTAAGTATTTGATATTTATTACTAACAAAGACTGTTTTGATAATTAAAAATCAACAATTAAGTCAGAATGCAAAGCCACCTAGAAATAGTGAAATCAAATATTTCTCATATTTATCCTCGAATATCTCGGCCGATTTTGATCTAAACTCAAAAGAGTTATACATTTTGAAATCATCTCAAAAAGTACAACAAACCAATCAGAAAATATACAGCGCGTTCCATTAAAAAAACAACTTTTCTTTCACCACCTTATATGTATTGTATTAGGTAATCTTGAATATTATTTTTTGAAAAATTCGGAAAATTTCAGATACGGCCACATTTTAAAATTTTAAAAAATCTTCATAAATAAGGAAATAAAAGGGGGCAAAATTAGTGTTGACACCCTATACAGTGGATGTGTTAAAGTTCAAATTAGGTAATGAATTTTCGAATTCTATGATTTGAAAAAATAAAATGAGTACTTTTTTGTAGTAAATTTAATAGCAAATTTCGAAAGAACAACTTTTGTTAGATTCGTACTACAACAATATTACTATCCCTCGATCCCATTTAACATGGGTAAAATCACAATATTTCCTGTGGTTAAAACCGATTTTCTATTTATACATCTCTCTCTATTCCCAAGATAATTAGGATAGAAAATTTTCAAATTGGCACTCGGTATAGAGGAATCTCATGTAATTGAGATAGATTACAAAATTGCTCAAGCTTTGCGTACAGCTATGAGTGAAAATACTGATCTTAGCCCAGATTTTTCGTCCTGCACCCACAACTAGATTTTTGTTTTGGTTTTTATTTTGTTTCTGAAAACTCAACACGAAGGACGAACTATTAGATTTGGTGTTTAATACCAGAGGTGTGGAATAAACATATATAGGTCACTATTTTTCAATAATAAAAGAGGTAGACTGAACTGAAAATAATATAGAAGTAAACTGTTTTTATAAAAACACAACAAACCCGTTCAAATCCACTGAGACTGCACGGAACACTGAAAGCATAAACCTCTCTCGTATATCCACTGATTATCGACATCCAAAACGACAGACACCGAGACCTCCACCGCGAGTAGCGTGGCATTTTCGGCATGTCCTAATTATATCGAATCGCAGTGTAAACAAATAGACCGGGAGATAGTGACAGATTTTCGGACGTGATTTTACCCAGTATGCCTTTTGGAGGGTATTATGGTATACATATTCTGTTGTTAATAAATGATAAATTAAACAGTCATCCCGGGTCCTTCATATATTAAAATTAATTAACATTTGTATGCAAATTAAGCGTTTCGATACGATTTCGCCCAGGCTGCCATGAATCCACAATAAAATTCAAGTAAAATACGACAATTGAAGTATTAAAGGCATACCGTTTGCGTGAGCCCAAAAGGTGATCACGGACAGGTGTATTTGCATTTTAAAAAACGATTTATCCGCGTTTCTAAACAGGCTGCCATTAAGAAGTATACATCGTTGTGCTATACATCAGCTATTGAAAAAATGGCATACCGTTTGCGCATGTCCAAGTATATCTCACATTAAAAACATCTAGTAGAGTTATTTAACAAAATTCCGTTATTTAAATCAGTATGCCATTAAGTTTCCATGCAGTTTATGATAGCGTATATTGTATATAAAATTGGCATAGCAATCAGGGCAGTCATAAGTACAGGCATACGCAAGAGAAGTTGCAAAATAGTTAATGAAATTACCGTGTGTTTAATCAGTATGCTTCTTTGTTTTTCATTCCATTGAGATGTATTTATATGGTGTATTGAATGGCATACCGTTTGACAAAGTCCGAGGCTGGCAAAGTATGAAATTATGATGAAAACACAAAAACCGCTAGTGAAAAATAAACAACAGAATTTATATGATTTAACTCCGTATGCCTCTCCAATTTTGAATCAATCATGTTACATCAACATCAAATCATAAGCGGCATACTTATTGAGAAGGGTCATTATTCCCAAAAATTGAATTTTCTTTATTTATGGAAGAAAAAAATTACGGGATTTCAACGAAAATTTTATTTTGACCAGATTTAATTTTTTCCATATAACATTGAATTATTGAAATTGGTATGAATTTTATTCGTCGATAAATGTAACATTAAAATTCGATTCTTCATCGCTATTACTCTCCTCCTCTTCATAGCCGTCGCTGTCAATCTGTGCATCGCTTTCGTAGTCTCCATCATCGTCGGAGCCAGTATCGTCACTGTCTTCATCATCTTCTTCGTCCGAGGAAGCGATGATTCTGACAGAGTCTTGGGCGTCGTTATCGGAAGCTGCAAAAAAATCGTATTTCATAATTCACTGATGACCTCCAACAATTAACCCTTCGACTGACAAGCCCGCCATATGGCGGGCAAGACTTACTAAAAAAAAAAAATGATTCGTGAATAACTTTGCAACTATGAGAGATACGAAAAATTTGTATTGTTGTTCTTTTGTGGGAAATTGAGTTCTCTACAAAAAAGATCTCTTAACCTTTTATCGTATCTTGCTTAATTTGAGATATAGTGAAGATAATAGAGAATCAAAAATATTATTTGGAACCGTCTGCCAGTCAAAGGGTTAATGTAAATAGCAGAAAATTGACGACGTTTTTTTATATTACCTTCGGTTTTGTCCGATCATATATTTGCAATATACACGACCAAAAACAGGGACTTGACCCAAATAAGGGGAAAACAAGGACGGGATGCCCTGTGAAATTTACTTTACATGCTACTTTTCGTACTATAAACTCTCACAATTGGTATGCCATATTATTTTAGCGAACTTTATAATTAACTTGAAGTATAAACTTAAAGGCATACTGATTATAATGACGGCAAATTTTTTCGTAATTTCGCGACGTTATTTCTTGGATTTAAATATGTAAAACTCGCACAACTTGTATGCCGTTTGTTATTTCACTTCATTATATCATGATTGCTTCAACCATAGAATGGCATACTGATTAAATATACAGACAATTATTTTTCTATTTTACAATCTCACTTCTATTTTCTAATATGACAAACTCGTTCAAATGGTATGCCATTTTACATATCGACATTTTAGGATACATATTTCTTATTGCAATACATTTTTCATTGAGTAAAATAACGGAATTTTGTTAAATAACTCTACTAGATGTTTTTAATGTGAGGTATACTTGGACATGCGCAAACGGTATGCCATTTTTTCAATAGCTGATGTATAGCACAACCATGTATACTTCTTAATGGCAGCCTGTTTAGAAACGCGGATAAATCGTTTTTTAAAATGCAAGTACACCTGTCCGTGATCACCTTTTGGGCTCACGCAAACGGTATGCCTTTAATACTTCAATTGTCGTATTTTACTTGAATTTTATTGTGGATTCATGGCAGCCTGGGTGAAATCGCATCGAAACGCTTAATTTGCATACAAATGTTAATTAATTTTAATATATGAAGGACCCGGGATGACTGTTTAATTTATCATTTATTAACAACAGAATATGCATACCATAATATCCTCCAAAAGGCATACTGGGTAAAATCACGTCCAAAAATCTGTCATTATCTCCCGGTCTAAAAACCTTTACATAGTTTGGCGCCCTCTCCCTATGTTGCTCCACAATTTTTGACCCAGCCCGTCCCTGTGTATTCACATTTAAAAATAATTCTATTCTATGTTTTTACTTTCTTATATCTACCTAATATAAGGAAGTATAGTAATCGTGATTTTTTTTCGATCTCGAGATTTTGATTGATTTATTATACGTTTTGAACCCTCCTGAATTCATTCTGACTATTTTGCGAATAATGTCTGTCGGAGCGTGTGTGTGCATGTGTGCGTGCGTGCGTGTGTGCGTGTGCGCGTGTGTGTATCCGCGATAACTCAAAAAATATTAATGAGAGACTTCCCAAATTTGGCAGTTAAGATTGTCAACAACATTTTAGGTGACACATTAAATTTGGTGAATGTGGTATCACCAGAAGAGACACAATAAATAAGAGAAGAAAAAAATGTACAGTTTCGGGGGAAAGAATTTAAAATGTTTATTGCATTTCTGGACGAATCTCGACGAATTATAATGAAAAAACATAACTTTATGGAAGAAAATGTGTCTGTAGTATCGCGATAGCAGCCACAGTTTTTGAAATAAAGCTCTCAAATTTGGCACACTTGTCCCAAAGACTAAAGACAATGAAATATTCGGTGATGAGCAAAATTGACCAGCTGAAAGGGGCCCCACTGGACCAAAACTTTTTTTGTATTTGACTTTACAAAAAAATATATTCTTGATGAAAGAATATAAATCATGTCTACTATATCAAGCAAATATAATATATTTTCCAAGTACTTAAATAAAGCTGATGTAAACTGAAATGTTGTACACATTTTACCTCATAAAATGGGGCTAGGATAAATCTGGCAGTTTGACATTTGAAATAACTAATTTAGTTACAAAAATGTCAATGTCAATAAGAAGAAATTATTAAAATATATGACATGTATTATTACTCGAATGACGCAGATAATTAATTATTTAAAAATTTTAATGAAACATTTCAAGGTACGCTATTAAAATTTAATTGAGGTAAGTGAAGAATTAAATAGAATGATTTTTTTACATCAGGATGATGTATGTATACTGGTATAAGAAAGTTATGTGCTGGCACAAATAGGTATAAACTATACTGATTCGGTGGTGCTAGCCACATCAGATATTTTCTTATAGGAATCTGTTTATAGTAGAAATTGAAATTCCATCTATTGTCCGAAAGATGTTGCCACATCACCAAATTTGTATCTTTCAATTTTATAAAAAATTATATCGTAAATTCGTAAATGATATTTAATAAACAGCATATTATCATAGTTTACCTATGAAACATATTGTTTTTTCGATTTATAACGATTTTTTATTTATAACTGAAAATTAGTACATAACAGCTCTTGTCTGATATCAGAAGGTAGATTGTTAGTTCTTTCTGTAACATAATGTAGTAAGTTGCAGCTCAACAACCACACTTCTGTTGGCTAGGTTGTTAGGTTGGCAACACCAGTGTGTAAAAGAGTCTGTCAATAAAGTAATGTCAGCAGTAAACACCGACTATTATTTACTTAAAATATATAAATGAAACATGGTGTCAGGTGTAAAAACGAATTGAGATCGAATAAGGAAACAAGTTAATAAAAATAAAATAACAGTAAAGAAGTAAGAATTGGAAGATAAGGAAATTAAAAGTAAGGTTAGTCAACCACGCCCTAGTATAAAAATGAGTCACACGTTCAAACCGCCAAGCAATTTAATATTTAATCAGCATTTAAGTAAAAACTACGATAAGTTCAAGCAGTCTTTAAATACATACTTGAATGCTACAGGATTTCAAGACATGGAAGATAAAAGAAAAATAGCAATTTTCTTAAATGTGGCGGGAGAAGAAGCTATTGACGTGTTCAATACTTTTAAATTATCAGAGGAGGATAGAACTAAGTACAACAAAGTGATAGAGGCATTTGATAACTATTGTAAACCTCGAGATAATGAAACATATAATAGATGTGTTCTTTTCAAGAGATAATAAAGCCGAAGAAGATTTTGACAGTTTTGTGAAGAACCTTAAGATACTATCCAAACCATGCAATTTTGGGGACCAGGAGGAATCCTTAATAAGAGACCGGATAATTATAGGTATTAATGATGTGCAGTTACAAGAGAAGTTACTGGGGATATCAAAGTTGACGTTGGAGATGACGGAGAGCCAGTGTAGAGCTTCAGAGGCTAGTAAATTACAGTTGAAAGGGTTGCAAGGTGAACAAGAGGTAAGCTTTATAAAAAAATACAAGAATAAAAGACAAGACAGTGCAGGTACAGATTACGATTGTTTAAAATGTGGACGAAAGCATAAAAAAAGGTGCATGTTATGCTTTTGGACAAAAATGTAAAATTTGTAATAAATTCAATCATTTTGCTGTTGGTTGCAAATTTAAAAATAATGATGGACATTCTAAAAATGTGAAAAATGATGTAAAGGATTATAATAAGAGGTATACTGAGAATCAGAATTTTGTAAAATGTAGGAACAAAGTTGTTAACAATATAGAGACTGATGATGAGGATGATAGCGACTCATTTACAATTGATTCAATAATATTAGATAATATTAATAGTAATGCTGGTAAAAAAGTTCATGTGGAAACAGTTAGTTGTTATAAATGAAACAAAAATACAATTTAAGTTAGATCCGGGGGCAGAATGCAATGTTTTACCGTGGCATTGGATTCAAAGGTTAAACATAGAAAATAAAATAGTCAAAACAAATGTGTCGATAGTAGCATTTGGTGGTCACAAAATTAAAACGAAAGGTTCAATTATTTTAAAATGTGTAGTAAATGGAAAAAAAATATAAAATAAAATTCTTGGTCATAGATGTAAACAACATGCCAGTGTTGGGATTAAACGCTTGTCTTGCATTAGATCTAATAAAACGAATTGAGACAATTGATAGTGATTTGGTTAAAAAGAAAATTATTGAAAAAGTAGAGGGCCCATCTGAATGGGTAAATAATTTAGTAATAGTAGAAAAAACAAATGGGAAATTACGACTATGTTTGGACCCTATACATTTAAATAAAAATATATGTTTTGAGCAATATCCTATTCCTACTAGTGAGGAATTGGCACTAAAATTAAAGAATAAAAATGTTTTTAGCGTCCTCGATAAAAAGATGGGTTTTATCAAATAAAACTGTCTAAAGCTAGTGCAGATTTTTGTACTTTTGTAACACCATTTGGTAACTATAAATTTTTGAGATTGCCATTTGGGTTAGCAGTGAGCCCAGAGGTTTTTCAGAGAATGAATGAAAAAATAGTTGGTGATTTGCACATAGGAATTTATTTTGATGATTTCATAATAGGAGGAAAAGATGAAGCTGAACATGATGAGTTAATGAATAAATTTTTGCAAAGGGCTAGAAAATATAATATTAAATTCAATGCGGATAAAATACAGTATAAAGTAAATTCAGTTAAATATATCGGTCAGATATTTACAGGTCGAGGAGTAAGTCCAAACCCAGAGTATGTTGGAGCAATTTTAGCATTAAGAGAACCTGAAAACAAAAAAGAATTGTTGAGTTTTTTTAGGTATGATAAACTATTTAACCAAATATATACCGAGGTTGGCGGAAATTAGTGCGCCATTACGAGGCTTAATTAAAAGTAACGTTAATTTTACTTGGAACGTAGTTCATAAAAAGGCATTTAATGATTTGAAAAATATAATAGCCATGACTCAAACTTTAACTATTTTTGATCCTAATGAAAGAATTGTCATTCAAGCAGATGCGAGCCAAAATGCCTTGGGGGGGGGGTTCTTCTACAAAAGGGGTACCCAGTCGCATTTTGTTCAAGAAGTTTAACTAAAAGTGAATGTAGATATGCACAGATAGAGAAAGAATATTTAGCGATTTGTTTTGTTTGCAGAAGTTTCATCACTTAGTCTATGGAAAACAGATAACAGTAAATTCAGATCATAAACCTTTAGCAACAATTCAAGAAAAAGATATACATAAAATTAGCGCGAGATTACAAACGTTAAAATATAATTTTAATATTGAATACTTACCAGGTAATCGCATGTATATTGCTGATCTTCTATCGCGTTCTTGTATAAAAAATAATGTCTCGGATGACATAGAAATGAAAGAGATAGTACATTGCATCGACATAGAGTTGCCAATAACTCAAGACATATTGGAAGATATTGTGAATAAAACTAAAAATGATACGGTATTAAAGCAAGTTTTAAATTTCTTAAGAGTCAGGTTGGCCTAATAATATTCAAAATTAGAGTTAAAACGCTATAGTAAAATTAAAAATGATTTATTAGTAAAAAATGGCATAATATTTTACAATGATAAGATTGTCATTCCTAAGTCATTAAGAGAATACATGATGAGACAATTACATAAAGCCCATTTTGGAATGGAAAAAACTAAAAGTCGAGCTAGAAGGCTATTCTATTGGCCAGGTTTATCGGTAGATTTAGAAAATTTTATTGCCGGATGTAAGATTTGTGAAAATTTAGTAGAGCTAATGTGAAAGAACCATTAATTAATCACGAAGTTCCGAGTCTTCCATTTGAAAAAATAGCATCTGACATATGTGAATTTGAGTCAAAATCCTATTTAATATTAGTGGATTACTATAGCAACTGGATTGAGGTAAAAGAACTTAAAAATAAATCGGTCGCTGAAATTATTCAACACTTGAAAGACATTTTTGCGGAATTCCAACTACTTTCGTTTCTGATAATAATCCATATAATAGTACAGAATTTAAAGAATTTGCTAAAGAAATCGGGATGAAGCTAGTATTCTCAAGCCCTAGATATCCTAAATCGAATGGTCTTGCGGAGAAGGCAGTAGGCATTTGTAAAAATATGCTTAAAAAGTGTAAAGAAACTAATTCAGAATTTTACCAGTTTCTATTAGAGTATAGAGCTACACCACTAGCTGGACTTAATGTTTCACCATCTGAATTACTGAATAGTAGATTAATTAGAACTAGTATACCTATAACAAAAAAATCAGTTGAAACCTCGATTATTTAATAATATACATCAAAGTTTAGAGAAAAAGAAAAATAGACCAAAATTGTATTATGATCGTAATGCTAAAGCCAGACAAGACTTCATAGAAAATGAAAATATTATTATTAGAGATAAGGAAAAGAAACAATGGAGTCCAGGTACTATAATCAGAAAATGCGATGAACCTAGATCGTATATTGTGAGAGATCAATTTGGTACAGAGTTGTGACGAAACTCAAATTTTGAAACCTTTTATTGAATCCAATGTCACCTGGGGGAAAAAAATGTCAGTTGCGAGTATGATAGTTGTAGTGGTTCTGAAATAGTAACCGAAAATAAGGTATCTAAAAACAACGAAAATGATTGTGAATCTTATTATAATCTTAATAACGACTCTAACTCAGAATCGATTGTGACGAGAAGTGGTAGGCAAATTAATATGCCCATTAGATTTAATGTTTATGTAGTGTAAGCACATTTAAATTTTTTTTAGTTATTTAGAGATAGTTTAACATCAGTGTATTACTGTAAGATTTCTATTTGTTTATTTTTATACTTGTGAAAAAGGAAGATGTAACATAATGTAGTAAGTTGCAGCTCAACAACCACACTTCTGTTGGCTAGGTTGTTAGGTTGGCAACACCAGTGTGTAAAAGAGTCTGTCAATAAAGTAATGTCAGCAGTAAACACCGACTATTATTTACTTAAAATATATAAATGAAACACTTTCAATGAACAACCTTCGAAAAAAGCAATAAAAGTGCTCCCGCGCAAAATTTAACAACTCCACCCAGATGCAAAACTATATTAATATATCCGTTTTAATCAAACACGAATAAAGTTGTACTCTTTAAACAGAGTATATGAAAACCGATTAATCGAGCAGAACTGAATAAGTCGAGATGTTATTAAATTATCTTAAAATAATTCTTTTGTAGTAACCGCCATTTGCAGCGATGGCTTTTGCCAATTTTTTACCATTTCTGCCATCTACTAGACAATAGGCAAAGTATACGTCTTGTTCTAGATTTCTAACTTCAGAATAGTCGTGATATGTATCTCAGATTTCAGAGGGCAGCACAAATACACAAAAATTCGGTCACTATTGTTCATTAAATTATCTCAAATTCGAAGACGTTCGTCGGCTGTTATTTTACTCTTGTATTTTTGTATTTTTGTCTATATTTTTATATCATGGAAAGTGAGGGAAGCTTTGTTTGGATTACAGAAGGTAGTGTAGTTTCGTGTATACTTGTTGTTTTAAACAAATGTGAACAAGTACCTGTATTAATTAATGCAGACCAAAACAAGTCCACCCTTCTTTATTAAAACTGAACAAGTCGTAGTGTTTTTTGTAAATGGTTTGAAAATGTATCATTATTGTTTGTTCAGATTTGGCTAGTGTCTTTCTAGAAATGTTACACGCTGTTTACCCAAAGACGCTTTCTTTAGAACACATGGAACTGTCTCGGAAGAAACTGTTATATTTTGAAGAATTATCTCAAGTTTTGCGCGGGAGCTATTCAATTGTGTTTAAACCGGCTTTTATATCTTATAAGGCCATTACATCAAATTTTTAATAAATACCAAATGCTAAGAAATCCAAAGAAAATGATAAATCTCCGGAAGCACTAATAAGAGATAGTATGATAATTTTGTTTTTCTTAAAATGTTTTCTCAACGTCTCTCAAATCACCGAAGTAATCCACGGAAAATCCTAGGATTTAGTGTTGGGTAAAAAGCTGGTGACCAGCTTCTTTGATGGTAGTAGAGTTTGTTTGGTTTGGTTTGGTATTAGTAGTTCCTAAATTTGACAATGATGTCTATAAGGTCCCTAGCTGGATTTGAGTGATTGGGTTTTATAGACATATTGAGGTCAAATTCAAAAGGATGAAACCGCTGGAAGATGGGAAATTCAAAAATAAACGCGATTTTAAAAGAGTAATCATTTGCTTATCCATACAATTAGATTTCAAAATAAAAGAAAATACTGGAAACAATAAATATTTAACTGCATAATTTAACTTTTTTTTAAATGTCTGTCCATTATATAGTATGGAAGCCAATTGTGCGCCCCGGTCCAAGTAAAGGATGGAATAATTAAATAGATATACGATGCCACATATTGGCTGCAGCAAAGATTATATACTCTTTGGCTGTAGTAATAAAATTTAATCCACACTCCTCCTCTCTTTGGAGACTTACTGACAAAACCACACAACGCTCTATGCAAAAGTCCGTGAGCGCTCCCCATTAGGATGATCGCATATCTCATTATTCCATCCTTTACTCAGACAGGGCGCACAATTGGCTTCTATACGATATATTGTGGGTGTACATATTGCTACCTCGTTATTGACGGAGATAGAACGATGGTTAAATGGAGAACGTATTACAGATTTTTATAGCCTCGTCGAATACGTTTTCAAATTTTATGTATCAGTTTTTGAGTAATAATTATTGAAAATCTTTACAAACGAGGTTGATTACTAACAACACTTTAAAAAATTAGGTTTTATTTCTTGGGTCCCCCCATTTTTTTATGTCTAGAACCGCCCCCAACAGTGTGCCAAAAACCAAATTTACTGTTTTTTTTTAAATTTCAGGAAAGTGGCTAAAGATGATCCTATTATTTTGGACTTTTACCTTCCATTCAAATGTCCAACATTGTCAAATTTAAACTTACTATCCCTTTTATAATTTCCATGGCGTTGCTCGAATTAACGGCACACTATAGAACTAACTCAAAGGAATTATTGATTAAATCATTAATGAATAATTAATTAATAATAATATGTCTTAAATTACTTACCTGAAGCTTCATTATAATAAACATTGATTCGTTCTAATTGTAAATCACTATCTCCTATATATGTGCCGCTGGGGTCAATCCCATGTTCTGCAGAAATGACTTCCCAAAACTGAAATAAAATAATATTACACTATGATTGAAGAAATAATTTAATGTGATTTTTTTTTATAACAATTTTGAAATAGAAGTATAAAGCTGTCATACTGATAAGTTTTTTAAATACTATTCATAATGAGAATGGCCTAATATCTTAAAACCCAACTTAATTTTTATACAAAATATTTTATTTAATAATTTAATTCTCAGGTTTATATATTTTCATATGTGAGACATTTAATTATTGTATTTTATAAAACGTGGGCTTTCCACCAAAAAGAAATACGAAAAAAAAAAGGAAAACCATAAATTAATAATAATTATAGACGATGTAAGGTTAAAAATATGCATTTTTACTCAAGTATAAAGAGAGTTTTCATTTTAATATTCCAGGAGTGTATAACATGTATAATGACATTATAATGTTCTTCGGCCATTAATTTTTAAATATAAATATAAATAGAATTTTATTTCAGACATCTAGAAGTATTTAATATAGGTGCATTGAACTAGACTATTTTAGAATTTCTTAGGGTAATTAGAAAAAAAGTGTAGGCAAACTGAAGATGATCTTATTATAACTTCTGGAATTACGTGCAGTGTAACAGATGTCTAGAACCATACCATAAAGTCCGCAGATTAAATTAAATAGACCTGTTTAAATATGCTCCCTTTAATTACGTTTTGTATTTTTTAAAGAATGTTTTACGACTTTTACGACAGAAAATATGAAATTTGTATTAAGTCCACTTCACTTTATATGGAAGTAGTTAAAAAACATTGTCTACAAATTATTTAAATGTATTGAAAACTAGGAATAATCGTACAAGAACAATGGAAGCCAGAACCAGTGGTGTAGTCGTAAAAAAAGCAGTGCCAGTAATAATGCTCCTCCGACTTTTGACGCCGGCGCCGGAACGCGTTTCAAACGTGTTTCTGTACTGATTTAGATATTTTTAAATTAGCAACTTTTGTTTATTTTTTTACAATTTAATAAATAACAAAATACGAAAAATAAAAACATAATTTTTCCTAATAATACAAAATTAATAAAGATATTAGAGAAAATTTTGGCAATTACAGTATAACAGGAATAAAGAACAAAAAATAAATATACTGAATTCTAATAAATATAATTTATAAATCGCTCTTAAAATGTTTCTTTTAGTGATATCGAAAAATGAAAACAAATGTTTCATCCTAAATACCATATAGATTTAACATACCGTGTGTAAAATACTAAATGTGACCAAATGTTAACAATGACCGATTGAACAAGCGAAATGGACGTAACAGTGTGTATTGTAGGTGGCTGGTGGGGCACAGGGCCTGTCTAGCATTCGCTGGGGGTGTCTTATTCTATTTCATTTCACCCTAATTCTCAGCCATCTCGTATTATTTTTTTAACTGGCGACATTTGGCGTTTTACATAGGTATAAAGTTACAGGCAATACTGATGCGATTTTTTTTATTAATAGGATATATGATTATTTAGTTTTTTCCAGGCAGGTTAGGAACGGGGAGGAACAGATGGTATACATCTGCTCCGTAGCCAGGCTGCTCTAAAAGCAGTGTGCTTCCCCAGGACGAGATCAGTTTTCGTTCAGCAGTGTGGGGACGCCCTAGAAGAGCTTTCCAGGCAAAAACAAGTGAGATTGGTGTAGGTCCCGGGACATACCGGAATTCCAGGCAACAAGAAGGCCGACGAACTGGCTAGACTTGGAGCCTATGTTAGGCATTACAAGAAGGCAGATCACAACTGCCCTCAATGAGTGGGCCCACGAGACAGTGAGGAAGCATTGGAGCATCAACAGAGCCTGCAGGCAAACTCGAGATTTTGTGACAGGGCCAAACAAATCGAGATCGGCCTGGTTACTGGGCCTGAGTCGGAAGATTCTGAATCTTTTAATGGGAGTTCTGACAGTCCACTGTCAGAATCTAGGCATCTATCACTGATAGGTATTGAGGAAGATCCTACATGTCCAGGATGCGGGAGTGGTAACGAAATATCCGACCACTTCCTGGGACAGTGTGAAGCGTTTGGGCGCCTGAGACATAGTATCTTCGGTTCTGAGGCGCTTCTAAGGGAGGAGATGAGCTCCCTCGCAATGAGTGACATCCTGACCTTCATTAGAAGGTCGGAAAGATTCGATGATGAAGAACGAGAAGCACATGGCTGAGGGGACAGCTGGAGGTTGGTAAAGAGGACCCGTCTGCGGCGTACTTGTCAGGTGTCAGCCTCCCCCACCATTACATAAAACGGCATTTCATAAAATGGCACCAAATTAAATTCGTATTTTTTTAACAACAAAAAAATACGCATCAATATTGTCTGTAATTTTAGATATTAAATCCAGATGGTATTTAAGATGAATCATTTGTTATCATTTTTCGTTTTCATCAATATAAAAATTTTAAGAGCGATTTAAAGTTTTATATTAGCAATAGTGACTTAATTTTACACGTGTGTGAATAAAATCTGATAACGTTAAATTTTCTTGAATGAAATTTTTATTTTTGGTTTTTTTAACCAAATTTTGATTGGCCTTTTAGAGTGATTCTAAATAATTTTTATTTATATATTTAAAAGATTTAATAAGATATTCATTCGAGAAGTTATCCGAAAAATGATTTTAACAATTTTAATTTTTTATATTTTTGAGATTTATCATTGTCAAATACGAGTAGGTAACTTATACTTATTCCATTAAACATACATTTTATTAAAAAATAGGAAAAACGTCCGTATTTTAAAATTTTTTATAAGAATCATTAATCTCATAAGTGATAATTAAGCCTCGCCAAGGTCATTAATCCTACAGAGACGTACTGGGGATGCATCATAATACTTGAATAAGTACAATAATAAAAACAAAAAATATTTTATATATTGTGTTGTATGTTTTTGTACTATTTCGTTCGCTTTCAATTCTTTTTTATGTATTTCCTTATATTTTGTAAGCTTAGTGTTGCACATTATTATTAAACTGTTAAATGACGTTCACATATGTACATTGTATATCTAAGTGATAACTAATAATAAATAAATAAATAAATAAAATAAATGGAAATAAATTTTATTAATACTGGTACACTTTATAAAAATATGTACAAAACTCGCCTTTTTAAGCAGATTTATGAAGTAGCCTGGTTGTCGTTATCACAAACTGGAGCACTTCTATAATAACTGTGTAGCATCAGATATGTTTCTACAGTTGTCTCAGTAAGCGATGTTCGCTGTGGTGAAAAAATATGTTTGTATTTTGAAAAAGACAGTTCGACATCTACGGAAGTAATACAGGCATAAGTTAAACACTGTGAACTCACTTAACACAGCTGTAGATGCACCATCACAAATTTGTCTTAATTTGGTAAAATCAGGATCTTTCCGTAATACACTCTCGAATTTTTCAATAACGGGCTTATTTTTTGCGTCATTTATAGTCTGTAGCTGTGTATTTACGTCGTCCACTATTTGCAGCGATTCCACTAACGACAACGAAGTATTTTGCAATTTTTCTATTGCGTCGTGTAGTCCTCTATAATTGTTATAAATAGTTTTTAAATCTGTTTCAAGGGAAACATCTTGAAAGCTTGTCTGGCTTTCCTTAATAGCTGCAGACTCGTTAGGGTTGAACTGTAGTATCACAGCTTTTATTTGTTGAAAATATTCAGCATAATAAAAAGCTGCCTTCAACCACGATCCCCAACGTGTAAGAATCGGCTCTGGTGATTCCGGAATACCAGTGTGTGAAATGCTCAAAGCCGTTTTGGAGATTTGAGAAATACTTTTTTTGTATTTGCTATTAATGCATCTACCTCTGGAAAACATTTTCGAATCGTTTCTGCTACAAGATGGAACGCATACACTTTACACGTAACATGTAAAAACCTACAATAGTCTCTTTGAAGAAAACGGCCCACCAAACGCTTTGTCGCAGCACCGTTGGTACAAACATCAACACTTGACTTGTTGACAGTTCAAATTTTTCGAAACTCTCCAACACCACCCGCGTAATTGTTTCGCCAGCACACGCAGTTAGTCTTTTGCTATCTAGTAAAAGTGGAAATGTTGGTTTAACAGGGTCGAGTACACGTACTATAACATTTAAAATTGAATTTTTTTTTACAATCTGTCGTCTCGTCAACACATAACCACAGCTGTGTATTTTTTATGCACATTTAATCCTATTTACAATGTCTTCACGAACACTTGATATATATCTACGTAACGATGAACGACTTGGTAAATTCACCTGGGAATTGTATTTATTCCAGAACTCCCGAAATGCTGGTTTATCCAATATGCGCAGGGGAACTACACCGGCAATCAGCATTAACAGTAAATCAAACATAAACTGAGGTTCCAAAGAAGACACGCCATTTTTTTTTATTTTTATGCCGGTTACTATTGACATGAATTTTGCAGTCGTATTTATTCCAGCACATTAAGTCTTGATCACAAACTTTACAAATTATTTTACATCCATCATAGAATAAATCAGGAAATTCACCAATAAATTTATTCACTTTATCAGCGTACGATCGTTTTCTACTCTTTACGCTCAACATTATTTATTATTTATTAGTACTCTATGCATCTACCGACAGATAACAACTGAAGTGTGTCGTGTCATCGTCATCGTAAACAAGCGGGCGACGGCATTGGTATTGCGCCCGACCCTGATTCTACCATCGCTTGGCCAGGCTTAGTGATAGTAGAATACTCCGACACCGCGATCTCAAAAGGTATAATAAAAATTAAAATACCAAAATATTCCAACATAGAGGTGAGATTAATTTACAAAAAATATTAATAATTAATAGTTAAAGTAATACATAAAACACAAAGTACCAAAGTCGTAATCCTCTCACTTTATTTAATTGAAGATTAAATAAAGTTTGCCACAGACACTTCTTGATGATTTATAAATTTTTATCATACAAAGATAAATTATTAAGCTTTAATTGCGATTGTCCATTAGTAAAAGAGTTTTACCAAATAATTGGAAATTCAACATCCCTTACTATCCGTTTCAATTCGTGCACAGGGAAGTTGAGGTGGCGTTGAAATTTTTGTGTCAAATAGAGTCACTTTAGAAACAAATATTTCTATTAACAATTCTCAAAATTAATTTTCTTGATAACTTACTAAATTTAAACAACTTTATATTGCTGAATAGAGAATCAAAATCTCTTTCAAATGAGGTATCCAAGACCCCCTAATTTAATCTAATTTAAATTTTTAAAGGGGTAGTTGTCATTCAAAGGGGGTTAATGTGGGGGGTGAGATTTTTTATATCACATAGTGTCATTTTAAAAACAAACCAACGTGTTTCAAAAAATGTTCTTGAAAATTGTTAATAACGCAAAAAACGATTTATTCGCGACATATGAACCGCACTGAACATATACTCAGCGAAACCGATTTTATGACATGACGTGGGGAGCAAGATGCGACATGTGGGCGGAAAATGCATAACACATGACATCTTCCGTCCTTTTACACCGCTTACATTAAAACGAGAACGATGATTGTTGTTTTTGCTGGCACGCGACCGAGGCGGAGTTTCACTTACATTCTGTGATACTTCAGAACCGCACTTAATTTTGTTACCGAATCATTCTAGCAGTGCTGATATATTGTAAGTATAATATTATAAGATAAATAATAATTATTTAATATCTATTTATTTGCTCGCGTGTTTTTGAAAATATTTTCAGAAAGTTATCTTGTTGAAGTGAGTTGTGTAATATGAGTAATAATTATTTTATATCTGTTAATTTGCCAGTGTGTTTTTGAAAATAATTTCAAAAGGTATTTGATGTAAAAATGTTTCGACCGTGGGAGGCCTCAACGTCTGCATCTTATTGTGTTTGTGAAAATTAAAGTGATAGTGATTACAGTGATCAAGAAAATCAATGTTCATTAGTGGGTGAGAAAGGCGAGGTTTCAGAGGAAGATGCGATGTGTGGTGAGGTAAAGTGAAGTGATGTGAAGTGAATTCTGTGATATCAACTGTATTATTTATTTCCGTTTTTGTGCTTTCGTAATTCAGTGCTTGAGAACATTTCTTTCTCAGGATGTTATTATTTATTAATAATAACTTACTATTAGAATTTATTTTTAGTTTATTTATTGAGAAAAATTTTTGTTTCTGTTACTATTTTGAGAGTATATTTTTTGTTTTTATTTTTTTTAAAGGTTTCTTGTTACTTTTTAAATAATCTCTTTATTCTATACTAATATTCCATATCCACCCTTTCCTGGCAAGAAATGCTCATACCTTCCTTGCGGTTCTTGCTGGATAGTAACAATTTATATTAAACGAACTTGAATACTGTAACTGCTGTATATGTAGTCAATACGTTAAATTCAATACTTTTATTTTAAGTTAATACTTTTTTGTACAATTGTTAAATTGTTGCTAGCTAAACTGAGCACAAAAACCTACACTGAAAAAGTAAACAAGTGAACAATACAGTTAAATCCGGCTCTGCGTTCTGTATCGTCTTACCTTGACGTCCCGTCACAATGGTTGCTCATCACACCTAAAATATTTTTGTAGTCCATCAAACTTTTTTTTAATTTCTTCACTTCAGACGTGACTCGAATTGTCTAATTGTCTAACATATTCAAATCTGTATAGCATAAAAAATTTCTATATCTAATTTCAGACGCTATTTTTTTTAAGTTTAAATATCATGAAACGAGTATTTCTTTGTAAATAAATTTTATTTCTTTGAAATAAAATTATTCATTTATTAAAAAGGGTAAATTATTGTGCATTGATGTGTATCTGTATCAGTGTATCATATCCTTGGAATAAACAAGAGACAAGTTAAGATAAATATAGATCTTTAGAAATGCACTTCCCGTCTGCCTAAAATATTTAGAATTTCCCATTCCCCTAAGTGTTTAACAATAGTATGAAACTGTACTTATTCAGCTTGTCATTCTATTTCCGCTTATACAAAAAGATAAAACAAACTGTACTAATCTTAGTATATTTGCGTTGCCTTGTCTACAGTTCGAGTTTATCACAAACATGCTTCTTTGTCCCTTGAATACTTAAAGAATTTCGAGCAGCAAATTATACACAATTAACTTATATTGTTATGTACATGAGTCATTTATTATCTTTTAATAAGCAACTATTCTAGTTTATTTACCTTGTTGATTATTTTATAATACAGAACATATTATTGAAACTATTCTAGAACTTTTTATAAATTTTACCTGCAGACACCGCGATATGTAGATTTTTATGGATTAATATTTTAAAATTTATATATTACAAATTTTAACACAGGTGTTCCAAAATATTTTTGGCTCCTCAAGGTGTACATGAAACAATTCAACAAAAACAATTACAATATGCCACGAAGAAAGTTAACTGCCAAAAGTCCCAAAGAAAGAAATATGGCCGTTGGAATAATTAGTGCTGGTCAAAATCAAGGAATTAAATGTGTCTCAAAGTGTCATTTCTCGACTTGTTTCACGGTCCCAAAACACTAAAGAGGGTTAGAAGTGATGGTCCAAGAAAAATTAGTGCAGCTCAAGACTGCTACATTTATCTGCTTACCAATAGAGAGAAATGCCCTATCTCAAGATCACAGACACACTAGACAATGTCAGTGGAGTATCTATACCAATAGAACCGATTCGAAAGCGTTTGAGGGATCGAGGTATAACTTTAGAAAATAGAGATGGGAATTTTAGTTCTTTTAACGGAACTAGTACAGTGGGTCTCGATCACTGGGCGGAACTAGTACAGTGTACTAATTCTTTAGTACCTTTGGTACATTAATGAACTAAGCAAATAGCGGATCCGCAAGACTGGCTGATTTGATTTTTGACATTACCTAAATCCCATTGGACACATGCATATGTTCAAAGGAATCATACGTGATCATCGCCAACTTCAACTACAAATAGTACCAAGATGAATAATTATATCAAATTTAGATCTTTTTCAAAGAAAACACAGAATTTTAAAAAATATATAAGCCCTGGTTAACATTTGGTATTAAGATATCAACTATTCGTTTAAAAGAGTTGCATATACTGCGCACATTAGATATTGTTGATGAAAACATTATAAGAAATATAAACTAATATACAAATTTGTGAGAAGACTAGTGGAACGATTATTTTGACAGAATCATAATAAGCTCCGAAAACAAATCTAGGATAGTTTGGAAAATATCAACAATAGCATCAAAAATACAAAAAACCGAAACGAAACACCTACTATCAAAATAAATATTAATGAGACGTCAGACAAAATATTAATTGCTGATTCTTTTAAATTTGTTAATTTACTTAAATCACCATTAAATTATACCGATGAGAAAAATTAAAACAATGTAACTACTGTCCCTCGAATAGAAAAAGGTACCTATTTGCCTTAAACTCGTAACAGAGTCAGAAGTTCTGGAGACCATCAATAAAATAACAAACTCAAACTCTACTTGTCATGATAATTTTTGCAATCAAAATAATCAAATCATGTGCTCGTATTTGCGAAGAGTATAATAATAAATAGCTGTTTACTTTCGCACCAGGAAATTACCTTTACTTATAGTATCACTAAATTACATTATATCTACTAATCTTATTTTCTAACATTGTATACACATTCTTTCTTTAATCCTACTCTAATTAAAATTCAATAATTCGGAATTCGGAATATTTTGTTGCCCGCCTGCGAAAAACTAGTAGATAGACATATAGTATTTAATAATGTACTTACATTAAAATGATCTTCACACACATGTAGAGACCTACTGCTCTGTGAAATGTCTTTTCTTCTACACGCTTTTAGCCATTTTGATCGACGAATCTTATCTTCTGGCAACATTATAAATATTTTATCTGGCACTTTTACTGTAGTATTTTTACACAACGGTACAATGCAATATTTAAAATAAGGAGTTTTTGTTTCCATTTTAAGTACCTATACACTTAAAATTTATGACGATGCTGGTATTTTTACGGCTGAAATCAAGCAGTCGAGTGCTGGGATCTCCGTCGTGGTATGGTGTGATGTCACGACTACTCCCGCGCTTTTGAACTTGTTTGAAACGGTTCGCTCGCGCGAAACTTTAATAATTTATAACAAATTTATTATTGGGAATTAAGGCGTCATATTGTGCATATCTTATTTTTTAGTATTGTAGAACATTTTTATGAACTAAAAAAAAATGTGCAAGTTCCCTATTAATTAAAACACCACTAATGTCATATAATAAATAAGTGTTTTCTAGCTTATTAAAAATATCAAAAGTTATATATTATGCCCAAAAAAGGTGGCACTAAAGAATTAAGTAGAGAAACAGAACATAGAAATAAAATAATTTTAAATACATTTAATCACTTAATTATATTTATTTACATCATACAGACCACAAATCCGTTCCTAGGAAAACCCGCATCAGTAACCAAACTTTGCTGTTACATGAGATTTACTAAAACATAAGTACTCATTGCAAATATTGTCTTGAGTTAAATATTAAAAATGTAGTTGCAACCGGAAAGAATTAACACTAGGGTCATGCTTAGCTAAACTAGGTAATTCATTAAGAGTTTTAACTTCTATATAATGATAGTTTAAAGACCATTGTTCTGTCCTTTGAAACATTGTACAAATATTCATCACGTATTGGCAGATTATGAAATTGATTGCGTTTCAACAATTTTCGTACAAATACCCAGGAACTCCAAATTAATTCATTTTATAGATAAAACAACTTAAATTAACCTGAAAGCCGTCGTTTACTCCAAATTAAGCCATTTAGATTAAAACATGCCTACAATTACAGTAATTAATGTGTGAAAGTATTAGCGACTCAGTTAATCTTAGCTTGATATCTGTATTAAAAGGATCTTTATTTAAATATAAAAGTCGGAATTTAGCAAATGCATTTTTAATTAAATATGACATATGTAAATCTCAATAAAAAAAATTTTCAATGTTTTTATCACTAAGATCGATTGCCTGATTATTAATAGAGACTTTAAAACTAAGATTTTCCTGTATTTCGTTTTCAATTTCTTCCAAAAACGAGTAGCTATGTTTTCTTTTCATTCAGAATAAGTTTGGAAATTTCACTATGACATGAGATCATAGTTGAATCTATTAACAGCCAGGTCTATTCACTGATATTAAATATAAAAATATGGTAAATTTGGGTGTCATCTGCATATTGGTGTAACTGCCAATACTTAAAACAATTAACGAAGTCGGCAGTACTATATGCTGTGAATAGTAAGGGGCCTAAAATAAAACCCCGTGGTACAACTTTTTGAATGAAACGACATTCAGACTACCTGTTTTCTAGACACACGTTTGCATTATACTAGTCAAATAATTTTTAAAAAGTTCAAATGTAGGACTGTTAAATAATGGAATCACAGAGCGCTCGATTAGCCCGTGTTGTTTTCCTGTAGTCATAGTCCGTAAGAAAGACAGTAACCGAGGCTTTGCATAGACTTTCGAAAAGTCAACAACGTTATTGAGAAAGGCTTAAAACAAGGGTACTGGCACATTCCAGTACGACAGTACTGGCACATTCCAGTACGACATCAAACCTAGCCTTCAATGTTCCTGGAAAAGGATTATTCCAATTTTCGTGCCTGTCACCTTTCAGAGATTGCTCGACAGTACGCCCCAATATGGAACCGCATGCGTTCGTGATGACATCGTCTAAGAAGAGACATTCTACGAGCCCTCGAAAATCGCCGGGAACCTGCGAATAGTCAATCTGCAACTAAGTCCAGAAAAATTTCAGTTTCGCAGGAAATCTTTGAAATATTTAGGCCATGTCGCACCTCTGAGGGAATAAATGCCTATCCTGGAAAGGGTTGATTCCATCCAAAAATGTCCAATGCCCCATAACATATAAGATGTGCGCTGCCTCTTAGGATTTTCTTCTGGTACCGTCGCTTTGTATAATTTTCATAAATTGTAACTATGTTAACAAGGCTCCTGAAGAAGAAACACCTGTTTAAGTGAATCATTGAGCAAGAAGATACGTTTAACCGTTTGAAGACTTATCTGACTGATGTATGGGCGTCGCCTCCAAAATTTCCAGGAGGGCGGGGCAAAAGTTTTTAGAAATGCATCTGAACCTTATATACTATAAAATATTTTTCTTTTTGAAGAATAGAAAAAACAAATTTTCTGAAAAAATATATAATATAAAAATATTGGTTTTGTTAGCATTGCTGTAATTTCCATGCAATATTTTTCGATGCTACAGTAAACTACTGCAACTTTCCGTTCACATTTCTGCATTTCTCTTGGAAATGTTGCATTTTCAATGCGCATTTTTTGATGCATGATTTAGAACACGTTCTAATGTCCGCATGGGCATACTCCTACATACAACTCGTGGTGATTTCTGTATGACCAACCATAACATTTAACTTGGTGTTAGTACTGGAATGAGATTTATTTATTATGATATGTACACAGTTTTTTCTAACAATACGCAATGTGATGAAAAAGCAGTTGTTTTTTAAAAGTTGTAAATATCTGTTAATTGTGTAAACACTAATAAATAAACAAAATCACAATTATTGCTAGTACCACTACACCATACAAGAACATTAGAATAGGTAAATTTCCCAATAAAATGCACGTTTTAGGATTCACAAGTTGCGCAGGTATGAATGGTCATGCATTTTTATATACTCGCATCAAAAACTGCAGCATTTCTATAGTTTGTGCATCAAAACATGCTACACGGAAATGCGCACGTGAGAATGCCCTTTAAAAAACAATTGTTTTATTGCCTACCCTTTGTACACGTCGGTTTATTCCTTTATGGATGCTTTTAATACTTAATAATAAGAATTCCCTTATATCTATTGCGCCTACTTTGTTTTGACGAACAAGCGGCTTAGGACTGTCTATGATCTTCTATAAGTCAAGAAAGACTATCAGCTCTAGCTAATCTCTCCATGGAACATGAAATGTGTGAAGCAATCAATTAGAGCAATGTTATTTAAAAAAATCTGAAACCAAAGAGCGAAAAGTGCTCTTTTGATAAACCGTTAAAAAACTCTGAAATTAATGCTCTAAGACTACAATTTTAATAAACTATTACATTTTTGAAAAAACTTTAAAAACTTTTAATTCAATCAACACTTCTACGGCTCTATGAGCACATCTTCCACCTATATCATATAAAGTACCTACGTAACTAATTTTTAAGGATGCATTTATTTTATTTTTATCAATTTTACTATTTATGTCTGTATCACTTTTTAATTATATAACATGTGGCAAAGTGGTATGTAAGGTATATTTAGAGGGGCGGCTAAGGTAAATATGAGCACGGGCGGAAAACACCTTAGCGGTGGCTCTGGAAAATACAATCTTATACAAACCATAAGTTCTGGCACCTTTTTTATAGCTGACGGCAATCCTTGCTAAAAAATCAAATGTACCGAATTGTTACTTAAAAAAAGTTATTGTAGGTACTTTATATATGGATAACTGAAAAATTGCAATAAAATATTTGGCCTTGCAATTGATTTGTTTTCATTATAGGACTTACTTATCCATATATTAATGAAAAATATTCATTATCTGCCAAAAGTCAGATGGGGGCGGCCACCCCTCCATGTCCTCCCTTGGCGACGCCCATGAACCGAGGATCCAGTATTAGCCTGCGTCGATTTCGAGAAACCTTCTACACTGCAGACCGATGCCAAGGATTAGGACCTTGGAATGACGCTGATTCAGAATATTCAGGGTCACGACCACGATAGGTTTTGCTAGCCGCACCCTCTAACCTGCCGGGAAAAACTACTTCATTATTGAGCGGGAATGCTTGACAATCGTTTAGGGGATGGAGAAGATAAGACCATATCTCAAAAGATACCACTCTACCGTCTCGACGGACCAGCAATCCCTGCACTGGCTGTAATCTATTAAAAGTCCAGCAGAATACTTAACCAGATGGATTGATTTCCTTCAGCAATATTACTTTGAAATCAAATATCGCAAAGAAGTTCTAAACCAAGTTCTTGGTATCAGCGGAAAAAGGTGGAAATCGAACAAAATCACGAAGCCAATCCGGACTACTGTATTCGTAATAAATGGTTATATCATCACTTCTGGGAATCCAGCAACTTGACCAAATCTGACGTGCCGATCCATGGAAATTACCAAATCCACTTCGCCAGACAATCGGCAGAAAATCATGAAGCTTCATGATCTACCACATGGATATAGCCAAATCGATAGTTCGTATGTCTCCCCATTACTATTCCCTAGTATATTCCGTGACACCGCTAAATATGTGAGACACTGTTTGCTATGTCAGCGATACAAACCATCTCAACAACAAACACCAGAAAAAATGCAACCATTCGCTAACCTCTGGGAGACTGTCAGCACCAACCTAATTGGACCAATGCCTCGATCCAATAACGCGAACAATTAACGTAGTTTTCCCATTTGAAAAAACTGCATTAAGCGATCTCGCCTTACCAAACAGATCCAATGTAGGCTGCGTTGAAGTACCTCTGCCCGCACTGCCAGTTAAGCCCTATATGATGAATTCATAACGCGCTCTGGCTGTCCTTGTACCGCAATAAGAGATAGTGGCTCTCAATGTGACAGTAGTGTCATCCATTCCATGCTAAAAGAATTTGGCATCCAGCACCACCTTATACCGTCATATACGCCGCAAGCATATCCCGTACAACGAGCAAACCGTACCATAAAAACCATTATAACTCAATATTGTGAAGATGACACCAAATGGGATCAACACAAGTGATTTTCAACTAGCCCTGAATAGTTCAAAACACGAGTTCACTGGGTTTTCACCTGTATTCCTTAACTTTGCACGAAAATTTGACTTACCCAAGTCACTGTACTGAGAATAAACCAAGGGATCTATGGAAGATTTACCAGAAGAAATTACGACCCTGACTAGTCATAAACTTCTGGCTAAATTAAGAGAAATCCTTAAGTTGGTCCGAATAAATTTAGCCCGAGCCTTCGTATCTTAGTCATTACTACATTAGCGTGAAACTAGCACCAAAATATTCGGATATACTGTCGTCTGGGTAATCTCTCCCGTGGTGTACGACCTGAAGAGTGGTAACGGAACACAGCTACGACACATTCACATCAAAAAAGTTTTCCTTTTCTTTCAGGTGAAAGCCATCTCCAAATCGATCATCAAGATCAACGTTTCCGTTTTGTTCGTTACTGTTTCCGTAATGTCAAAATTCCGAGTGTGCCGGCGCCGTTCCGGTGAACCACCCCGTAATTATTCTCCGCCACCTCTTTGCCAGGACAGGTTATCCCTGCTGTCAGCGGGACAGTTGTTCATTTTTCTTCTAGGTGTGGGCCAGTTGGAATGTTATCCCCGAGTTGTCTCTGTAGTCTCGTCGCAGCACAGCGGACAACCCCACTACTGGCGTCTAGTATCCAGACCCACGATGAGAATCGACAAGGAAGCCGGAAGCCTTGTCCCAACCGATTACTCCACTAACACCCTATGTCGACAGTCAAAGGAGCGGTGTAAATGAACAAGTGCGAAAGAATGCTTTAGCAACAATGAATGAGGTATTCTTATTATTTATTTCATTATTATTCCGTTTAAAATATATTAAAATAATTCCTTAGCTAATTTTAAGAAAAAAGTTAATATTAATAGATGCCCAAATTTTTCGTTTTGGAGATACAGGATTATTAGTACAGCTATTTACACAAAATTTATCATTCAGTACACTTAGGCTGCTCTACTATAAAAACCTGTTCTTGTTCCAAAAAATATTATAATTATTTTATTACATTACTTTCCGATATTAACCATAGACTAACAATTGTGTTTATATTAAATACCGCCCGCCTAAACTAATTAAGAGGAAAGGGTGTAATGAAACCAGATTTAATCTCAGAAATATAGTTAAACTAATTGTCTTAATTATATGCAACTGTTGTCTTGCTTTTTGGATTCACCCGGTATATTTGAAAATATGCACTCCCATACTTAGCATCTCGTGTAAATTTCTTAAATCCACATTTCGCCGGTCATTGATAGAAAAATGACAATTGAGCGATCAACAAGATCACCCAATCTTACTCCTTTAGACTATTTTCTATTGGAATATTTAAAATGCAAAGTGTTGGCTGCCAAGCCAAACTCTTTAAAAGATTTACGCCAAAGAACAGTAAAAGAGTGTCGTAAGATAACCCCTGAAATCCTACCAAATATTCGAAATACTACACAGGCACGTACACACATTATGTGCTTTTGAATTGTATTAACGCATTTCTTTTTTCGCAAATTTCAACCGCGATTTTTTTCTGCAAAATTTCTTAATTTAGTCTTAAAAGTTATGCCTTAAAATATCGCTTGGGTCCTATTCTCCAAAATATATGACATAATCTAAATTTCACCAGCCACCCCTAATTTCCAGAGATAAATAATATAAAACTAGGTACCAAGCTAGGTTACTAAAGAAAAAAATCATAATATTCAGCAAAATTCCCATAACCAAGTTATTTAAGACTATTGAGTCACACATGGGACAATTTAAAAACAGATGTAGATTATAAAATTAACATGAGTAATTTCTTGGTTTCAAATTTTATGGTTGATAGAGTAAAACTGCTTCTTTGTGTATTTAATTTGCTGTTTATGTTTGTTTTAAGATGAATAATTTTCCTAAGGCAATAAACATTACGGTTAAACATGTTTACCATGGTTCGTAATGGAGCTCTAAACTATATTAAGGCTAAAAAAAGTGAATGGCATTCTCTTAAAAAAAGGATTTATTTTATTATTTTCTCTATATGTGCATAATGACATATAAATGTCAAACACAATGAAAATAGCAGTAAACTTAATTATAATTAACATATACGTTGGTAATGTATTTAAAAAAAATTTTTGTATAAAGTAATATTCTTATAGATAATATTTTTTGTTCAAAATCAGACTCGATGTACAATAATCGATAAGAGATAGAAGATGAGTTTAAATTTGGCACAGTTACTAAATTTTGAGAAGAGGCCATAAGGAAATTGAAGTTACTACGAACAACCGAGCGACATATAAAATGAAAAACATTATTAAATCCGGAATTTTTGGCAGATTATTTTCACTTGTAATGTCGCTAGTGCATGAATTATTATTAATGAAAAACTTCCGAGCTCGCGAAAGTTTTCGGAGTAAAAATAAATACTAGATGAAGACCATAGAGCTTATTTCTTAACAGAAACACAAGTGAAAAGCGAGAAAAAATTACGAATCCTGCACATGGGAAAATCGCAAAAGATTAGAAATTTACTAAAAAAAAACATTATTTATTCAAATAAATTTACGAAATTTTTTCATATTTTCATGGCAACCATACAAAATAGAAGACACCTAAATGATTAAATACTATTGTGCGAATTTCTGTGTAATTAAATTATATATTGTAAGTAATTATATTTTATTATAGAACTGTTCCTCGAATTCTTAATCCTGCGCGATTTATGTTCTATATAATATTAAAAAACTATGTAGATAAAGTTATTAGATACTAATGGTTTACAATATTAATAACAGATCAGTCAAGATCACTAACAAATAAATACAGATATTTGCACAATAAAAGTACGCCAATTCAGTTCAACGCCCTGTGATATATGGAAATAATAATACATTTAATACTAACAGTTAATTTTAACTGCCAACAGATAAGAGGGAACCGTTAAACGTCTATGAAAAATAATGTATTCCTTATCAGTATAATGAGAATTATATTGTTAAATATGCATATTTTTTTTCTATTCGTTGTGGAGTACGAAGGAAACTAATTAATGAATATTCTTTGTAAATTACTAAATAAAATTTGTTGTACAAGTTAAAAATTATTAAGAAGAATTGAGAAAAAATTGCCAATATTTATATTATTTAAATAATTTTATAAAAATTTAATAAGGCGGTGATTTATTATTAGTTAGTAATTTTGGTCCTATTTAAAAATAAAAATAACTTTGTTTCATTGGTTAGATTCAGTATTAGGCATTAATATGTATTGTATGAAAGGTATCAAAAAAATGTTTTTCAACAATTATTGTAAAATTAAATAATTAAAAAAATATGCGATTCAATATATATTTTTTATAACTGAATATCAATTTTAAATGCAACAAAATAAGACATATCAATAAATAGAAAAAAATATTTTTCACTAACCTTAGCTCCTACTTGGTTTCCACATTGACCAGCTTGTAAATGTACTATTTCCCTCATGATTGTACCGGAGCTGCAACTGTTCTGGAGTACTGTTTCTAACTAATATACAGTTTATAGTAGTAACTCCATCAGTAGCTTGAAGCGACAGTGTCGCCTGAGGCTTCAGTTTCGAAGAGGGAGATCCTGTAGAATCTATTACAGCAGTAGTATCGCGTTTCAGTTTCGCGTAAAAAAAAGTATTGGATTAAATTTGCTCGGAACTCAGAATGGTTTTATTTATAAACGGTAGCACCACCGCAACAAGGATATTATGTACAGGCAGAGCTGTCAGTATTTGAAATAAAAGTGCTTTAGAAAGTATTTCAATTACTTTTAAGTATTTCAAATACTTTATTTCAATTACATTTTGGGATGGTCTCAAAGTATTTGATACTTCAAATACTTTTTCATAATATTTGGATTTGATATTTGATTTTAACTTTTTTCAGTATTTGAAATACTTTGGAGATATTTCAATTACTGGAATGTATTTGAAATACTGCAGAAGTATTTCAAATACTCAAAAGTATTTGAAGCGCTTTTATGAATATTTCAATTACTGAAAATCGATTATTTGAAATACCTACATAATTTATTTCGTTCAAATACATATTTGTTTTCTAAGTGATTTTAAATTTTGTTATTTTATTTAGACAAGAACCAACTTGCATGAAGTCTAGAGGGTGGGGATACGAGGTAATTCCAATAGCAGCTTAAAACTTAAACTAAAACATCACAGTATTTATGTATGATATATCATAGTTAAGTGCCTAGTGCCATTGTGTAGTGTTATATATAAATAACTTCAAACAATTTTCAAATGATGATTTGGGCGAATCAATTCGAAAATTAGTGCTTGAAACTGCACAGAACTATAATACTGATTATAAAGTGAAAGTGTTAATAAACCGAAGTGTACAACAAGTGAAGAAGATTTTTTTGAATTTGGTGATGAAGAATTCAGCAGTTCCAGTTCATCGTTGGCAAATAATTTCAAGAAGAGAACTGAACTGGAAATACTTCAATATTTGACCGATCCTGGAACTCAATGCATGTGTTAAATAATTACCCCACAATTAAAAAATTATTTTTTCGCTACAACACATGTTTACCGTCCTCGGCACCCGTTGAACGATTATTTTCCTTTGCCGGAATCATCAATGCACCTAGAAGACACGCTCTATCCGATAAGAATTTTGAAAATTTTGTTTTAATTAAAGCGAATTCAGACAGAATACTATAGAATAATAAAATGTAATATAAAAATTAATATAATACTATTTTTCTACAGTTACCAATTAAGATTTAGTTTATCGCTACTCTGTGTTGCTTCTATTTTTTGTACTTGTTAATTTATTTAGTTACATATTTAAATATACTTGTAGCGATTTCGTTATTTATTTCTTCATCTCAAGTCCCAACACACCCTTTATATACAATGTATGGAAAAAGAAAACCAACAAATTGGATGAACTGCTACTATTTATTGATAGAGGGGCCTTAAATGTACTTATAGTTATAGGACATATTTTAACTGCATGTAAAAAAATTATTTAAGCTATTTTTTTATAAACGTTTCAATAATTAGATTTAGCTGTCAAAAAATCGTATAAATACACTTCTAACAAAAGTTAGTGGCGGTTGGTTGATCCGGTTGATCCAATTTGCCATTGTCCTGTTTCCAGGTTGTCCACAATTACTAGTAAATGTGATACATAATAATAATAATAATTATTATTAATAATAATAATGTCTTGAATAAGTATTGGAAATATTTGTAGAAGGTATTTCAATTACTACCGCTATTTCAAATACTTTAAGTATTTCAATTACTTCCAGCAGGTGGTATTTCAAATATTTCTAGAAAGGGCTTCAAACACTTCAATTACTTTACAGTATTTGAAATATTTTGGATGGTATTTGAAGTACTTTATTTGCATTTTCAATTACTTTCAAAAAAGTATTTGTTATTTGAAATACATTTGTGGGCACGATTACTCGGTACTTGAAATTGCAAATACTGTTATGCAGTATTTGGTATTTGGTATTTCAAATACTTTCACTTAGTGCTTTTGACAGCTCTGTGTACAGGGTGAGTTTTATAACAGTTAAGCCCCCTTTATTTTCATAATTGTAGATATATTTATATGATTGAAAAGTCTATCTTCTAGCATTTTTTGTTTACTTTTTAAATATCGTCCCCAAATTCCTCTTATGCGTAAAATATACAGGGTGTGAGGAAAAGTATATATTTTTTTTAATGGAACTGTATATTTTTATATATAGTATATCAATCTGATTCCAAAAATATATAATATTTATACCTTATCTTCAAAAACGAACAGGCTACAAACAAAAATTAGAAAGCCCTCAAATTTGGCTGCTTTTAATAATATTTTCTATTAACGAAAACAATTGCTATGTTACTGACAGACAACCACTTCAAAGCAGCAAAACATGTTGAGGCTGAAATTAACACAACAGTATTTTAAAAAAAATACATTGTCTGTCCAAACTTATTAGGTATCTACCTAAATAATCACAAAATTAATATTTAATAAATGAATTTAATGAAATTAATAAGGACATAAAACTACTATTAGATTATACGAAAGCTTCAACTAAACGACCATTATGTGCAATGCACATATTACATCGTTTAATAAAATTACGATACACATTTTCAAACACTGCATTATCTTGATTTATTGCATTATCTTTTATTATTTATTATTTCAATTTTTAAGTCTTCTGTATTATCCACTTTTGCATTTTTATAAATTCTATTTTAAAGGGTACCCCAACATTTTTATAAATTCTATCTTTAAGGGTACCCAAAGAAATAAATCAATAGGGTTTAAATTTGGACTTCTCGCTGGCCATAATATTCGTCCAAAATTTCCAATCCAAACTTGATATCTGTTGTTTATAAATGTTTTTACAACGTTTGTATTATGAACTGGAGCACCATCTTGCATAAAAATAAGTATTTCCCTTTACTGAGCTAGAAGACTGTCTAGAATAACACTGATCTGTGTTTCCAATAAGTTTAAATAAGTCATACCTGTCAACATCTCATCAACAAAAACATGGCCAAGAACTTGATTTTGATAAATTCCACACTAGACATTAAGTGAACGACGGCCCCGCTTCTTAACCATAGTAGCATGACTTTCGGTAGCCCATGTATGACTATTTTTTTTCATTAAATAATTCAGATGTGGGAAAGGTTGATTCGTCAGGCCAGCAAATATTTCTAATGAAATTGTTGTCTTCATTTAACCTTTTAAGCATTGTTTCACAAAATAGCATCCTACGGTTTAAATCATTTGGATACATTTTCTGAATAGGCAAGATATGATCGGTTTTAATTTATGTTTTTTCTTTTGAGTTTTTGCAACACTTGATTGGGATACATTGAACTATATTGCGGCATTCCTAGTAGAAGCGCTTGGCTGTTCTTCAAAATAAATCAAAATGTCCAATTCCATATCATCAGTTAATAAAACACGCTGTCTGTGTTTCTTGTTTCCTTTTAAGGGTACTATTTCCAAAATCAGCACATTTAAATGAAGGGCATTTCTAGGTTTAATGAGATATAATTCAGCCATGTTTTTTTTAATCAAATAAAAACATATTTAACTAGAACGTTCTTTTTAATAAAAATATATTTTTTTTATTATATTCATTAAAACATTTAAATGAAAAGTATTGAAAACAAACTTACATTTCTCAATAAAATTGCAAATAAGAACTTAAGGTTGCGTTTTCACCAGATATTCAAGTTGCTATTAAAAATTTTTTGTTAGTAATATCGAAAAACGAAAACATTGGTTTCATTCTAAATGCCATATAGATTTAATATATAAAACTACAGGCAATACTAGTGCGTACTTTTTTAAACCAACAAAATACGATTATTTAGTTTAATAAAATGACACCAACTAAACTATTCGTATTTTGTAGGTTTAAAAAAAATACGCATCAGTATTGCTTCTAATTTTATATATTAGACCTACATGGTATTTAGAATGAACCCAATGTTTTAACAGCGATTTAAAGCTATCGTGGCGATGAGAGAGTGCTAACGCCGCGCCGCCTTAACCGAAAAAATAAAAAGTACTCCCCAGAAAAAAGGTCTGACATTATTTCCTTATTTCCTATGTATTTTTCTTCTTAATTATTTCAATTTTACATGATATCATTAATCGCGTTTTTGGAATTTTAATGTTAATTATCAACTATTCTCGCCTTGTCGTGCTGCAATCTGAATATGTTGAAACTTATTAGAATTGTTTACGCCTTATAACTGCACATCAAAATACTATGTATTTTAAAGTGAAAGAAATTATTATAATAGAAATCGGAAATAATTTTAGATATTAACTGCACAGAATTTTTCAGTGTTTTAATATTACTTTTATTCATATTTTAATGAAATGAAAAAAAGATCAATCTAAATTTGTTAAAAATGTAACAATATGTACGGATACAACAAATTAATGTTATATAGACAACAATTTGAAAAAATTCGATTAGCTAATAAAATAGTAAAAACAATTTTGTGAAATGTCTCTTCTTGAATGTGCCCTTTTTTGTCCTATTTGTTCTTTTACCCTATTTATCTTATTTATCTCATTTATGTTATTTGTCATTTGTCGTATTAATCTTATTATTCTTATTCTTCCTATTTATCTTATTTATCTGATTTACCTTATTTATCTTATTTGTCTCTCGATCTTATTTATCATTTTCATCGTATTTATTTTATTCATCGTATTTATCTTATTTATCTGATTTGTCTCAATTGCATCATTTCTCTTATTTGCCTTATTCATCTCATTTGTCTCATTTTTCTTATTTGCCTCTGTCAAGGTGACACTGACAGTTGTTGCGGAGAATATTTTGTCTTGTTAGTGACAGTTGTTACTGTCAAAGTTGAACTTCAGCTATCAAGACCAGTTTCGCAGTTAACAAGAGTGTCGCTATCAAATGAGTCTCTCAGATTAGTCATCGCTGCCCAAATTAAGCGTGACTGTCGAAATCCAATCCCAGGATAAGATTTCTGACGTTGCCTACGTCTGTATCGACATCTTCGAAGTTTTAAATCTTTGACACCAACTGACATCAAAGTAGAATTTTGTTAGGTTAGAAAATAAAAAGACCACACTGAAATAAGTTGGCTATGAGGTTCGAACACTTCAAATGAAACAATTCTAAAATTAAATTGATAGGTGAGGTCATGAAATTTTTTAGGGCCAACGGTCTTCAAGATAAAATTTAAGTCTTACTCAAAATGCGATCGCTCCAAAAAATGATCTTTTTGACTGGACAGAAAATCGCTAGAGGTAACCTTCAGATCACTAACAAGCTTCGGTAGGGAACTCGGGCGTTTTTTTTAAGCACGGAAGATAGACGACGACCTGTCTATTTTCCTTATCGATTCTATTTATAGCCTCGATGAATCACATGATAATCGTTTAGCGGTATACTTGCGTCACTGCTTTTGTCAATTTTTAAATGCGCTATACTCCAAAACTTGCGATAAGTCACGTTGACTTGTCACGTCGTAGAAAATCTGCCTGATGCGTCTGAAGTCACTAATCAAATCTTTAACAAAAGATACTCTCCGACTGAGAAAATCTTTTCTTACCACTATATGACGTTTCTTTTAAAAATTTGTGGCCTAAAATTGCATCGATATCCCGATTGGATCTCGCCGTGCTCATTCTTAGTCTAACTTTTTTCTACTTGTGGATAAGTATGCCCAATTTGGTTTGTCTGTAACTACCTAACCAGCCCAATCGTATGTCCACCAAATTAAAACTCCCTAGAATAACCTGGGCAGCTATCGCAAAGCGCGAGGAAAACTTTCCCGAAATTCTTTAAAATGTTCTCGGTTGTAACCGTCTCGTCGTTTCGTTACCGTCGTAAATTTCTCGGATCGTTTTTTTTTTCTAACAATTCATCATCTTCCTTCATCCCTCCAAAGACGTGATTCTTCGTCCATGGCGAAGTCTGACCATTTAACTTTTCCTGGTTTTCCTTTGCCAAACATTTTCTTTTTCAAAATCAATTTCTAATATACACTGAAGTGTATTTTTTTATAGAAATCGAGGGACCTCTTTTGAACCCAAAGAAATTTCAATTTGACAGACCATTTTTTTCTGTCCATTTTTATAATTATTTCTACCACCTGCTAACCTTTTCTTTTTTATATTTTTAGGTACGCGTCATAAAGGTTAATTTAGGAGTAAGTACTTACTTCATCCAAAAAGTTTTCTTTTTTGGAAGGCTAAAAATTATCGCTATTAAAAAGGAGAGACTCCACCTCCTAGCTGTTCTGCTTCACCTCCCCCCGCAAGCATTGATGGTCCCGACTTCGGAAATAGCACCCTTAAAGAACCATTTTGTCGAAATGTATTGGAAAACATTTAATTATAAAGCCTGCTTCGAGTGTGTGCATAAAGGATAAAAATAGCAAAGTCATGCATACGACAGAAAGAGACTTATGTATCGATGTTGCCTTTTTTGTACATTGTGTTTGTGAAGTTACTACAGCACGTCTCTTCGTATCCTTTCTTTCCACACTCAGTTTATTGTGCAGATATTAAGTTTTTACGAAAATTCCAGCGATTTGCAAATATTCTCTTTATCTAAAACTATAAGAATAACAAAGACATAGATAGTGAATTGGCCACTCGAGGTAAATTTTCCTAAACCCCTAAAACCAGGAGGGTGCGAACACGACCATTGGTATGCGCAATGAGTAGCGGAGGAGGATTCTGAGTTGCGATTTGGTGAGCGTGGTGACCGTGTTTCCCCGTCGTGGTTTTATCTGTAGATAGGATAACAATTACTGTACGCCACTCCCAATGCATGTCTGATAGCCAATAAATTATTCATCTTCAGGTCATGCACTGCGATGACACGCCCTTCATCAGATTATAGCAGGTTGGTGACACTGCTGGTGGTGTTGAGTCAGTACATTTCAAGAAGTTGTTGGGTATGGATGTTACTTCTGTAAATAACTACGTCTCCCTGTTTATTTCTAGAATTTCTAGTTATTTGATGCATATTGTTTTTAAAATGCATTAAAATAACTCAGTGGCATTTCTCTGAATGCTTTTTGGCCATTTGGCGTGAAAGTAAACTGGCATATTCTAAAATGAAATAGATAAAAAAACGAATAAAAATGAAAATAAAAATTTTTAATGTTACCTTACAAGGTGCTCGAAAATATCGCCCTGTTGCGCCTGGCAATACCCTAATTGGTGATAAAATTCATTCCTGACATTTAAAATCATGTCAGGAGTCACATTCTGTAGGGTGGCATCAATTTTTAACACGTAACTGATCCAAGTCATGCGGTCGCATGTTTATGTCTATAAATTTGCGAGGTTGCATATCCCCACAAAAAAAATCGTTAGGCGCTAAGTCGGGAATTCTTGGTGGCCATTTTACTGTACGTCTTCTACTTATAAGACGAGCGGGAAAGTTTTGTCTAAAAACTCTTGCACTCTTCTTATAATATGAGCAAGACAGCCGTCTTGCTGGTTCCAAATCTCCCCTAAGTTAACGTCAAGTGTTTGAACAGCCGGAATAATCTGATTCTGCAAAATGTTTAAATATTTGTCAGCATTTAAGTTACCATCAACAAAAATAGGTCAAATGACATGATCACTTAAAATGCCTGCCCAAACATTCACTTTTGTGCTTAATAGTACGTGATGGCACACTCAAATTTTTATTTCTCCTGGATCAATATCGAACTACAAAAGGATTATGCCGGCCATGTATAGAAAAACGTGTTCCATCAGTGAATAAAATATTCTTAATGAAATTTTTCTTTTTTCATTAGCTTTTTCCATCATGGTTTCACAAAAATCCATTCGTTTCGTACGGTCTTCAGCAAAAATTTATTGGGTAGTCATAATTTTGTAGCAGTGGGACTTATTTCTTTTCAAAATATTCCGCACTGTTCGCTCTTGTACACTAATTTCTTGCGAGATTTTATCTACTTAAACAAGGTGTATTTACTTCGGCGAAACTACAGACATTAGTTTCCCGCCTTTTCCCGATCTTAAGTAAACTTTAGGCTCATCTTCGTCATTTAAATGACTACATTTTCCAAAATTTGTCGCACATTCCACATACTCAAACATATGAATGATGTTTTCAAACCAAAAATGAATGACTGATAACTCCCTCAGCAACATTACCGCCGTAATTTCACTTGATCATTTGTACTTTTTCTTCTCAGTTGTATAAACAAACATTTTTCAGTTAAAGAGAAATACCAGTTTAACCTGCCACACTGACGGCTGAGATGATAATAGAAGAAATGAGATAAGAACAACGTGAGAGCAGTTTACCACGTGACCACAAAATTGTTTATTGCAGTGTTGCCAGATTGTGAAAATATGATTATCAGAAAATAGTAATGAAATTACCAGATCTAAGGAAAAATTACCATATACTTCAAAAATTACAGGCCAATATCCAAAAACTTTATTATAATAAAAAAGAAACAAAAGTAAAATAGTTACAAGTATATTAAATAGAAACTTTTCAAATAATAACAATTAGCTGGCAAGTTCGACTTCAGAAATTATATTATCATCTTCATTTTCTTTTTATATTTTTCTATAATATTATAGAATTTTATATATATGAAATCATTTTTTCATTTGGTGAACTTGAGACAATTTTCTGATTCATTGATGCATTCTAAACTTAATAAAATACCGTTAAGTGTGTTAGTCATTAAATTATTTCTGGTTTTATTTTGACCATTTTGGTTTTGATTAAATTAAGTTAACCTTTGAAAAAATGCGTCCACTTGTAGCACTGAACGCAGTCCGCACTCAATGCCAGAAAGAGGGACAGAGCTCCCATTTTTTCGTGCAGTGTAGCATTTATTTTATAAATTATAAAATAAATGAGCGTAGCTACATGACCAAAATCTCGTATTATCACCCTACTATTAACTATACGTCGCCAAATGTTCATCACAATCTGTAAAATGGGACAGTATTCATTGCATATTATGCATTTTATATGAAACGAATTAGTTATTTTTCAATCTGTAAATAATTTTATAAAAAAAGTGACGTTCCCAAAAAATTATCGTAGATTATGCCATTATTAGAGGCTCCATTAACATCTACCAGTTAAAATCCCAAATTGTAAATTTTGGTAATTACCAGGCATCTGACAACACTGTCACAGTATGACCAGTAGCTTATTTCTCCTTATTACTAGGCCTCGCCGCCGGGAACCTTCAAGAGCCGTTATACTGACCCGTTATTCTGATAAGCATCATTAGCATCAGAGTAGTAGTGGCCGTCAGAGCGGCGTGTATGTTTTTCAGCGAAATAAAAAATAACTCATAGTGTAAGTGCTTTACGCGTAATTAGTTTACTGTGATAATTGTATGCATTTTATTTTATTTTAAAATGGGAAACGATAAGAAAAGAGGGGGAATGGTTTGCTCAATGTAAAGGGTGTATAAATTAATTATTGTAATAATGAAGAGTTTTATTCATTTCCTCGTGATGTCGAAAGCTAAGTGAAAAACTGTTATATTATTGCAAGCATAAAACATTGAATTTAGTATAGGGAGTTAGGTATTGTTTTGCAAAAACAAGAACCATGAACCAGAACGGGTTGTTATTACATTTATGTAAAGCAATATATAGGCTATTATTTTTAACACAATGTATCTTGGGGTTCTATTATTTGCGGGCCATTTACAGGGTGGAAGAGTTAAATAAAGTTAAAGCATATACAGGGTGTCCCATAATTAAATAACTTCTTTCAAGGGGGTAATATAGCTATAAAAAATAAGTTGCGTTTGTATATAAACAGTTGCCTTAAGTTCAGTTCATAAGGGAACTACAATCCCTTAAAGGGGTAAGTACAATATAGTTAGTTGCCAATAAATTCGAAACGTCTTAAGTTGCAAAAAATTAAATTTGGACCATGATTAATTTTATAATGTTACATATTTTGATAAATTTTTTTATGTACATATCATGATTTGTTGGAGTAATTACAAAGGTGGTGAGGGTGAATTTTCGCCATAACTCTTTGTCTTATTTTTTTACACATTTATAGCGGAATGAAGCGCCAGTGTTAAAAACTAAATAAAAAAATTTCTCTTCCTAAATGTCAATAGAAGTTATCGTTTTAAAGTTATTTGTACTTAAATATTGCAATGCATGATGGGTGTACAATAATCGATAGGTAACTACATACCTCTTAATAAGGGCTATTCTCTTCCATTACGATTGTTTCTTCTTCGATAGTAAAATACCTATTTAAAATGACCCGTTTATGTTAAAACACCCTGTATACATCCTATAATACGTATAGAATGATAAACTGCACAAACAATGATTTCTTTTATGTCCTCACAAGAAAGTCTAGCGACATTTTTATAAATATACGTATTTTTTTAATCGATTTAGAAAAAACCAAGCAAATGTGTTTTTTATTTCTGAATGTAAAATTAACATTTATTGCAGTAGTTACGGAAAGTTTTATTCATATTTCTTAGTGAAAAAACGGTTACATTAGTCTATTGATTTTAGTATAGGAGTTATTGTTTTACAAAAGCAAGAACCATTAATGAATTAATTTTAATAATGTAAATTGAAGGTACAATATTTTATTTCCACCATGTGAGTAGAAGCGCTGTGTATCGGCAGTTTATTTAAATTATTGAGAATAAGCGCTTTAAGAAAAAAATACGAACATATTTTACAGTCTTAAATTTATTAATAGAAATTTTAAAACTGGTAAACAAACACAAAATTAATAATTTGGAAATATTTTTTATACCTAGCTATTTTATATTGTAACCTAAAAAAATATTTAGCATTCATTATTCAATTATTAATAATAAAATATTATGCCTATTGTGTATTTTATTTCATTTATCTAGATAATCTACCGATTTTTATTTTAACAATATAAAATATTAAAAACTGAAATATTTACACCTGGCTGCACAAACATTAAAATACCGTGGTCTCTTTCCCAACTAATATTTATTTATTTTATTAATTAATCATTAACAACGTTAAATTTGTATACCCATGGCATCCTTGTAAAATACTACGCCTGTAACGAAAGCACCTGCATTCGAGGTCCCAGAGCGCTCAGTGGATTTATGAATGAAAATGTAGCTGAAATAATCTACTGGTTATACTGTGACACTGTTGTTTGTTCTATCTACAATAAACTGAGTACAGAAAGTGAAGGGATCAGATATGGAAGGGATATGATGAGGCGTACCGAATCAGATGTGGAAAAGATACGAAGAGGCGTGCCCTCGTTACTTTGCAAACACAATAACGTACAAAAATGCAACAGTGATGCATAGTCTTTTTCTGTCGCATACATAATTTTGCTATTTTTATCCTTTATGTACACACTTAAAACAGGCTTTCTAATTAATATTTTTCCAATAGTGTATATATTTTTTAAATGTTATCTTCGCGGGAAGTGATAGATTTGGATAATGGCGAGGGCGGCGTCTAAATTCCCGTTGACATTGTCAATTATAATTGTCATATTATAATTACAAAAGATACATGTTTCCATAATATTACTAATGTTTCTACTGGACGTCGTCAAGGCGTCTAATACGGTCTGGCACGCCGAGCTACCAGCGAAGATGATCGATGCAGGATATCCGGCGGCAATCGTCAAACTGGTCAGGTCATACCTTTGGAGGACGTAAGTTCTAGCGAAGCTAGATGGCGAGCATGGAAGTAGCAATGCCGCAGGAAACGGTACTATCGCCAAACCTCCGATCTGCCAGACAACAGGAATAATCCTGAAACTCTATGCGGACAATACCGCCCTAGTCGCCAGATTATGGCAGGCAGAGCAGGTCACTCCTCGTCTCTAGGAAGCAGTAGCCCTCCTGGAAGTTGCAACAGATGGAAAGTACAAATCAATGCCGAAAAGAACAGTCCTATTTTGTTCCGCAAGAAGAAGAACCAGACCCCGAAAGGACATGTTACCATGAACGGTGAGCTGACCCAGTGGCGACATACCGCCAAGTACTTAGGTGTTATCCTGGATCAAGGGCTAACATAGAAACAGAACACCGATGGGGTAGTCAGAAAAGCCAAGGCGGTGAGGACCAAGCTCTACCTGATGGTGAATAGAAGTAGTCAACTCAACCTGAAAAATAAGCTAACGCTTATCAGGACCGTACTTAGACCACAACTGACATACGTGTCAGTTGCCTGGGGCTATGCAGCAAAGTCGCATATAAAAAGGATACAAGCCGTTAAAGATACACGCTAGTCTCAGAAGTAATCTAGGCTCGAGTAAAGAATCTCTTAGTACAAGCAGAGGACCACGGGAATCCGTTAGTTACCCAACGGACAACGGGTAAGTAAACTAATCAGAAATTTCATTTCAGATTGACAGGAAGAACCAGAGGAAACAGGCCTGTCACCCTACAAACCTCCTATCACGCGGCACGAAGAATAAACACGAAAGAAGAAGAGCGCTAGAAGAGAAAGGACACAGTCTGTGAGATACAACAAGCCAGGATCGGCGGAGGATTGCCAAGACGACCATACCGTTCGTATTTGCAGACGGGGTTGCTCCTGGAACAATCCTACTCCGTACAAGGTTGGTCCAGACCTACAGCGATGCGATAAGACTAAAGAGGATAGTCCACTTCGGCTCCTGCCATTCAAAGTCAATGTTTAAGTCAAGGAAAAAACCACTGAGGATATAAAATTAAGTATTATGCTACAAATTGAAGAGAGTCCTCAAACATCGACAACATAATTAGAGCTGGATAACGACATATGCCACCAAAGGTCGATTCTTTATATTATCAAGCCTGAAAAGCAAAAAACCCCTACAAAATACATTTCACACAGGAGCTTTCAGAAGATGATCCAGATTGGAGAATACAGTTTTGTGATACTATGCTAATAATTTTTTAAATAAAATTCAATTTTCTGATGAAGCAACATTCTGTTTAAATGGAAAGGTAAGGCATCGTATTTGGCCTACAGATAATCACCACTGAAATTAATAAATAGTAAATAGAAATGTCAACATCTTTATTTCCAAACAGCAGTTATAGTATTTCCAAAGCCGGTTGAAACACTATAAAAACGCCGACAAAGGATTTTATCCATTAAATAAGTAAATCCCTTTGTCGGGCGTTTAAATTCCTTTGTCGGCATTTTTATAACGCTTCAACTGACTTTGGATATTTATACCTTTGTTTTAGTTGAAATAAATAAAAATAATAATAATAATTTCAGGCAACAATAATTGTTTCTACAGCGTCTCATTAGCCGCTAGATTCGTTTATACGGGACTTTAACTTGTAAAATCTGAGTTTGGTACACCGTGTAGCCAGGCCAGCTAGCCGTGTCGGAAGCTTTCAAATGAATATCGGAACTACATGAAGCCTTTGAAAACATGACATCATGTTAACGTCGCAATAGATGATGATGGAACTACTATAAATATAAAAAATTATTTTCAAGACCGACACATCACCACTTGCATTCATACTATTCAGATGTGAATCGACAGAAGTTAACTTAAAACAGGGTGTGAACCCTATTATCAAACACCAACTGATCTATAGTCCTAAAGGCAGTCCCTCGTTGGCTGTTTGGCAGGTATAGATCTCACACAGGCCCCAAAGTTATCAAAAATGCACTAAGAAATGTCTCCATGTACAAAGGCTGAGTTATTTTTTGGTAGCTACAAGAAACGACGACAGCGTCCACTACGTATAAAGTAATTTTCAAACATTTACCACAGAGCACCAGAAGTACTTCTTCGACAGCCTTTATCATCCGTGGATTTTGGCTTGAGGTGTCTTTCGTCATCAGATTTTATTGTAAAAATCTAAACTATTTTTTATTTATTAAACTTAAAAAAACTGAACAGGCTCCTACGCACGTAGGTTACTCTAAAAATAAAAAATAAAACGTATATGCTATAAGTACATCATCGTCTAAGACCTCCTAGGGCAAGGTAAGGAATCGACTTACATACTTAGGGAATCAATTTTCAAAATAATTTTTTTCGCGATGCTAGGTTTGTTAAGATAGTCTCAAACCTCAGTTTTATATTAGAAAATTTAACTTATTTCAAATTCAAAGCGTCACGACACAAATTTCTTTTTTTTTCAACAAAATTTGGCTAGTTCTAAGTTCAGGTGATAACTAGACTCGTTAAATTTCAGAATTTATTAAAATTTTTTAAGTTTTAAGGATCGACAGCCAACATTTTTGTAAAAATAAATTCTAACCAAATCATCTCATTAGTCCACTAGGACATCAAAAAAATTATTTTTAAATTTTAAATAATTTTCGATTGAAAATAAATTTTCAAGTTTATTTTTATTTTAACTTAATGCTCAAACATATTTTTTTTCGAATCCGAATTTTAATAAAAAAATTTTTCTCTGTTTTATAAATTGTCCATTATTAAGAAAAGTTGTGAAATCTTGTGCGAATTTTTTGGCAGACTAGTAGTACCCGAGTTGTAGGTTACCTTGCCGTTCGGTCTGCTGAATTACAATTTTTTAAGAAATTTTTTTGAAAGTGATTTGTGATTGTGAATTTTACATTCATCTAAAGGACTCCCTGTCCAATTTTATTTCTGGTCTTTATAATTGGTTAATATAATTTTTCACTCACAAATCACCTGCTCTCGCTAGTAAGTAGAACTTTGTAAGGGACGCTCTGTCCATAATTATTTTTCACTTGAAAAATAACTTAATTCAAATTCAGTAATCTATTAAATCATTTTCAGGAGATAAAATTTGCGTAAAAGACGTTTTTGCACAGACCAGCTGTTCAATTTTATTTTCGCCTAAAAAACTGACTGAAAAAAATCTTTTCAGTACTACCTAGTCATTTTCAGGCTAGAAAAAAGCCAAATTGCGAGATACCCCCTGTTCAAATTTTTTTGTAGCCCTAATAAATAAAAAATAAGCAAAAGCCGCTTGGTTAAAATCCTTCAGCTACAAGATCTAAGGTAGTAGTAAGTCCCTCAAGCCCAAACCAGGAGTGCTGACGAGGAGTTTCTGAAGACCTACTTAGCTCTACCCAGCATAGCCTAAGGTAAATAAAAATTTTAAGGGGTCAAGAAGAGACTACCTTGCCTCTCTACATAATCAAAATCGACCTTGAGAAAATTCCATTCCTACGATCAAACATAAGGAACTTTTTCAAACTATCAACAAGTATTTTCCTGACGTCAAGAGTCACGTGGCGCCCAACTTAATAAAAATTAATAATCCAGCTAGGGAGAAATCGATAAACCGACATTTCAAGAAATCAAGCCACATTATCGGCTCCACAAAAGAGAATGTCACCCTTGTGTATTCGTGACAACGTACAGGCTGTTCTAGCTAAGATGTCACTCGGGATTTTCTAAGATAAATTCGTAGTGCAAAAACTAATGTGATGCAGTTTCTTCCGAGGAATCCGATGCCGCCAAAAACAAACAATTGAATAGCCAACAAAAAAGTTATAACCGAAAAACTGATTTTTTCAAAAAAATCGAAATGGTTAATTATTATATTTTTTGTTACAGGGTATTATTAGAATAAATTCCGTATATTTAGTGTTTTAGATCACTTCCGGTTTGGCCGGAAATGATTTTTTTTTTCAAAAAATATTGAATCTCCCAATATATTTTGGTTGCATTCGATAGAACATTTAATTATCTATCAAAAATGTATAAACCACTTTTGTGGTATCTCTAACCATTTTCGAAATATTAGTAGCTCTTTGACTTTATCCTAATACCTACCACCATACAGCAGGCAGTTTAACATCGCAGTTAGCTGTGGTCAAAGTCTCTTGTGTTAGAAATAATACCATTATTAGGGCCAAATCGTAGTAGGCAGGTGTCAAACAAAGATAATTGGCAAATAGCTAACTCTGATGTCACATAAATTGTATGATGTATGGTAGGTATGTGGATAATGTCAATGCATTTTCTTGACTAGCAGGTGAGCACCAGCGTGGGTCACAGATTTTATGGGTGGTCCTTGCCCATTCGGGCCAGCCCTTAGTTCCCCCACTGTTTTCGAGAAAATGGCCCTGGGAGTTTTAAGTGGGACACCCTATATAGTAATATATTATTATAATCAGGTAACATCTACATTTGAATTGATTTTAAATTTTTATACTGAAATTCAAAAAATTCAACCACAACTTGAAATGAACTAGAGTGTGTTGATGAATTTAAGTCTGGTTAAAGAACACTTTTATTTTAATTTTAGGACTGCAATTTCTAACAGTTTTTCATATGGCTCCGACCAATTTTTATTTTATTTTATTGTCAGATGAAAGGAAAGTTTGGGAAAAAAGGAATTCTAATATTTACAATATTATCAAAAAACTAAATTGGTTTTCAAAATAGTGCCCGACTACATCTTCCCTACTATAAATTAAATTATCCATCTCATAAAAAAACATTCGGGTTTTTAGCAAACACAAACAAGTATTTCTACCTTTTGATACCCGCAGGAGACATCTCTCAGCATGTACGAAAATCCAACCACTATAGCGCGGCTTCAACCCATTAATTCAATAAACTTATATTTGAAATTTCAGGTGATATAAAATTAATTAGGTATTTAAATATAAAAGTATGATATTTTATGTATACAAATATATGTTTACGCCATATGTTAATAATATTTAAATAAATAAATTAATTTGACATTATCTAAAATTTGGAATATAGTTTTATTTAATTAATTGATTGAAGCCACGCTCTAGCGGTTGGGTTTCCTCTTCATACGGAGAGATGTCTCTGAGTGTACCAAAATGTGAAATATTTACATACTGGGCAGTAAGGGTACATTTACAACCAATTCAGTACGGGTTTTAAGCATATCTGGTTGAATGTATTTGTTTACAATAAAATTTTAAGTCGACACGACCTTGAATTGCACTTCAGATTTGGCTTGCAAATAGCAAATACTCACTTCGGCACGAATTACAAATTGCGCATGCGTACTACGACACAAATTTATTTATATTTAAAGTCGGTTTGTGATTTGAAATTGGAAGATTAGACCTTTTAGTATTAGAAAATATAGAAGTTATATTAAATAATTGTAATTATTTAATCAAACTGAATTTGCACACATGTAATATTAAAAAAATATCAACAGATGGCAGCTTCTAACTCATTATAAATAATGACCTAAATTTTATCTCGGCACAATTCACAATCCGTTAGTAAATTGTGCCTGTAGCGAGAATTGGTTGTGAATGTACCTTAAGACATGATAAATGGAACAATCAAATTCTACAGTAAAAAGACAGAATCGTTCACATATCACAGAACAAAATAACAGAATGACCAAAAAACGATATTTAAAATTTGCATAAAAAACAAGACATCAAGAGAACACCTTCTATTTCTAACGCACCCAGCATGTCACATCTCAGTTCAATCAATTCATACACAAAAGTAATTAATTATATGCTTCTTTATTTATTAATTCTTACAGTAACACAAAATCACCATCTTAAATCGTATCATCTAACTAACTGTCAACGCTGCAGCTTGTTACCAACCTCCTAAACTAAAATAACTATGATAGGTTTTAAATCAAATCTCTGACAGGCACCGGACAATTTCCGTGCAATCATTTGTACGGAACAATTAAAGTACTCGTACATGTCTCGAGTGTCGTAGGCCCATATTCATAGTCGTTCTCCCGCGACTTGCCAGCCTCCACTCAGCAATGAATCAGTCTAATATATGAAATAAATAAGACTCACTCATTTCTGAGTGGCCGCTGGCGAGTCGCCGGAGTACGACTATGCACACGAGCCTTAACATTTCATGACATCTCCTGTCTGTACTGTGTTCAAGCCATTGGTATAGATTGCAAGGCATGGGCCAGATAAGTTACATGGATCATGTTGGGATACGTGAATCGTAAATTTGACAGCTTTACACACACACTGTGTCTGAGGATAGATGTATCAAGAGGTGTAATGGACAAAAAAATTTCGAATTTTTGAATGGCACTCGAGGATTCAGTCATGCTTGATGTAAAACTAAGATATATCAAAATGATTTGTACAGTGTCATTCAGGGTGTTTATAAGTTAATTTATAAAAATTGTTACTAATAAACTACTTTTATTTTTCAAGATAGGAAAAATTTTTTGCATGGGTCCTATTTGAACATACGAGTACATGTGTCACCTCTTTTCTGTAAATCTTATTCAGTATATAGTTTGGCCCACGACGGTAAGAGGTTTCAGCTCTTGGTACTTGCTTTGCAGGTCGCTATCAGTCACTAAGACATCAGTGGTGTCTGACGGGTAGTAGCACTGACAATCAGAGGGATACACTTATCCTTATCACTCACTATGTTAGTCTGCTTTAGGCTAGTCTGGTTTGCTATTATTTTTTGTCTTTCCCATTACTTTCGACATGCTGACGAGAACATAACAAGTTCGAAACCGGTCTATGTCTAGTGAGGAATTGACAAATGATCTTAGCTACTAAACAAGACTTGCAGGTTTAATTCACCGTAGGTTGGGGCCAAGATCGGAAACATCGCCCTCAAGAAGCTACCCAGCAAAGAGGTGGCAGCCCTGGTGAATATCATCAACGGGATCTTGAGGCTCAGATACTTTCCGGACAGGTGGAAGAAGGCCGACGTCATAGTCATTCCGAAGCCAGGTAAGGAACTACTCTTTCCCTCCTCTTACAGGCCCATCAGCCTACTCTCAGCTGTGAGCAAGGTAGCCGAGCGCGTCATCTTGAGAAGAATAGAAGAGGAAACCGAAGAGCTCCAAATCATCCCGGATGAACAGTTCGCGTACAGGACAGGACATAGTACGGAACTCCAAGTGCTCAGGATCACCGAAGAAGTCACCAAAGGTTTCAACCAAAGACAGGTCACGGCGGCACTACTCCTGGACGTTGCGAAGGCTTTCGACAGGGTCTGGCACGATGGTCTACTAGCTAAAATGATGAGTATGGGTTATCCCATTGCACTCGTCAAACTAGTTAGATCATACCTGCACGGGAGACAGATGCGAGTGAAATCAGGGACTGTGTGTCCACGTATCGACCGATGGAAGCCGGAGTCCCCCAAGGCTCTGTGCAGTCACCCCATCTGTTCGCTGTCTTCACCTCTGATCTCCCAAGGGCCGAAGGCACCGCAATGACACTCTACGCGGACGACACGGCCGTCACGGCCAGATCCTGGAGAGCGGGAACAGCCACCAGAAGACTCCAAGAGGCAGCCTCTCTTCTGGAAGAATGGTGTATCAAGTGGAAAGTCGCAGTCAACGCGGAGAAAAGCCAGACGATTCTCTTCAGGAAAGGACGCAAGGAAACCCCCACAGGACACGTCTCCATGTTCGGCGAGGACATCCAATGGCACGATTCCGTCAAGTACCTCGGCATAATCATGGATAAAGGCCTGACATGGAGACAGAACACCGAAGCCATCGTGGTAAAGGCCAAGCGGACGAGAGCTCTCATCTACCCGATGGTAGGGAACCAGAGCAGGCTCAGTCTGAGGAACAAGCTTCTGCTAGTCAAAGCACTCATCAGACCACAGCTGACCTACGCCTCCGTAGCATGGGGATACCAAGCGAAGACCTATCTGAAGATGATCCAAGCCGTGGAAAACGTGGCCATCAGGACAGCGGTGGGCGCACCATGGTATGTTAGAAACGCTGACATCTTCAGGGACCTGGAGTACACACCAGTCACCAAAATCATCCGGGATAGAGCGAAGAAACTGTACACCTTAGCTGAGGAGCACAGGAACCCGCTGATCAGGGGAGGCCATCCTATGATCCGGCCGACGCACCGAGGCACAAGAGGCCGAAGGTACAGTTACTGGATAACGGGTAAGTATAACTAATCCTTTCCTTACAGATGGACCAAACCCACTGAAAAGACATGACACGACCAACCACCCTCCCACAAACCTTGCGGGCGCCGGTCAGTAAACCGACCAGTGCCCGTTGTCCCCCTGGCTCCGTGAAGGACGAAAGTGCTAAGAAAGCACTTAGGCCTTCACCTCCTAGAGCTACACAGTTCATCCCTCACCTTGTCCGATTATCCAGACGACAATGTGTCAATTGACACTTTGTGTACTGGCAGTCAATCCCAAGTCACAGAATATCCACACAGTCCCTGATAGACAGATGACTACCCCCGGGGGTGACAAGCTGGCGAAGAAAGAAGACGAAGACAGAAGAGCGCCAGAAGAGGCCCTAGCCAGCAGGGTTCATCAGCCAGGACCCAGGGAGGTTGACCGAAATCTTCGGCACCGCTCACATTTGTGAGTGGGGCCGTTCGTAAAGTAAGTTAACCCGCCCTGCACGAGGCCGGTCCAGGTCTACAGCGATGACTAGGGTAAAAAGGCAATAGTCCTGCCTGGCCCTAGCATCCGAGACCGTCATCATGGATATTGGCGGGGGGTTGGGGCTTTTGTCCGCTGAGTAGTTGTTTCCTGTAAGTACTATTCAGTGTATAATTTAGCCCACCAGGGTTAGAGATCGCAGCTCTTGATTTGGTACCTGCTTTGCAGGTCGCTATCAGTGACAAAGACTAACACCAGTGATGTCTGACAGGTAGTAGCACTGACCACCAGAGGGACACTCATCACCCACTATGTCTATCAACTAACTGTTTTGCCGTTTTTTGTCTTCAGTGTGAACAAAAGAAAACAAAGCAAAAACAGCAAAACTATAAGGCTCATTTACTCGGAAAATAATTCATTAAATTCTTTAGTATTAGAACGCAATTTTTTGCAAACTGTATTAGTCCAAATTTAAAAAATTGTAAAGAGAATTTAACGAGTTTTAAAATGGTGTGCTATTTGACCCTCTTGCCATTTAAAATTTTTGGGGCAGATTCCACCACCACCGCTTAAAGGTTGAAGTGGTACGATCGAATATACCCTATAAAAATGTGCCATTTGAAAATAAAATCGACACTGAGCGTTTTTCGGAAAAATGGGCTTAAATACAAAACAAAAACACACCTGTTTCGTTTTCAGTGGCGCACCCTGTATATTTTAATAGAATTAAATTTTGTTTAGTAACTGTTGAATTACATTTTTACCTATAAGTGTTGAAGTGCCCCTGCCCCCTCGAGGAAGATATATGATCGCCCCTGAGTCTCACAGAAAATTAACACTTAATAATTTTATTAATGATGGGCTAAACACGACAAGCTTCTTCACAGATTTAATACGATTAATATTGAAATACTTTGTCTTATTCTCGTCCTTAAAGGGTAGGAAAAATGATTTTTATCCCTTTCTTTGGTTCCATTTCCATTTTCAAATGAACGAAAAAAATTATGTGAATGGTTGTGACGCCTTTTTGGCGTTTTCGACGGCAGCTCTTCGCCTGGAAGTACTAGGCCGGGGTAAGGAGCCTTTATTGTGTCTAGTAGGTTGAAGGTTAGGCGCCACTTAGTCTTATCAAAAAAACTAAGAAAAAGTTTAGCAAAAGAATAAAATAAGAATTTACTGAGATATAGTTATATAATGATTTAGATAACAGTTAACTCCAAACAATAAAAAATAAATATTAATATTCGAGTAGGTAGGTATTTTCCGTTACTTTGACCCCACCGGTAGTACTACCCGCGGTTTACACTTTTGATCTTATTTATTTATTATGTAGAGGATATGGTATGGTTAAATTGTGAGGAATTAAAACAAGAATAATTAAAACAAGACTACAAGAACAAAAATATTAGAACAACAATCTTCCTGCGACTTTTCCTCCGGTTTTATGAGGTAGTTGAATCTAAAATTTGTCCTATCCTGGGGTAATTACATTTATAGAAATTGGGTGGCTTTGACCTGTCTAATTTGGGCAACTTAACGTCCTGCGGGCACACCATCCACCGATCTATTCCCAAACCATCCAGAAGGGTATATTCTGGATTGACAATAATTGATATGGCCCTAGACCAGTTACCAGTGGATCACCACAATGCAGCTATGGGTATATAGAGTCGATGAAAAAAAAAACAAAAAAAAAGGCCGACATCTAAAAATAATTAACAGATTTAAATAAACAAAAACTAAAATATTTCATCGCCTACCTTCTATTAAGAATAGCCTTTTCACAAAACTACCAATTAATAACCTATAAATGAGTAACAAAACAATTTTTAACCTCACTGTGGCGACGGGTTCATATATGTCCTTTTTTCTGAGATCGAATCCATGTCCGATATTAATTAATAATGAAAAAATGTTTTAAATGGCATTACTTAATTCGCGCAGGTGACGGAGATCGGAACGTGCTAGTAGGAATTATCCTTTTATTCGATATAATTAGACAACCAAATATACAGGCCGAAATGTAAGTACTTCGCTTCATTAACTCCCATGTCCGTTATTCATTGTTTACAAGGTGAAGTCCGAAAATACCGTTATATGGTATATGATTAAATTATTTTCAAATATGAACTAAAAACTACAAACGTTTAAAAATAAACCATGAGATTACTGCCAGCAGAGTTGTGATTAAATTTCTTGATATTAAAATAATAATTGTAATAAATGATCTCTTTTTATACTCTCAAACCGTTTCATCTCATATTATTTAAATTAGATGTTACAAATGATTTTTAAGTCTGTTTCTTGAAAACCACTTTTGAGCAAGCAATTTTTCTAAATTTTCAAATATTATATAGATACTGTAGATCTACAACATACAAACATTTTGTGGTATATAAGAGATATTATAAAATAGTGTGTAACAGTAATGAAAAAACATGATATCAACAAAAAAACTTTGTGTAGAAAATCTGATATTACCTTTAAATACTGTTTGTGTGGTTCTAAAGACATTACCGAAATTGTGAAGAAACCAACAAAAAAAAGATGCGAGTTACTCGCCGAAACCATAAAAAAAATTAAAAAATTGTGAAACTGAGGTCTTTGAATGTGTTATTGTCTATGTTTATTCGACTATAATTATAAAACAATCAGATCTGAAGTTTGTTATAAATGTATTAATCCATACCATAAATGTATAACTCCATACCAGTTGCTCGCGTGTGTTCTTCGACCACCTTAAGAGCGATTTGTAGTTCGCACTCTCAGGAGGCATTTAAGGTCATCCATATAAAATAGTTGGGTGACCTTATTGCTCCGGTCGCTGAGTGGTCCACTTTGATACCCACGGGTTTTGGCGGAGCCCAACAAACAACGGCAGCAGTGAGATGCAGAAGAGGAGAGGACTCAGAGAGGCACCCTGGAAAACTCTTCTCCCAAATTCCACCTGCTCTGTCGTGAACCGCTATGCACCTGATGTTACGGTGAAGAGAGTCTTACACAATGGCAGCAGCTGCTCTATGCATATTACTAGTGGTGCTGGTACCGCAAGAAATTCGAGCAAGTGTAATAATAGCTCGTGTAATATTGTATCAAATGCTTTGGGGTAATCAATCCAGGCCATCGATAGATTCCGCTTGTATTGCGCAGAATCATGTGTAATACAGCGATCTATCAGCAGGCTGTCCTTGCTACCTACCATGCCCTTCTTAGCACCACGCTGTTCATGTATCTGCTGGAAGACCGCATCAACAGACCTCAGTGTCCTAGCATACAAGATACGTGTAAATATCTTGGAGCAGGAGTTCTTCGAGTCAGAAAGATTCCCCTTTTGGGGGATAAGCACAGTACGTCCCTCGACGCACCAAGCCAGAATCTGCTGCTCCTCGTTCAGTCATGAGTTGAAAACTCGCGCCAGACGACGGTGAGTGGAAGTAAATTTCTTCCACCACCAGTTGTTAATACCATCTAGGCCCGGGGGGCGATTTTTTGGTACCAACAAGTGCTTGTTGGATTTCCTCCGTACTGATTGCCGATTTTTTTTATTATTACTATTTTTTTTTCGGTTTCCCGACGTTGGACAGTCCTTCCGTGGCCTCCAATGCCCCTCGGAAGTCGCGCCAGCACATTAACCACAGCCACTCCCCACATCCCGCAGGTTTTGTGACTGTAGATTCCAGAATCATGTTCCCTAAGCAGACGGAGAGAACACAGAATGACCGCCTTCTGCATTTGGCCTGCCAGCCACTAAGCTGATTTTAGGCAGGCGGGTATGATCTTCAGTTCCGAGAGCAACGTAGGCTTTATCCCTCTGAGTACACCGATTATTAAGACGACGTTTTTGACCAAGTAGCCTAGATACAGCATTTGGAGCTCGTACCGGATATCGCGGTATTTGGTCCGTTTCTCCTCCTCCTTCAAGGCGATGTTTTTCGGCAGGTGCCGAGCACTCGATGACATACATCAACTTGAGAGTTGATAGTCGAGGAGGACTATGTCAGGCTTGTTGGTTTGGATTAGCCTGACCATCGGGAACGAGTAATTATTATTAATATTATTATTATTATTATTTTATAATATCCGATGCCGGATAGTCCTCCCGTGGCATCCGACACCGCACGGGAGTCGTGCCGGCGCATTAACTACAGCCACTCTCCACATCCCGCAAGGTTAGTGACTGTAGATACCAGAATCGTTTCTCCTAAGCAAATGGAGAAAACCCAGAATGACCGCCTTCTACATTTTGCCTGTCAGCCACTCGACTGATTTTTGACAGGCCGGTATGGTCTTCAGTTCCGAGAGCAGCGTAGGCTTTATCCCTCCGAGTACACCGATTATTAGGACGACCATTTTAACCGAATAGCCTGGGTACAACACATGGAGCTCGTACTGGAGATAGCGATATTTGGTCCGTTTCTCCTCCTCCTTCAAGGTGATGTTTTTCTCCGCAGGTGCCGAGAACTCGATGACATACATCACTTGAGTTGATGGTCGATGAGGACTATGTTAGACTTGTTGGCTTGGATTAGCCTGACCATCGGGAACAAGTTGTTCCAGTAAATCCGGCATTTCTCGTTCCCGACAACGGACTCAATATCGGTATTATAATTATTATTATTATTATTTTCACGGTCAACAATATTGATTAAATAAAAATTGACAACCCGCAATGAATAATAAGACTCAAATATATCCCATTCTTAAGGAGTTTATTAATAAAATTCTTAATATTAATAAAGAGTGGTAAAGGAGGAAAGTAACTACCCTCAGCCACCATAGATTTTCATCTTCCGCAATTTTTAAGAAAATTTTGAGGCATAAACTCAATATTTAATGATCAAATCGCAAACGGAATCACAAAAGACAACAGACTATATATCTTTACAGCTGAGATAAATAATAGGAAAAAACTAAGAAGCATAGGTAATTTGCAGTTTAGTACAAATAAAATTATTTAAATTAGATAATACAGCATAGTAGAAGCTTTACGAGGGGTTCTAGAGTAAATAATGCTAATACAGTATTTAGACCACTTTGCATATGCAAATTTTTCTTAACACAATTCAACTCGCACCGTATTAACGTTTTTAAGGTTTAAAATTTGTAGATCTGAATCTATACGATCAGAGGCGGCTCCGCGAGGGGCTTGGGGGTCCAGGCCTCTTCTTAAGCTGCATTTATAAATTAAATAAATAAATTGCGTTTGCAACAAGAAATTGCCAGAAACTGGAATATACGGACGCGACGGTTTTAAGTCAGTGTATTGCAAATGTATGGACCGGCCCTTAGGTATATTTATACATATTATGACGTCATTTTGAAATTTGTATCACTGTTATCTCAAAAGATATGGGGTCAGTCATTATTTTTTAATAGCAATGGGTGTAGTTTTTGGTATTTTCTGAAAAGAATTATTTTTTGGATTATAAAAATTCATCATAACAGTGGGGTTATAAGAAGAATGTTGTACAAATAATTATTGCAAAAAACTTAAATCAAATGAAACTTAAGCTCTGTCCACAGAATAAATAAAACTACTATGAAAGGAACATAAACAAAAATAAAAATAATTATTGAAAATCTTTACAAATGAGATTATTAGTCTTTTTACGATAAATTTGCAGTGACGTCACAGTACAATTTAGGAATATTATATCGAGAGCACTTACAATTACTAAATGTGACGTCATTGCAAACTTATCGTAAAACACATAAAAATACTTGTTTTTTACGATAAATTTGCAATGATGTCAAATTTAGTAATTAAGTGTTCTCGATATAATATTCCTAAATTGTACTGTGATGTCTTTGCAAAACCATAATGAAGTTTTTAAAAAACTTGGTTTTATCTTTTGGGCCCCGCCATTTTTGGAGTCTAGAACCACCCCTGTTTACGATTATTAATAAAAATCATTTTTAAGTTTTTTTCGACTGGGATTCATGTCCTATCCATATAAGATCCTTAATTATTACCTATTATTTCAAAATTATTATGAGATAAACATAGCTTTAATTAATATACAATTATTATTATTACGCATAATATATTAATAGCTTATTAGATCAATATAATATTTCTTTTGTATTGCTTTGATACCATGGTGTACCTTGTACTACAAAAAGGACTGTTTTCCACAAATATTTGTCGAAATTTTATATTATAATTATATCAGCGTGTATTGAGTCACGCAAATATTGTAAGGAATCAATTATATTATGTCTGTCTTACACAGTCAAACGCACGTTCATATTTGCCTCAATCATTTACCAATCGGGTTTATGGATATTTAAAAAGATACAGCGGCAACATAATGGTCTTACACAGTGCTCAGTGTTCTGAAATATATCACCCTGTGGGAGGTTTAAGACTAAAAGTGAAACTTACACAGACTGAAAGCTTATATGTATATTCAAAGTCGTTCAAAAATTAATAGTTCTGTGCAAACCGGCGCTATTCAAAATTTTAACGATTTTTTTGACGAAACGATAGCTAAAGTAGGTACTTTTTTTACTCAATTAATTAAATTAATCAATTAAATCAATAAATTAATAAATTAATTAGTAATAATAAATAAATCATTACAGAAATTAGATAACCCCTAAATCCAAAGTCGAAACTGCATTATATTCAGAAGGGAGTTTCACTTACACAAACGTGACCATACAACCATTCCCACCGACATTGCTAGTGCCGGTGACGGGATTCAAACCCACAGTTACGATTGTTAGTTTTCTAGTCGCTCTTTGCCATCGCTCGCTATAGGCAACTACACAACTGAGCCGATATTAATTAAATCAATTAATTTAAAAAATTAGTTATATAAACTAAATCACAGAAAATCTGAGGTTTTAGAATTTTATTGCCATTTGATACAACTAGTTTCAAAAGTAAAATTAGTGAAATTACATTTCATACGACCATAATTTAAAAATACACTGTGACATAAATTTTACAAATCACGGTCTTATTAAGTGTAATTATACCTTGAAAACTAGTTACATAGTTGGTTAATTCAGGTGCTGGAAATATTTGACATTTTTCAGAGCCGGCAGTTATAAAAAAAATGTAAGTATAAATAAACACACCACATACAAATTCATGTGGTATGTTTATTTATATACCTATAATATGTGCAACCAGTATAATCAGTATCGAGTAAGAAAGTTGCAGGAAACTGGGATATACATATATTCGGCTATTCACCGACAGAATATTGCCGGCACAGTTGCAAAAGAAGAATTTTTTATGATTTGTGTAATATCCTGCGCATATAGTCTATCTTGGAACGTAGTCGACAATGCTAAGTTTAGAGGTTCCTTTGCAAAATACGTAGAAGATTTTCCTTTTACCTAATAGCCATATATTGCGTAAAACATATTTACCAAGTGTGTATAAATATGTTTTGGAGAATATTATAGAGAACTTACAAAATGAATTTTTGTGGGTGACAGTGTATGAAACAACTGACTTTCGGTGTAATAAGGATGTTAATGTTATATTAAGAATTTTGAGTATACAAAAGACTTTGACTCCGATATTAATAACCAGCACACGAGTACAACAAACCACAGCACACACTGTAAAAGTAATAGTGACACGTACATTATCCAGTATGAGTGTTCAAAATAATAATTTAACAGCAACGAATGCATAACAAATATTAGTTGTGACCATGTATGCTAACGCGATGGCAGACCTCAGTCACTCTGAATAATACATTGTATCAAGGTATATGTATTTCATTAATCATTTTATACTTTTGCTTTTATTTGTCTACTTATGTCCTTCTGCCAACCATGCTGCAGTAGTAGCTACCTGCCCTGGAGTCTGATCCAGTTTACCTTTCTCTGCTGATTATTAAAATGGAAAACTTAAAGTGTACAGCTTGAGTGCTAATTTATCGTGGACGAATGTGATAAATGACGCGTACAAACAATTTTAATTTGAGGCGAGATAACTACTCCGTTCCTCCGAAAAATAATTATAAAAAGAAATTTGTGTAAAATTTCATATAGTCGAATTGGTGTTAGATTGCAACTTTCCTTTTAAAGAGTCATATATAATTGTATGTACGACCAGTCTAAATTGGTCACTTTAATACTTAAAGTATCACTTTACTGCCCGCGGGCCGTAAACCATCTTACAGCCCGCCTAGAACTTTTGTTCTATTTTTTATACAACATTTTAGACTTCTGAGGCATTAAGTTCAATGTCGCAGTCTCTGCCTCTTCGGTAATTTCTGGTGGGCAGAGGAAAATACAGTTTTTATCCTCTTGCATTTCCAGTGTTCAATTGGAAAACACAAAACACTTCGACAAAAGGATTGTGTAAAACTCTGGGAACGATTCTTCCACAAAATTACACTATGGCCACCTTCATTTACGTTGTTGCTTGGTTATTTGCATTTGTTTTTAATACAAATTCAAAATCAAATTCCTATTCGTCAGTGTGACAATACCATTGTCATGGAATGTCAAAATTTAACAGAATGACAATTATTATGGAATATTTGCAATAGCCGGCATATGTTTATGTTTTTGTATTATTTAAGACTGTTCGTACATAAAAAATTTTCTATACACCTCGGGCACAACCAGCGTTTATAGCCCTTATCGTGTTAGAGCCCTCGGCTAGCGCCTCATTCTCTAATTTTCACGCCGTGGGCGACAAACGCCTCTTTATGTCCTTGGTGCATACCAGCTGGTGCAAACCAGTTGTGCATAGGTATACGCATAAGCGACTTATTTACAACTAGTACTTTGTTGGATGATTGTTGTGTAGCATTATAGGTTAATAGTGAATCTCAAACAGTAAATGGAATATATTTGTGTCTTTATTTTGAAATTCATTAACTATTTATTTTATGTTGTCTATTATTTCTAAAATTAACATTGCGCAGACTAAAAATTTTTTTTAATAATAAATACCGAGTGCTACACATATTAACATTAAATGGAATTAAACAGTATTCCAAATTGTATCATATTGTTTGAGTACCATTGACAACTGAAAGGAATAATATTATTTATGGTTTTGGCTCTAAGACAAAAGTTGCAATCTTACAGCAGCTGGACTATACCCACATTTTTATTTTACAGAATTTTGTTAGAGAAACATATGGAATTCAAATGTATAATATAACCCTGACAATAGGTAAACATTTACTTGAATACAGAATATGCAAGATTAGCATTGGCGAAAACAAACCAGTTAGTAGAAAATAGCAATATACATTGAAGTACATAAAAAAAGTATATTCAAGAGAGCACACGTTATTCTAATAATAACAAATATGTGGCTTTATTTTCTTGTATTTTACCGGAAAATCAAATGTCAAATTATTTAGGCACGTGAAATATGCAAAGTGAACAGGTACTTAATTAGTATTGAATTATAAACATGTATAATTTTTTAAGTTGTCATATAATCAGAAAACAGCAGCATGGCACCAACAGCGCTTATGTTTATGCTATATTAACATTTGGACAGGCTTATTTCTTCTGACCATATGTTAGTCAACCCACATTTAAGATTGAAAACACTTTCAGATACTTTATATGGACATTCTGACGCCCCTCATCCTTCGTTAAGGACAACCGCTCTAGACATAAAACTGTAATATTTCGACCATTGATCAGATCACACACATCCATAATCGTACAACTTATTTATTAGTTGGGCCAATTTATATAGGTATACATATATACACATATAAATAATCTGCATTTTGATAGTAAGGAGAAAAACGAAGTCTAGAAATGATTTCAAGTATTAACTTTATTTATTTAACTTATTTTGTTTATGTTTAAACTTAAAGTAGTTATTTCCATACACATATTTAATTATTTTTAAATAAGGTTCTAGATTGTAGCCCAGAACTGCCCAGAAGATAATCTATTGATTCGATGAAGAAACGTCTTGCCCCTTCCTGGGGGAGTTTGAAGCAATCGAGCATCTAAGGCATAGTAACTTTTGATAATGTTATTTGGTGCGGGACCAAATTGTCCGCGCCGCCCAGTTAATTGAAAAAACATTTTCAATAAAAGTAAACATCATAAAGAAATTTGTGTGTCAAATTTGAGTCAAATTAAAAAAAAATAATTATTTTAAACAATTTACAAAATCACTCTTCGGCTAGCCGCAAACAGAAACAAAAATTAATTTTTATTTATGATCAAGTTAAAAAATAAAACGTTCTTTGATTAACAACTTTTATAATTCTTTTTTATATTCTAATTTAACATCATTATTTAATAAGTTTTACATGCTTATCCATCAAGTTTAAAGCAAATAAATATAGTTTAAAAAAAACTAAAAAACACGCTTTTAAAGCACATCAAACTAAAAAGTAAAACATAATTATTAATATAAACTGAAAACAATAATGAACGAAAAATACTAGTATTATTGTGAAAAAAGCGTGGGTTGCTCGATATACGAAAAATATGGCACAAAGCGCCCCACGCTTTTTTCACAATAATACTAGTATTTTTCGTTCATTATGGTTTTCAGTTTATATTAATAATTATTTTTCACTTTTTTAGTTTGATGTGCTTTAAAAACGTGTTTTTTAGTTTTCTTAAACTATATTTATTTTTCACTTTTTAGTTTGATGTGCTATGAAAGCGTGTTTTGTAGTTTTTTTAAACTATATTTATATTGCTTATTGATGCTGATATTATAACATATTACGATCCAACAGATATTTCTGAAAAAAAAAATATGTTTTTTTATTTCCGCCATGGGATTTGAATTCACGCCCGAGGAGTCCGTCGTTTCGCGTCGACTAAGACTTGCCCGCTCGGCCGACGACCGAAATGAGAATCAGGGAATATACTTACAATATTAAGCCTCTTGCTCTCACGCAGAGGATACGTGAGGAAAGGACTGGCGATTCTGATCAGGATAATGATATAAACTTATCAAATTATTGTATTGTTACCGGTTCTTCGTAAGTGTACAAAGTTTCAATTAAATCTGTCCGTTTAAAGTGGGTCAAAATCGAATCCAAGGAGTCGGTTACAAACAAACAAACAAACAAACATACAGGTGAAGCTAATAAAAGCGTGTTAAAAAAAGGAACTTATAAGTATAATAATAAACACCACAAAATAACGTATAACACGATCACAACATTTACGTAATTTTATCTAATTCAAACAGAAAAACAAGTTAAAGTAACTCTAAAGCACAGTTGTAAAAACAAACGCAAATTGAGCGGGTAGGTCTGTCCGTGACAAAGACAAGCCACGCGCCGGCGCCAATCGGAAATCCACCATAGGGTCTTAAAAAAATAAATTATCCTTCTCTAGTCCTATTATTCCTCAGCCAAGGCATCCTACCTAAGAATACGGGATTCAGGAAGTTGGCGGTGTAGAGACAGAGCTAAAGGTTCTGCGGCAATCACTGGACTAGCGGATAAGAAAATTCCCATTTTCGCATATCAGGTGAGACCAGCTGAGGTTGGAGAGATAGGTGGTCCCTCTTCAAGTATAGAAGAGTGAAGGAAAATGAACTTTCCACTGGACTCTACTCTATGGTGTGCTACATAGTAAGGCTGGGAATCGAATACGAATAATTCGAGTATTCGAATATTCGGGTATTCGAATACGAATTATTCTAATGGGAAATTATTCGAATAATCGAATATATTCGAATATTCGAATACTCGAATATATTCGATTATATTTGAGTAAATTTGAATATTAAAATATATTATTAAATTATGTACGAATACGTATGCAGTATGCATCCAACCAAAGTAGGTAGGTAGTAGGTATACGTAGGTACCTATTCTAAAATCCAAATATATAAATAGACCACATTGGTGGTCTCAGTCAAACTATTCCATCTCTTTCTCGCCTCGACCTTATTTTTACTGTACTAAGGCAGGGGGTTAAAATTAAATTTAAAATTTTAGAAAATCTAAATATTTAATTATTAACTTTCCATGTATTTGTTTTACCTTCACAATCTGCGTCTTTTTTAAAAATATTCTAATTTTTAGAGCACCTTTATTTTTTCGAAAAGGAAAAAATAGTTATGACGCAGAAGTATAATAAACTAGCTCCGTTTTCGTTTTATTTAAGCTACAATAGCGCCTCAATCCTAAAATAAAATACTAACTAAATAATTCTGACCCTTAAAGCACATGTACAGGAGACATACCCTATTGTGGGTATGGAAAGCAAATCAAATTGCCTGCTTAGTGGGTTACGTCACGACTATTATTATGGTCTATCTAACCAAATACTCAAATAGAGTATTCACTATTCACTAGTATTCAGTGCTATATCTATTAATAATAAATATTCGAGGATCCGGATTATTCGAATATTCGAATATTTTTTCGAACGAGTATTCGAATACTAAAATCTGTAAAATTCCCAGCCTTACTACATAGATGGTTTTCGTGTAGCTGCAGCTTTAGCTCCGTAAATTTAAGTGGTGACACTAAATAAAAAAAATATGAAAAAAGTTCCCATAAATATACGTCCATAATAACGGAGATATCTTTCAAAGTTGTGTAAATAAATTCTTTTTTTTTTTCAGTTTTTTTTTACCGTTAAACCAGGTACCCAAAATTTTGGACAAGCATTTTTGAATTAAGTAGTTATGAAATTATTACTTTTTCCTCCTATTTTCTGCGCCACTGAAGATTTTTTTAAAAATAGTATTTTTGTATTAAAGTTCAATTTAGAACAGAACGATACTTTCATACTTTCATAAAATTTGTGACAATTTTTGAGATTTCAAGTTTCAAAAATTCATTGCATTTGCGGACAAAAATAAATAAATAAAATAAAAATAATAAGTACCTATACTATGCAGTACAGAAACAATTCATGTCAGTTTCTGTCAATAGTGCAAGCTTATTTCGACTCAACATACCTACCTCCATTATTATGGATTTCTATACCCACGTTTATAGGACCTTTTTTGCATATTCTTTTATTTAAAATCACCACTTAAATTTACGAACCTAAAATTTGTAACACCCTGTATACTTGGAGAGCAAAATGATAAACAAAAGTAAAAATTTAAATAAAGCAATACGATTCCTAGGCATGTTATATTATAATATACCTAATATTGCATTAGTCTACGGTGAAACACCGATTAAAACCCATTTCAGATTACATACAGACTTTATGTAGCGTATACATACGACTAAAAATTCTGGCAACTAGAACATTTAGGGCCAATATGCAACGAAAGTCCTAATATTGACCGTATTGCAGTGAAGACATAAGATGCCAGACACTCCCGATGACGTCATGGCTGACTCATTCACGTTATACCTTAGTGGGCTGTGTCGTGAAATAGCGAAGTCTAATAAAAGCTTTTGATTAATTAATTATCATTCTCTAATATTGAATCTAACAATTCCATGTTTAGTCGTCTTACGTAGGTTTTAAATAATATTGTTATTTATACTTTGTAGACTTTTATTAAATATATATTATTAATTAAATTAATAATCTATAATTATAACAAAGATTGTTTACATTTACACATCTTTAGTGATTAACATATTATGATTTTTGTTGTTCTTGGACTGGCGGATCTTATGTAGATTTAAATGGCTTGGTTACATCGATGCAGACCTATCTAAAAAATAAAACATACTCTTTTGTATTCTAGATACCTATCTGCATATCATATATGTACATAGATCTAACATACTTTTAATTTTCAGTAATGAAAATATACTTTCTCATTTATATTATCTGATACCTAACCTACTATACCTAGTTTCTATAAATATTGTTACTTTAAAAGTAGTAAGATGTTTGATTCTATGTTTTTTAGAAAAGGTACAATCATCCCCATCAAACGACACAATGAGACTGTTTTATATGTCGCACAGAAAAAATCAATTATCAAATCAAGAAAAAAAAAATTAAATTTATGTTTTGAAATAAAGTAATCTACTTTTCAAGTGATTTATCTTTTTTATATGAAATTTTCTTGATACTAACAAATATTTTTCTTATAATTATTTCTAAATTTAAATATAATTTATTTCATCTAAATATCATGTAGCCCGATCTAGTGTCAGCAACATTTTGACGAAGAACAAACAATTTAAGTTTTTTAATAACTTACAGGACTTTCATAAGAATTGTTTATAAAACTATTCATAAATCTATATTATATACTGTATTATAAAATGTATCCCACTTATAAATATCTTATATTTGTGCAAGCTTGGAGAGCTTAACAAATCCTATAATAAGAATATTTGGTATTAGACGATGACATGAATATAGCTGATCTGCTTTTAATTAATGATAGTCATAAAACTGTTTTCTTTTTTTAACACGCTTTTATTAGCTTCACCTGTATGTTTGCTTGTTTGTTTGTTTGTTTGCTTGTTTGTTTGTAACCGACTCTTTGGACTCGATTTTGACCCACTTTAAACGGACAGATTTAATTGAAACTTTGTACACTTACGAAGAACCGGTAACAATACAATAATTTGATAAGTTTATATCATTATCCTGATCAGGATCGCCAATCCTTTCCTCACGTATCCCTGCGTGAAAGCAAAGGCTTAATATGTGAGTAGATTCAGTAATTGTTAATTAGCTCGGTGGTCGAGTGGGTTAAGGCAGTCGACGCGAAACGACGGACTCCTCCGGCGTGAGTTCGAACCTCACGGCTGAAATAAAAAAATATTTTTTTTTCAGAAATATCTGTTGGATCGTAATATGTTATAATATCAGCATCAATAAGCAATATAAATATAGTTTAAAACAACTAAAAAAACACGCTTTCATAGCACATCAAACTAAAAAAGTTAAAAATAAATATAGTTTAAAAAAACTAAAAAACACGCTTTTAAAGCACATCAAGTAGTAGTAGTAGTAGCTACTTATTTTACTAGGCAAGTAGGCCACAATGGGCCCTTTTTACCTAGGGACCTACAGTTTAACGTGGACTCCGAACCACGGTCTTCGACTGTCAACTAACCCACCGCCTGGGCCTGCCCGCCTGCACCGCTAGCAGAGTGGCAAACCTCTTGTGTAGGTCTCCTCGACCCTCCACACGGGCTCGCCTCTCCGCCTGCATCAGGCTAGCGGCCTTCCCGGGATTGTCTGTTGACAGCCTACCGACTGTTAGACGAGCTATCGTTCATCCATCCAATTGCCGGACCCGATCAGTGCTGCTTAACTTCACTGATCGAATATCGGAAATTAAACGGATGTCCATACCTCATCCCCTAAAGCACATCAAACTAAAAGTGAAAAATAATTATTAATATAAACTGAAAACAATAATGAACGAAAAATACTAGTATTATTGTGAAAAAAGCGTGGGTGCTTTGTGCAATATTTTTCGTATATCGAGCACCCCACGCTTTTTTCACAATAATACTAGTATTTTTCGTTCATTATTATTTTCAGTTTATATTAATAATTATTTTTCACTTTTTTAGTTTGATGTGCTTTAAAAAGCGTGTTTTTAGTTTTTTTAAACTATATTTATTAAAATATTTATTTCCAATGTTATTTTATATCACTGAAAAAGGTTTTGCACATCATGAGAGACATATCCTGGAAATTTTATGTTATTTTATATTTCCTCAGTAAGTACGTTTTTAGAAAGTGGCTAAATGCGGTTTGTACTCTTAACATTTTTAAACGACAGTTTACTGTTGAAATTTATGAAGATAACTCTAAATTTGCAAACCCCATAAACAATTTTTAAGTTTTGTAAATTTTATAAAAAAGGATTTAACATAATTTTTGTTACATAATTTGTACTGTGTAAACTAATGATTAAAATATCTTAAAAACTATCGAGTTTTGCATAATGGATATTACGGTTAAATCATTTGCCAATAAGCTGGCTACTAACACGCCTTCAAAGGAATACGTCGATCTATCAATCACCCTCATATGTGTGCTCGCAGAATACTCTACAACTTGCAAAAAATTTTTCTATGGTAGAATTTTTTTCTAATGGCAGGAATAAAATTCTGCTAGATCAGTATATATTTATACAACGTTTACAAAGTGAAATTACCAGGACAGAAAGGAGTATTTGCCGTCATTACTAGGTATTTATTATTTATACAGTGTAAGCTGCATAGTGGTAACAAAGTCATCTATTAGCGGCAGGAAAAGCTTTTTCTAGTTGCAAGGTAGTAATGATGTAAAAAATACGAGTTTATTAACTGTAACAAAAAACCTATTAAGGTCAAAATAGTGCTCTGACTCCTGATAGCAAATTTATCAACCTACAGCAATAAATAAATATTTAGAAAAACTTTTTTCAATGGTAAAATCGTTTTTGTTGCGATTACAAAGCAATATATTTGGAGCCTATTTAATGCAGATATTTTTTGGGGCTAGTCAATTTTTATTTATGATTAGTAGAAATTTCCTTCAATGCAATTGTAGTTAACTGTGATATGATGTTGTACACGTTGCAGTATGTACATCACTCACACTTGCCACTTTTTAACATTTTAATCTCATTTAGATTTAATTTTATTTCAGTACATATAAAACTAATAAGCTTTGTGAAGTACTTAATTAACACATTATCGTTTTCTTCTGTGTGTTAACAAGATTACAATTTAAGTGCAAAAGGGTTAAAAAATAAATCAGGACACCTACAGTAATAATTTATAAAACATTTTTAAAACCGGTTTAATACTTACTAGTTTTATACTTAGCTACCTGATTAAATCAAATTTGTCATCGAAGGCTTTTTTGAAACCAAAATGTTTTGTAAACCACAGTGAACAGTTATCATAAACGTCTTACAAAACTATAACTAGAAAAAGTCCAAATGGTTTTATGATTTAGTTTTAAAGTATACTAAAAGGCTTTTCAATAAATTCTTATATTTGGTCTCAGATAAACCTAATTTAAAACTAATTAATCTACACAGATCCTTTATATAACAAGAACCAGGTTAAACAACATTTAAACTATTACTTAGGTGACTACCATATCTTCTTTCATTAAGAAGTGTTGAAGGTCATTTGTTTTAGGTGCAAAATGTTTCAAAATACCTTTTGGTTAATACCTTGCTATTTATTAGATATTATAAACTTTATTAATATGATAATCATGACCACGTAATAATCACATATAATTCCATTTTTCAAAGTTATTTCTGCTTCGATTTTGATTTTGAAAAAACCATTGTAAAGGTATTTCAAACCTCTATCGGATAAGATTATAAAATATACAGGGTGATATTTAAAATAAAAAAAATTATTAGTACTTTCGGTTAAACCGAAAGTGTATTTTTTGGGTCTGGTTAGGTAAAAAAATTTATTTTTATTCCAAATATCCTGTATCCTAATTTCAAATTTTTTATCTTGAAAAATAAGTTCAACCTCCCTTAATTTAAACAAATTTTGTTTGAGAATAAGCAACTGATTATTTACGTCACACATACTTTCTGTACTTTTCAGGTGTTCAAAAATACAATACTTCCTAAAAAAATATGAATTCAGTAAAAAAAACTGGTTTTGCCATGTGAAAAAAAGAGTAGAATAAGAAAAAGGAACAGAAAGAGAAGAAAATCAAGAATTATTATGTGTAGATTATTTTGTAAACCGTATTTTCATATATGCACACTACATAGGGAAACAGCTTCATTCGAACTTAGACATTCGGAATAGATATGAGAGCATGGACTGCAGCTATTCTGTGGACTGCATGGCTGGCTGCTGCTGTGGCAAATTCATGGCAGTCACATTTTGTATCTAGGGGGCTGCACGAGTTTGATCGAACACTTCCTGTGTAGCGTTTTGAAATGAAAACAAGGTATTCATACGTAGTATAAGCTGCAAAAGTAATGTCCGCCATGTGAAAACTATTTCCCCACTCGGCAACTTTCATTAGGGTCTTTATACGATTTGGCTTAAGCTAAGTCGAACGACTGACTTTACATCAGCCAGACTCTTCGCCTAGTGTCGAACAAGAGACGAAGTTCATCTTCGGCACTTTCTGCTGTCTTAAACCATTTGTCTACTCTTGAAGTTTTCTGTTGAGGATCAAGAGAGGATCCGAGTTTCTGTGGATGTTAGATGTTATATGTCAGTAGTACTCTTCCATGCATACACTCCAGACTCCCTCCCCCTCATTGACTTGGGAACTACACACAAAGAACATCTAGTATGAATGCTTCTGTGAATATTCAGTATCTTGAGGGTATCTCTGTCTAATTGACGCGGCTCGTCTATTGTCCACTTCACTTCTTCAAAAGATTAGAGCAAAACTGAAACAGCTAACATGCTAGTCGCAGACATCTCGAAAAATTAGAAGACCAAATTTTTCAGAGTATGTATTAGCTGAAAGTCGTTCATATAAAATAGATGGGTGACGTTACACCTCCAGATGCTGGGTGATCCAATTGATATCTGCGGGAACTGGTCGTTTCCATAAATCCAATCGATGGTGCTGATGAAATCGATGGTGGTGGTGGATAGCAAATATCGTTTAACACATTACCAGAAGAGGATTGGCTATGTATTGCACAAAAAATAGATCCTAATCTTATTGAAATACTAACGAAAGTTGGAGATACTCAAGATAAGAAAAAATAGAAAAATAATATAAAATGAATGATAAACTGGATTATACCTAAATCATTATGACTTTGGACATCCAGCTCTAGCAAAATAATTGATAAAATCAAAAGTGATTATTGGTTTCCTAGATTAAAGAATTATGCAAAAGGGTACATTAGCTCATGTTTAAACTGTCTATAATAAAATTCCTGGACGAAAACGATTAGGTAAATTACATTATATAGGAAAAGTAGACATCCCATTCTACACACTGTACCTAGATCATTTAGAACTATTTGTCAAAAGTAGAAGAGGCAAAACATAATTACATCTTAGTTATTGTGAATGAATTTACAAAATTTATATTTTTAAATCCTATACGAAATGTGATATCCATAATTGCAGCACAAGTATTAGAAGACTTAATTTATATTATCGATCCTCCTTCGAGGGTAATTACTGATCGAGAAACCTCTTTTACGGGAATAAGTTTCAAGAAAAAAATATTACAAATGTTTTGAATGCTATTTCAACTTCAAGGGCTAATGGCAGTAGAAAGGGTGGTAACCAGGTCATGACACTAACTTTTATCTTCTCTCTGCTAACGTAAGATGAAATAGATTTGAATTTGTGAGTTGGTTGCAGTGGAGTATTAACCATACTTTTAACAATCCTAAAATGAACACCATTTTGTTTGCTTTTTAATTATATACCAAGAACTACTAATGAAGATGCTTTGGAAGATGAGTTACACAATCATTAGAAGTACATAGAAAAAAAAGGAGAAAGATGCAATAGACAGTAGTAGAGACTAACAAAGATGAGCATGGGTGTAACAAAAGAAGCTGAAGCAAGAAAATATCAGCCAGAGACGTTATGGTTAGAGTAGAATCATCCTCTAATGGTGAATCTAGAAAAGTCAAACCAAAATGGTTTATACTGTATAAAAAATTGCATATGATAAATACCGCATCGAAGATATGCCTGAAATATAACGAACCCAGAGGTTTTATCAAGGTCTGTAATTGGTAGATACATTAAAACATTATAATACATACGTAGACGAAGAAATCATGACTATGATGAAAGCTAAAGATATATAAATGTTAGAGGAACTAACAGAGACTAATGATAGTAAAACAGTGTGATTAAAAATCTGAAGTTGAGGAAATACAAAGACGAGGAAGAAAACCATTTTATTTTCAAAATTACGTGTTTGAATTCAAAGAGCCTTGCCCAGAGACCATAGTTAATACACCTAAAGGATTATTAATTAATTCAATGATTTTTTATTGACTGAAATAAGTGCTTGTAAATTTGTTGCTAAATATCCATCCTATTAACATGGTAGCAGTCATTATCTACTTCTTTTTCATACATTTCTGTAATTAAATTGACTTGAATTTTTCTTCCTTAGTGCTGACAAAATTTCATTATTTAACAATAAAACTCATCAGAGGAATTGTCTTGGCACAGTAAATACTTGTAGACAGTGCTTTATACTTTAAACTGAATCACTGGCCAACAAAATAAATTTTTTGTTGTGGTGCCTGGTAAATACGAACTGATTTAGGGTATTTCTGATGTGCTGGTTCCAAAAATAACTCACTTTTTTCCCTAGTTTTTGAGATACACCATGGTGAAATTTATTACTTATACGAATAATAATATCAAAATCAAAATAACTAAATATTCAGGAGAACAAAATTGTATGTTCTTACCTGAAATTAGAATGTAATTATGTCTTTTTATAATTCTCGGTATTCCCATTACTGTACAAATCTGCCTGCCTAACCGAAACAACCCCAGTCCCCACCCTATTTCATTTACCTGTAACATAGGGTTTCCGTTATCTCTGCCTGTATCCCACAGTTCAGTGTAGTATTGTGCTTTCGTGTGATAACTGTGTACTAATTTGCTTTAAATTGTTGCGTGAATATTAAAAATTCGAATTATAACAATGGCTTCTACAAGCAGACGGAATTGTGTGAACCACCCAGATGTTTTTTGTTATATTTGTTGTGAGTACTCTTTCAAGGGAAGTAGAAAACCCATATCTCACTTTATAAAAAGACCATATTTAGCGTATTTTGGCGTCCAGTTAGGAGACCAGGATAAATCATGGGCACCACATTTCGTATGCAAAACATGTGTAGAACATTTGCGACAGTGGACAAACGGAAAGAGAACGTGCTTAAAATTTGGAGTACCTATGGTATAGAGGGAGTCAAAAAACCATCATGATGACTGCTATTTTTGTTCTATCAGCATCAAAGGCATTAATCGCAATAACCGGCATAAACACCCTAACATGGAGTCAGCAAGAAGACCTCTCCTCATTCTGAAGAAATACCTATTCCAACGTTCAGTAACTTGCCTACGCTTCTGGAGGATGACTCAGATACATCGCTTGACGAGGTGCAGTTCAACAAATGTGAAAGTGACAATAATCTTGAAGGACCTTCAACGTTTCCAGTCAACAAGAACTCAATGATCTTGTTAGAGATATGAATCTCTCAAAGGAGTCGTCCGAATTGCTTGCTTCCAGATTAAATGAAAAGAACTTACTGTGTCCAAATACTAATATTACATTTTATCGTACCAGAGAGAAAGATCTGCTGCCGTATTTCTCTAAATAAAATAACTTAGTGTTTTGTAATGATATAAGAGGTCTCTTGGAGAAGATGGGGTTAACAGAATACACGCCAAGTGCATGGCGTTTTTTATAGACAGTTCTTCCCGTAGTTTCCAATGTACTTTTACACAATGGTAATAAACATGGTTCTATACCTATTGGACATTCCACCACTATGAAAGAGGAATACGCGACAATATCATCGGTCCTGAAAAAAATCAAGTATGAAGAGCAACAGTGGTCGATTTGTGTCGATCTAAAAATGGTAAACTTTCTCTTCGGGCAACTAAATGGATACATAAAATATCCTTGTTTTTTATGCTTGTGGGACAGCAGAGCTAAGGCCCAGCACTGGATTACCAGAAGTTGGCCTTTAAGAAAAGCTTTAGTTCAAGAAGAACACAACGTTCTTAACGAACCGTTGGTTGACAGATACAAATCATCTTGCCAGCATTACATATCAACCTGGGTCTTGTGAAGCAATTTGTTAAGGCTTTGCCTCGAGATGGACCTTGTTTTTGAGTATTTGACACTTAAATTTCCGCTAAAGCATGAGAAAAAGTGAAGGCTGGAATTTTTGATGGTCCTCAGATAAGGCAACTTATAAAGGACCCGCATTTCACGACATCAATGAACGAGCTTGAATCTAATGCCTGGTGCTTTTTTGTTAAAGTAATTAAAAATTTTCTTGGAAAAACATAAAGCAGAGAATTACGTCGAATTAGTAGAACAGATGCTTTCTAACTTTCACACATTCGGATGTAACATGAGCATTAAGGTCCATTACCTTCACAGCCACTTGGACCATGTTCCAGAAAATTTAGCTGCTGTTAGTGAAGAACAAGGGAGAAAGATTTCACCAAGACATCCGCATTATGGAAGAAAGGTACCAAGGAAGATAGGATACCCACATGATGGCCGATTACTGCTGGAATCTTCAGCGGGACTGTTCTGGTAAACCTCTTACGCAAGGTAATCTTATAAAAGGAAATTTTCAAGTGATGATTGAAAGTTGCATATGTATATTTTTTTTTCTGTTAAATAAATACCCTTCTACCCACTTTTTTTGTGTTTCAGTTGAAAGTTGTAATCAAATAGTAATATTTTAAAACTTATATAACAAAACATTATATCTAATTTTAGCGAATTGTTCCTACATAGGGCAGAAAATAGTAAATTTTGAAAAGTAGATCTGATAGAACAAATCTAACGGCATTTTTTGGATTGGGGTCACCCCAAAATTACTTAGTTAAACTTAACAAATCCCAGGCACCAAAATGTGTGTTGGCCAGTGATCTAAAGATCTATGCTCGACACAGAGTAGACAGCATGACTATGAGATCTATTCTGCGCCTAGCTTAGATTAGAGGCGAGTGTATTAACTCAAAAAGTCGACTCAGTCAAATGGGTTACAGCTAACTTCGCAGTTTTACTTTTTAATCAGATCTTGGCACCTATAGGGTTGAACGAGTTGATTCCGCTCGGCAGTCGGCGAACTAAACTCGGTACTCGATCGTTTATTTTTGTTTTGCAATGGAATGGATCTTGTATTCGTGCACGTCGGAGTCAGATCAACTCTTTTATCTCGTGAGGTAAGCAGCTGAACTGGCCAGTTGCACAGTACTACTTTGCGACTTGCGCGTGAATTATTAAATCGTTCAACTCTTTTGAGTCAGCTTACTGAGTGAACTCTTCAATGAGTGTCAGAGTCACACTAAGTTAACTCATTAAATAGGGTCACTTTGTCCATCTTTACCTTGGATCGGTTTTGTTAGTGGTCATTGTTCATAAGATTTATTCTTTATTTTATTTATTTATAGTGCAAGTACATGTTCGAGAAGGTTAAAAAATAAGTACATATAATATTCGCCGAGTTCATTATATTTGCTTTTACGATTCCCGAACATGTATTTAGCACTAAAAAAAAATAATGATAAAGAGTAATAATTATTCTTTATCCTATTTATTTCCTAGTGCAAATACATGAACTTGTCATATACAAACAAAATAACTAATAATTATTTTTAGTTATTCTGTTTGTATGTGACAAGTTCATTCGAAAAGCAAGTGTAAAGAGAAACATTTGCTGTGGAAGCATCATCCCAAAATGAGTGCCACTTTTCATTTTTCATTTCAATAGTTTTTCAACAAAAAAAGTCATCTTGCCAGTGAGCACCCGGCCAAAATTTGAAAACTTAGCGCCTATGAGCACAGATAGCTAAATGTTTAATTTTACGGAAAATATGGTTTGTCTAAACGAAATCTTCTAGTTGCATTTTTCTAAAAACTTTGTTTTGTGACAACCCGTTATGGCTCTCAGGCACAAAATTGTATCGCGAGCCGTGACAATAGTGTATAAACCACGCGCTAGCGGGACTATTGTGTGCGAGGTGTTTAAGAAGCAATAAAATCAAATTCATACAAATCCAATCTGGTCAGGACAAATACAATAATTTGTACAACATATACTGCGCTCGTTAATCTAAAAATTGAATAAGTTAAATAAAAGAAAAAAAATATAGAAACTGAGGAAGGGTGGTTATGTCCTACCTGCCCCGCCTTAACACCAAACCTGGATGCTATAGTTGCAAGTGAAGAAGGAGACAAAAAAAAACATCGTCAATCACAATATAATCACTGAAAATAGAAAATCATTATTTGAAACAACTTATTCAAGAATTAAGGAAAATAACACGTTATTAAAACAAAACAATATATATATATATATATATATATATATATTGTTTTAAAGGCAAGTACCACAACATTAAATATATAGATTTTTCTTTAGATATCACTCGGTAAAGTCCAAATAGGTACTCCATTTTCAGATAATGCATATGAATGATCGATAACTGGAAATAGTACACATGGCTGAAATACAACAGAATTATTTTCAGCGTAAGAATTTTTATATTTAGTTGCTAATACTACTTTTGGGGGTGTAACAGAATGAGAAAAACGTGACTCAGGAGAAGTGGGTTAATCAGAAATCATGAAATGATCATTACAAACACGGAATCTCAAACCCTGTTTAGCAGGACTAAATGTGCAAGCATTTTTCCACGACAGGATCTTTGGAGAAACGATAGAATATCTTCCTCGTATAGCCAGCCTATACTGAAATAATAGGAATTTTTACAGGAAGGGCAATTTCATTACATCTAGTTGTTACAAAGATGGCAAAATTTTTTTTTATTTAAAAATCGAGATTGCTAAGAAATTACCATGTCGCCGAAAGTCAGTACATACTTAATTAGGATGTCTTGATCAAGTCAAAATGGTGTAAATAAAAATGTAATGTAAATAAAATACACACAAATCTCTTAATTTGTCTGCATAAAAATACAAAAATTGTAATAACAAAAATAAATATCTCAAATATAATTTTGTATTTACAATAGTGGTTCGACTAGTTGTAATATACTTATCGATAAACGTAACTGCAACTACTCACAATAAACATACTAATCGCCACATTACCATTTTATTCGATAAATTAATTGCCAGTATTTACTCAATCGCAAAAAAAAAATATAAACATCCTATTATGAAATTATATATATTACTCATCGAGTTTGTATAAAATATTGATTTCAACAAATATTAACAATACTGGGATTGAATTTTAGAAACAACATTAAAATTACCTACTGTACATTATTTTATCTAATGTAATTAAACTAAACACAATATTATATTTATTACATATGTAAATATATGATTTCTTCATTTAAAAAAAAATTTCACTGAGTTTCACACACAAAAATATATTACAAATTAAAACTTACCTCATAAGTAGCTAAAACATCCTGAACTTACAGAATCTTAAAAAACTCACTGACACTGGCATCAAAAGATTACCGACCTCATAATCTAAAATATGACAATATCGATTAGAATTCGCCTTATAAATATGGAAATTATTTAATTATAGACTACAGTGTAGTCTCGAATTTCCAAAAATGAATGGAGATCTTAGTTATTAGATCTAGAACTAGAATCTAACGGACGATCTGATAGTTTTGTCGAATTTACAATTTTTATATTACATACCAGTGGCAGTGGATTTAGCTTTTACTGTATTGGAGCATGGAACCCAAGCAATATTTAAAGGCACGACTATCGACACTGATTGAAGAAGTTCTGCAGAAAAAAATTTAAAAAAAATTGAGAAAAAAAAAATTACAAAAATGTGCAGCCTCCCCAGATTCCTTCTAGACCATTAGTAACTCCGCTTGGAGTCAAATCTCACACAGTAAATTTTTGACGGAACCTGTACTCATATGCCCGTCGGTCCCCGCATTTCCTTGTCGAATCATTCCTGTTTAAAGCATTGTTGCAACAATTTGGGAAGGGAATAGGGCGGGACCTCATTTACTTCGACGAGGCTGCATATAATTATGATTAAACTTCACTTAGGTAAGTTCGTTTAATCTTTAAATTATATTTCAGCCTCGTGTCGTAAATAAGTGTAGTGTAGCGGTTTAAAGCAAGTTGCAACAATTTTCATCAAAAACCTTTAATTTTAAACCACAAATTGGGAGCAAAAACGAAAAAATAAAATAAATATACCACCTATAACTAATCATAATGTCTACAGTTGAGAATATCCTAATACTAAGTACAACTGAAAACTGCAGTGGCAAAGTTAGTTGAATTAAAAACTAAAGGCTTTTTATAAAATGCTGCAAACGTTTTTGACTTTTCTGTCTAGCCCGCCGTTAACCGGATACTGTCGTAACTGACTCCCTGTGGCTCTGTATGAATTTAAGGAGATAAAAAAGAGCCTTTATTGAATGGAAACGTTAGGAACTTTAGCACTGAGGACACTGATGGTGTAAATACGTTTACATGTTCACATCTGCAATACTCCCATCACAGCCGCAGACCAACGTTATATTGGCTGATAGTAGCCTCTGTAATCGATGCGAGGCATATATTTAATAAATCGTTGGGAACATTTCCTAACTTCAGTGCCCAGATGATACAATTCCGGCCACCAGGGTAATTTTCCTCCAAAGGAGTGCCATTTTGATATTATTTTATTTCTGTCATCATCTGACACGCCCGAATCTAAAACGTCCTTCAAACGAGAAACTAAGTTCTCGTGTAGGTTTGGTCCCTCTATTTTTGAGGTAGACTGCTGTTTTCCTAATATTTCAATAATGTTCTAACTCAGGGCATTCGACTCAGAAATTGCCAGAGAATGTTTCCGCTGGTTTTCAGAATTATCTGAAACATTGGGACACTAATTAATTTTTTGGTAATTAGTAATTACATTATGCTTGCATTTCTAATTAAGTCCATGTACAATATGGAATTTGGTACTCTAGTTGATACCAGTTCCCAAAAGTAATAACTAATCAATTAGTAAAACTGCACTAAAGGCTCACGAGGAAATGCACACTTATAATTAAATAAAATGTGTGCTTTCTCGTTTATGGGTTCTCACTGCCCCACTTTGTAATTATGGGTACTCATTGACCCAATTCTAATGAAGATACGTTTGTAGGTACTCATTGCCCCACTTTATAATTATGGGTACTCATTGATCCAATTTTAATGAATATATGTATGTAGGTACTCATTGCCCCACTTTATAATTATAGATACTCATTGACCCAATGTTAATGAAGCTATCTTTGTAGATACTCATTGCCCCACTTTATAATTATGGGTATTTATTGACCCAATTTTAATGAGGAATGCATGTAGGGACTCATTGACCCCATTTTAATGAAGATATGTATGCAGTTTATCATCGAGCAGTCGAAGCGAGCAGACCTACCTAGAGTGGAGAGCAGAAGCGAACAGGGCGTGTGTGAACAGTGAATAGATAACCGAAGTAAAGCAATGGTCGGGATCGTCGGAGCTAACGAAAGTTAAGCAACGGTTGGCGCGGTCGGGCTAACTAAGGTTAAGCCACCTGCTCTTTTTAGAGCAAAAGCTAATAAGAAAAGAAAATTGTTCTTTTTAGAACAACTCCAATTTAAGAAAAGAATTTTTGTTCTTTTCAGAACAAAAAAAGGTATCATTAATAACAAAATTCCTTTCAGGGAAAAGAAATCGGACAGCAAGGCTACGCATACCCAGGAGGAGGGTATGGGAAACCATAGAGAAGAGGACGAGGACTCGCAGAGTGGTAACTCCAGGGCTTCCACCCCATGCTACATGGATCTGGAGTTCGAGGACCAAGGAAAGCTGCGCCTAAGGGCTCAAAACAAGGCGCTGAGGGCCCAAATAGAAGAAATGAGCCTAAGGATGTCTCAAATGCAATTAAAGATGGACAGGCAGCACGAGGAGCCACTGAAAGCCATCAAGAGGGCCCAAGTCGGACTTACGAAGCCCGCTAACAAGAAAAGGAGGAAAGCAAACTCCGACAGAGAAGAAGAGGAGCCCAAACAGGACAGGACCCAGGAGGCCCGGACTCCTGAAGGCACCGAGGCCCCAGAAGAGAGTATGAGCCGGCAGGAGGACCGGAATCCAGGACCGGCCCCAATGGAACCAGCCAAGACGCCCAAGATATCGCCAGTCGTCCTTAGGCAAAAAGGAAACGTGAACGGTGGTAAGCAGACGTTTGCGCGAGGCAAACGTCAACTTCAAGAAGGCCCGCGTCGTTGGAGAAGGCATCTCCATAGAACCAACAACGAGTGAGGATTATAGGAAGATAACGAAAATCTTCACACAGGAGAAAAGGGAGTACCACACCTACGCGCTCCCTGAAGAGAGGCTCCTAAGAATAGTGATACGCGGCATCCCGTGTGGCGTAAGCTGCGAAGAGGTCAAGAGGGACCTGGAGGAACAGGGCTTTTCTTCGAGGAGGACGAAGCTGGAGATTCCTCTGGTAGTGGTCTAGGTGCCATTGGATCTGGAGAAGATCCTCGATGTGACGAGGTGCTGCTACCTAGTAGTCCGCTCCAAACGACAAAGGACGCAACAGAGCGTCACCCAATGCCACCCATGCCAGCGCTTTGGCCACGCACAGGGTAGGTGCACTGCACAGGCCAAGTGCGTGAAGTGCCGTGAGGCCCATCGTTCCGCGGACTGCAAGAAGAAGCAGGATGTCCCAGCGAGGTGCGCAAACTGCCAGAGAGCGCTCGAGCACCTTAGCCGAGGAGCATAGGAACCCGCTGATCAGGAAGGCCACCTCCTATGATCCGGCCGACGCACCGAGGCACAAGAGGCCAAGGGTATAGTTACTGGACAACGGGTAAGTATAACTAATCCTTTCCTTACAGATGGACCAATCCACGGAAGTGACATGACGCAACCAACCACCTTCCCACAAACCTTGTGGGCACCGATCAGTGAATCGACCAGTGTCTGTTGTCCCCCTGGCTCCGTGAAGAACGAAAGTGCTAAGAAAGCACTTAGGCCTTCACCTCATAGAGTTGCATAGTTCATCTTCACCTTGTCCGAGGATCCAGATGACAATGTGTCAATTGACACTTTGTGTACTGGCAGTCAATCCCAAGTTACAGAATATCCGCACAGTCTCTGACAGATGACAGTCAGAAGAGCGCCAGAAGAGGCCCTAGCCAGCAGGGTTTATCAGCCAGGACCCAGGAAGGTTGGCCGAAATTCTCGGCACCGCTCACATTTGTGAGTGGGGCCGTTCGTAAAGTAAGCTAACCCGCCCTGCACGAGGCCGGTCCAGGTCTACAGCGATGATTAGGGTAAAAATGCAATAGTCCTGCCAGGCCCTAGCATCCGAGACCGTCATCAAGCCAAATGGATATTGGCGCGCGATATGTATGTCTGTACCTCAGAGCCAGATTAGGTTAAGTCCAAAATTTTGATTTTACAGGAGAGGAGATTTAAAGTTAAAGTAATAGAAACTCCGATGTTGTAACATGGCCATTTGATGAATTTTATTGAAAATTTGCATGTTTCTTCATATTTATGTAAATAAAAAATGGTGTAGAACAATTTTTAGGTATCGTTAGTATTTTTATTTTAACGGGACTTAACCTAGTTTGGTATTAAAAAAATATATATTTTAGGACTTATTATGCATGTTAAGTCCTAGCTGATACACTTATTATGTTTACATTGGACTTAACCTACATAATAAGTACACAAAAAGAGAAACGAAAGTCGACAATAATTTGCAAAGATAGAATATATTACAAAAACTAAACAAAATTTTTAGAGAACATCAAAACCTTATTCATAAAATTAATATAAAACATTTATTTATTCATCGTCCTCATTGTTGTCATGGTTTAAATTCTTATAATATTCGTGAAACCTTTTTTGGTACCCACACTAGCAGTTTTTGCAAATGGTTAAATTTTTTATTAGAAATGGGTTTAGCGCCATCTCTAACACATGGAATGCATATGGGGTTGCGAATCTGACGTCTTGTTTTTCTGTTAAAGTCTACTTGTAAAAAATCTTCGTTAAAATTATTATTATAATAAAGAATAGTAGGAGTATCTTTTCGTACTTGCATATGACAGACCTTGGATATTAAAAAATCACTTTCCATGTATTTTTCTTTTTGTTGATGTAGGGCGCTGCTTCTCCTTCAAACAGGTTTTTAAATTCTTTAAAATCAGAAGTGTCCATATTTATGACAGATAAATGTTTTTTTGTGCCTGCTATTCTAATCATTTGCTGCCAGTCCCAAGGTGTCATAATTTGAAATTGGGAAATTCTTTTTCTTTCACGCTCTATTACTGAGTGAACTGCTTCTAGATGCGTATGCCCTCTTGCAAGAAATTTTTTGGTTAACAACCTTTTGAGTGTGAGTTTGGTGTGTAATGCCCAAAAGTAACACATTATCACTAAAATATTCGGATTCTGACTAGGACAGTTATCTGACCATGTAGTCAGTTCAGTTATGTTAACAGAAACATTGTTTTCCATCCATTTTATTAAACACGATGACACTTCGTTTCCTCCCCTCCCTGCCACATTTTCATCCCACATCATAGAACAACTTTTTTCAAGTGTGGCATCATATATCGTTAGATTGTATGTCCATAATTTTAGTGAATAGAAATTGGGAATTTTGCAAAATACTATCACACTTAAATTTCACTAATTATCTCTCACAATCAGTATAACTGTTTACAAAAGAACACTTCTTAAGGAATATGTTCAAGTGGACATAACCTAGTTGACTGAATACAAATTGGGCGGCAAACTATAACATTGTGACTTAACTTTAACTGGCTTGGAGGGACCGGTGGACTTAACATAGTTTAAAAAGAGTTAGTTTTTTTTTTGGTTTGATAAATTTGTCAAAACGAAAAATAAGTAATAATAGTTCACTAAAACTTATGCCATTTAGCCTATTTAGGCAAAAATAGCAAAATTTAGACTTAACCTAGTCTGGCTCTGAGGTACAGATGTAGGTACTCATTGCCCCACTTTATAATTTTAGGTACTCATTGGCCCAATTTTAATGAAGAAATGTATGTAGATACTCATTACCCCACTTTATAATTATGGTTGCTCATTGACCCAATTTTAATGAAGATATGTATGTAGGTACTCATTAACCTACGTAGAATATTTTCCATAAATAAATTAATAGCCAAAGCAACAGCACGTCTCTATTAGAATTCTAATAATATTTTATTACAATTACCAACATGTAAAGTTCCGACGTCAGCACTACGCCTTAACAGACCTCCTTGTTCTCCGGCAATGTTTTAAAAAAATTTCCCGATGGAACACTGACAGACATATCTACGGAATTGTAAATAAAACCGAGATATTCAATTGTTTGAGTAGGGACTAATTTAGTTTTCTCGTAATTTGGCAGAAACTCCAGTGAAGTTAGAATGTTAACAGTTTCTGTAACCTTCGCTAAACATTCTGCGTATGTGGTTCTCAATAAGAGAATATCATTTAAGTAGATAACTGATAAGAATCCTCTTTTCCTAAGAAAACTTATTACGGGTTTCATTAACTTAGTGAATACAAAAGGAGCAATATCTAGGCCAAGTGGCATACAGTTGTATTCATATATTGAATTGAATTCAATCCTTAAGAGCTTACTATATGTTTTGTGAATTGATATTAGGAAATAAGCATCCTGTAAATCGATTGTATACATAAAACAATTTTTCTTCATTAGTTTTGCCACAGTGCGGTGGTCTTCCATTTTAAAATGATTGCAATTTATGTTTGTTAACATTCTTAAGATGTAAAATAAGACGGTTTGAGCCATTACTCACGATTTCACTATGCTAATAACATGGTCCGATAGGAGTTTATTAATACAACCTTGTATGAATGCTTTATCCTTGGATGACCAAAGGGTCTTCCTAAATGTCTTTTGTTTTGGACAACTAATAAAGGAGATTTTCAGTCCTTGAACCTAACTAAGTACTAACCTATTCTGACAAAAGTTAGCCCATATGTAATAAAACGAACTTAACCTACCAGCAGTACCAACCTTCATAGCTGGTTCGACTGCTGACCACGATATATCCTCCTCCGCTGTTGTTTGGTGTTGTTTTGGTATTTGTATTGTTTGTAGTACCTGGGAGCTGCTTGGTAAAAAAGAATTGGCTTCTCTCTCGACGTATCCAATACTGATGTCGGGATGGAGCTTTGGAGTTTAAAGCAGGAGTTTTATCCCTGCTTTAGCCTGTTTTAATTTTATTGTCTTGCCCGAGGATTCCAAGTTTTTGAAAGTTTTAAGACGCTCTTCCAAATTCACCCCGAACAGAAATGAATCTGTAGATATATCTCTATTAGCATCCTGGAAATCTTTATTTAGGTTTATTGTATGTAAACCCCTGCGAGTGACAGTTTCTGCGTGGAACACGTCAGTCAGTAACCGCGTTGCATCATTGTGCAATCCTATATATTGCCTGTTGCCCCCCCTCTTTCCCCTAATACTAAGTTAAAAGATGACCCATGGCAGCCAGACTTGCGGCCACCTGTCCTTGTAAATTTTCCCACCGTTGGTCCCTTAGCAAATTCGAGGCTGAGACGGCCTTATCAATGATTGAGTTAAGCTTAGGGGCTGCCATAACCTGCGGGGTACCGACGGGCATATGAGTACAGGTTCGGTCAAAAACTTACCTTTGAACTGTGTGAGATTTGACACCGAGCGGAGCTACTACACCACACTTATTTACGAGACGAGGCTAAAATATAATAAACACTTATTTAGTGTAAACTAACAGCAATAGATAAAATTTCACTACCTCATAACAGACATAATAACATTATATTACAAATTGCTTGATGCTCGATACAGTCGCATACGCATACCCCTGTAATTTACGATCTTTCTTCTCTGATATCTAAGTTGTCTCTTTCTCTCCCATATGTAAAAATGGAAAAAGAGAGCGTTAAACTAGATCAGAGAGACAAAACACATAATTATAAAAATCAACCCGAAAAGACGACGATCGCAAACGAACACTGTCGAGCGTCGAATCGCGGAAAATTCAAAACTAATTAATTATTATGAATTATTTATTATATGCTTTAAAATGTTATGGATATTATTAATTCTGTTGATTTTTATATAGTTCTTCATTTGTTAATAAGAAGAAATTTAGTTGCAGTTGTTATAATTAATTTAAATTAATTAATTTTAATATTTAACTACATGTTGACATTTATTTTTGTTTCATTTAGAACTGGACCCTATTGAATTGTATGCGATGCAATTCTTATTTCAAGTAATGAATGATCAATTTGGATGTAAAATATATTATTTTCCAAAACCAGAATGAAAAGAACTGGGGGCCTAATTTGGACATACTAAAAATGTACATTTTTTATTCCTAAAGATGTACCATTTTGGACGTCATGATGACGTCCATATTTGGTCCCAAGATGTTCAGACCAAATAAGTATCATAAATGGACGTCTTTGGGATGTTGTGTTCTATGTGGGACACTTATAGTAATATTTACATATTTTATACAATAACATAATATTAACCAGCGCAAGCGTTATAAACAATATGGCGTATGGTGAATTTTGTGTGTACATACAAAACTCAAGCTTTTGGTTAGTTATAATAATTGTTGTATAGTATGGCGACAATTTTTTAATTTTAGTAATGGTTTAGATAAAATTCGCTGTTAGAATCCGACCTCTTCGTATACCTAACACCTAGGATGAGGGTCCCCCTGCACCCTTTTCCCCCTAAATCTGCCACTGCAGTTTACAGTTTTAAATTTCCTCTTACCTACCATTTTCGAGAAAAAATGTAGTTTGCGCCCGTAAATGATCACCCTGTATATTACATGATTTTAGTGCAATCACATAATTATTCTATCAGACTTTTTAAAATTCATTTATTTTGTTCAATTAAGAAAAATTCCAACGAATCAGAAAGGATAAATTTAGTAATTCTCACTACACATTGTATGGTCCAATATAAAGAATAAAGTTAAGAATAAAAAAGTTTTTCCCCTCCGGACATCAATTTGGAAACACACTGTATGTGGTTCAAAATCAATCACATTAAAAACAAACTGCAAACAGCACTTGCTAAAAATATTATTTTATTCTTTTATGATTTATGTTGTAAATATCATATAAGATTTGCTCAAATTTGAAATCATTTTATCCAACAACACTATTTGGAGGATTTGCTGTCTATTTAGGATAACTTTTATACAAACGGCAAACGGAGGCAAGTACACCATGTTCATAAATAGAGGTCACTATACCTAGCTGCAGTCGATATTTATTATGGGATGCATATTTTTATATATATATATATATATATATATATATATATATATATATATATATATATATATATATATATATATATATATATATATATATATATATATATATATATATATATATATATATATATATATAAAAATTCCTCTCTGAAGCTGCACCTTTTAAACTTAAATCATATTAGAGAAATCCATACACTTTATTGTGGCAAAAAATTGACATCATGTCATAACTTAAAAATGGATTACCATGTAATAAGTCAATTTCAAAATATGCGAAATTAATTAGGATAAAAAATTGACCTCTTGAGATTTTTCATTAAAATACTATATTACTATAATAAGAATGAATATTTTGCATGTCATCCGTAAAAGATAAAAATTATAATTTATAGGTACAACATAGGTACATAATACTAAATACCTAGGTATATGTGCATATGTTCTATATTTAGTAGGTATTTTCATTTAATAACAAATGTTTATTTATCAAATTATAAATTGAAATCCCACGTACAAATTTAACACCCATTAATAAAGTAGTATCTTATTATTATTATATAAGGAAGGTTTAAAAAACACTTTTCAATGTTGAATGTTACAACGCCCTACATTCAAATCGAGGAGCGAAGACATTCGTTAAAACCAAATCTAGTAACTCCAGTGCTGCCATTTGGGGGTGGGGGCATCTATATAACAGAAAACGGCTGGACGCCATTGCATTTCAGATTAACGCATCGGCAAAAGAGTTTGTGTTTTCTAGTAATAGTTATTTAATAAATTTTTATAAATCAAAATGAGGGAAATTGTACACATTCAAGCCGGACAATGTGGTAACCAGATTGGAGCAAAAGTAAGTAATTTTTATATTCTTTTGTCTATTATAAAATAAAATGTGTTACTTGATCTTGCTTGCACCATATGAATGAAAACGCTTACGAATTCCTCGAAAAGAACGGTTGTGCTGTATTTTGAGTAGGTATATAGTGTTTGTAATTTTCATTCAGTAAAAATTTACCTTGGCTCAATTTGAGTATGTTGGTGTAAAAAAAAACACCTTTTACTGGGCGCCATGGTGGCTTTCTATCCGCTCGATACCGGCCGGCAACTATTGATCGTTCTGAAAACATTAGCTAGGGGCGGGTGGCGGTTGCCAACTGATTGTCTAGGAATAACGGATTTTGTTTATATTTATATTTTTTAAAAGTTTTTTATATATATAGTAAATATATCCATGGACATTTAGTTTACATACAGTATCGAAGTATAATGGTTTTATATTTTATTTGTACTATTGAATTATTTATCTTGATTGTTTAAATTATTTCATTTGTCGTTTTAGAAAGTCTCGGTTATATTATTTTGCCCAATGTTATGAATTTACATAATATGATAATTTAATTTTTGTTGCTTTCATATACATTTTATTTGTAGCATGAATGTTTTCGTGTTGAGTAGTAATACAACAGTTAAAAACGGCGGTTAGACATACACAGCAACAGCTCATTTTCTGTACAGTCGGACGCATAAAAAATATCTGCATCCATTTCCTGTAATTTTAATCGGAACGTGAAAATCGATTACAAAAATACCTATATTTCATTCAACACCTACTATGTCATCGATAAATTTATAAATTCTACATACATCATTCCGAAAATGTTTGTCTTAGAAAATTTTTTATTAGTCATACCCAAGTACCTACCTATTATAGGTAAGTTGTATTATCGTGGATAATAAAAATTGATGTTTTCTTAAATTAAATTTTATGATTAGTGTTATCATGATAAAAGTATTTTTAATTTATTTCTATATAACGGCAATTTCCATAATTAACAAGCGTTTCAAATTATTAAAAACTATAAAACGGATTTAGTTTAGTGTAAATATTCGCAATTCTATACACTTCAGTGGACACAGTGTCCTTCATCTTCATGGCTAGATAAAGAGTTCAATGGCCTTGTGTGTTAAATTTAAATAGGCAAATCCATGTTTAACTTTGCATTTTACATACCCACCCAGTGGTAATAATAAATAAGTAGCAACATATTATGTAGCAGCAATTGAGAAATGCCAAGAAAGTAGGTTTCAGCCAGGTTTTTTCCCATATTGTTTTTAAATAAACATTCATTTTGTTGCAACGAAGTTTTATTTTGTTATCTTTCAACTTAAATTACCATTTTAACAAGATTGTTTTTTAGAATTGTATGCCATATGTGGGATATTAATATTATTACGTAATACTGTGTAGAAGTCTAAATATAGCAATGACCTGAGTCATGCAATTTCCAATTAACGTACTAGACCGCAATTGTTGATTCTTGTCCTTAAACGTCATCATAAAGTACTCCTTACCTGTTTTTCTATTATATATTCTACTAATAAAATAAAATGTGATTTATGTTAACTTTACCTAGTTATTAAATGAATAAACCTTGGATTAGTAATTTAGTAGATATTTTATATAGGATACAATAAAATGTACATTTTAAAGAAAACAAGATGGCCGTGGTAGTACAGCAACGTATACTGAACTTTGCCAGTATAATGTTGATTTATTGGTGTTATTATTAGTTATTGTATTATAAGTTATTGTACCTAATTATAATTGACAAAATAGAGATTATCACATTTATTTTTCTAATTTTAGTCACTAAATATAAATATGACAATATGAGATAGGTACTTGAGTTATCATAGAAACGTTAAATCCCACATTAACTTTTTTTGTGTTTATACATTAATGCTAAATTTACAAAAATAATATCTGTTTTTGTAATGTAATAAATTCAGATGAGGTAACATAGGTATTTCTTTTATGACAAGAATTATGATGGGGTACCTACTTAACTTAATTTTCTATTTATAAATTAATTAAGAACAGTTGATTATACAGGGTGTTCCAGCTAAGATGTCACTTGCGATATTCTCGGTAATTTTCAAGAAAAATTCGTAATTCAAAAAGTAATGTGATCTAGTTTTTCCTATGAATCCCGATGCACCCAAGAAAGAAACAATTGAACATCAAACAAAGAAAGTATGGCATATTCAGTATATTGTTTTTTACACAACATTTTTGGAAGAAAAAATCATTTTCGACCAAACCGGAAGTGATAAAAAAACTGAATATTCAGAATTTGTTTCAGCAATACCCTGTAATAACAAGAAATATAATCCGCTATTTTAATTTTTTTTTATGATTTTTTTGCCTTAATTTTTTTGTTTAATGTTCTAATTGTTTCTTTCTTGGCGGCATCGGATTCTTCTGAAAAAACTACATAACACTAGTTTTTGAAATACGAATTAGTTTTGTAAATGACTGAAAAAAATCGTGAGTGACAACTTAGCTGGGACACCCTGTACCTACCCACAGGCGCCTGTTTTTTTATAGGTAGGCAAAGTAATTAGTAAGTCTAAAAATAAAGCCCTACCATCCTAGTAACTTGCCAGTGTAGTAACCTTATCGATTTTGCTACAAAGAACTTTCGCATTCGATTGGGAAAGGTGAAACATATTTCTAGAGTGTGGATGGGTTAATACAAATATTACATAACTTTTTTAAACCGATAATGTATAAAATATAATGAATTTAACGATGCACTGGCAGTTTTAGAACAAACATCAATTAGAAAAAAATTGTAAATGTAAAATATACATTGGCATACTAAATGTATCAATTATCACAATATTGTACATGTATCATTTTAAATGCTTCGCTCGATTTCCAAAACTTTACTTATGTATTTATTCTGAGGAATTTGAATTCGAAAAGAAACAAAAAACGATTGCGACGCCAAATAGTTATGATCGAAAAATCTTAAAAATGTAAAAATTGAGACCGTGTATATTAATGCCAAATTACGTGACGTTTCACTGATCATAAATGTGTATCACATATTTTTCACATCTGATTTAACCGGAATCTGAAATTACCTCAACTTTTTTATTTTTAGTGACACCCCAACCTGAAAGATAATTTCTTTCCGAAATCAATATATGTATATTATCAATTATCATCTTTTATATTTTATAAGATATTGGGGTTTAAATTTAAACTAACACATACCTTTTAAAATGCTCATCTAATGAAAACAAAAACATTTTAATATGTAATTTATTTAAAAAATTGAAGTATTCTATAAACCTAGGTTATTTTTTACAAATGTTCGAAAACATTACCATTTTTCTGCATGAATATAAATTTACAACCCCATTATTATTTTTAGTAAATGCCGAGACTATCTGATTAAACGCCTTTCTGTTTGCAACAAAATGGTTTTCGAACATTTGTTGTAAAATTTTAATTTTTAAAATAAATAAGAGGTGTTTAAATGTTTTTGTTTCCATAGATAACTTTGTTTTAAAAGACTGGTTGTGTTATTTTAAATTTAAACCGCATTATCTTATTAAATATGAAAGATAATGAAAATGCATTAAATATGCTGCTGAATTTGGAAAGAAATTTTCTTTAGCTGAATATATAGGGTGTACACTTCAAATAAAAAAGTTAAACCGCATGTGAAAAGTACGTATAACACTAAAAACATCGATAAACATCGCCGCTTAGACATCGATGTGGTCGATATATCGAAAGAAAACCATCGATGTTTCGTAAATATCCAACTTTTTATATTTTAAATGTTCTGATAGATTTTATTTTTTTCATATAAGTAAACAGTAAAGGTAGATTATTACAGAATAACAAATTATATTATCAAAATTTTTTTAAAAACCGTTTTTAAGATCGGTTTGTAAAAAAATAATACAAAAAAATTAAAACATGTTCCTTAAAAATATGGTAATAAAACAAATTAAACCTATTTATATTTACCAATCTATATTTTAGAAAGATCTTTACAGTTTACTGGAATAATATGTCAATTTTCATGTTCCAACATCAGTGGATAGATTAACCTTTATTTAGGGCAGATATCCACCTCCTGGTAAAGTTATCGAACAGACAAATTTAAGAATAAAAAAACGATAAAATATACTTACTATTTATTCAATTTGAGAATATACTTTGCTGTGTACAGTTTTATGTAAAAATAGAGACGTAATAGTTAATATAAGTCTGTTTGACAACTAACAGTCACTCTACCAGAAGCTGGATATACCGGGCCTTAAGTAATTGCAGTCTGCAAAGTCCAATAGTAAGGCCAATCGAGTGGATTTAAACATCGGTCAATTTTTGATATTGATAAATCGATATATCGCCATCCAGACATCGATGTTTTTAAAACATCGTTGCCATCCTTACTGATAACGTATTTATAATCAGTGGATTGTCATATGTATTTCCGCATAATGTACAGGGCGTCAGTTTTTTCGGCCATAACAAACATTTTTATTTCACGTTGAATTGTTTTTGTTGTGAAAATTACCCCGAATTGATAATCCATCGTGTGGTGACTTGAAAATAATAATGAAAGGATGATAGAGCGGATCATTATAAATCCGTTTTTAAATATGTTGTACCAAAGTAAAATTAGCATGCATGAAACAATCATTCCCAGTTGAATGGGTGGATGGATAAAGGTGTTAATAGCAAATTACAAATTTGTCAGAAGAACATTTTTACCAACCTATATACACCAGAGACACGGAGTTAATGTTGTTTCTTAGCTTCTTTACCCATTCGTTATCACGCATATAAATTTTACGAAACATTGGTGATACTGATAATGTAACATCACAACAGCTTTATTGAATAGGATACTACAATTTTTGACACAATTGCAGTTAACACCTTTATCAATCCTTCCTTTCAATTCCTACGATCAATCTGGCATTAGATGTGTAAAAAGTGGAATTCTGAGTTTGTTACGGAACTACAAAATATTTCCTGAATTTTTTAAAATTGCTGTGGTAACAATAGCAAATAAAAGCATCTTATTTGATACAAAACAGGTGTGCAATTGTCTTTTAAAATAACCTATTTCCATGGATAATAGATTGCCCCTCCATCTACGTAAATAATTTCAGATAATTATTAAAAACCATTAAAAAGGTATTAATAATTTATACAGGGTGTCCCATAATTAAGTACCTTGCCTCAAGGATGTAATAGAATTAGAAAAAATAAGTTGAGTTTTGTATATAAACATTGCCTTAAATCAGTTCATAAAGGGAATTACAACCCCTTACAGGGAGGGGGTAGGTGCAATATAGTTATTTGCCAATAAATTCGAACTCCTTAACATGCAAAAATTAAATTTGTTACATATTTTGTCAAATTTTTATCTAAATATCATAATTTGTTGGCGTAGTTACAGGGGGAGTGAATTTTCGCTATAATTTTTTTGTTTTATTTTTTTTATATTTATAACGGAAAAAGGCACCAGTGTTAAAAAACTGCAAAAAAAAGGTGATCATAATAAATTTCGATAGGAGCTATCGTTTTGGAATTATTTGTGTTTTAATATTATAATACAGGATAGGTATGTAACAATGGAAGTCAACTACTTACCTCTACAAAAATAATTTCACAATATTTTCAACTATTGTTTTGTAGAGCAATTTAAAATATCGCTTTACGCAATTAATCATGAAATTTAAAGGACAATATTTTTTTTTATATTATATATACAATCTAATATTTTAAGTTCGTCTTAATTTCAGAAGATGATCAAGAATAAAACAAATAAATTGGTTATTTATAAACATTTTTTAAATTACGTTTCATTGTGTAAAGCGATATTTTAAATAAATAAATCGAATGTTACATTTTCTAAAATCAGCTGGTCTTCTTTATTTTTTAAATCCATAAAAACATTCTCAAATCAATTTTTTTCGTAGAATTTAACTTTTTAGTTTCAACGTTTCGATTATTTAAGATCATCAGGTTCGATTTTTCTTATAAGCGCCATATTGAATTTTTCATTCATAAAAAGAGCCGTGTTTTAGTTTTTCAATGATGTATCATTTGTAGACAGACAAAAAAATTGAAATTATTTGAAAGAAAAACGATAAAACTACTTTTTCGACTAGATATGGCAACACCGTCGAATAAGCGTACTTTAAGTTACATAACTAAAGAACTACATATTGATGAAGAGGAAATCCCTAAATAATAGATTTTGGGTAAACTTTTACAAAGCAGTAAAATTTCAATTCAATAAAATCACTAAATTTGTTTGAATTCTATAATTTACTAAAAACTTAATATTTGTTGTAAAATTTACCCAAATCTATTATTTAAGAAAAATATGTTTTTCATTAAAATGTACTTTAGTTACGTAAGTTAAAGTACCTTCACTGTATTTTAGAATTTTGAGGTGGTGCGATATCTAATCGAAACATTTTTGTCGTTTTCTTCAAAGAATTTGTCATTTTTTGTCTACAAGTGAGATGCATAGTTAAAAAGGTAAAATAGAGCTCTCTTTTTAATGAGTGAAAAACGAACTTGATGATAGTGGCCTTAAATAATCGAAACGTTGAAACTAATATCTGACTAGACAGGGAAATTCTGCGAAAAAAAGTTGCTATGAGAATGTTTTTACGAATTTTAAAAAATATTGAAAAACAGCCGATTTTAGAAAATGGAACATTCGTCTTTTTCGACGATGTCCCAAAGTCCCAATAGTTGGAACAGTTTTGAAGGCAGCCTTTAGTTGGTAAAAAAAGTTGTCTAAAACCTTCCCAACTACTTTCCTATCTCTTATTAATGTCCGAGATCCCAATACACCAAAATGGCCCACATTATATACATAAACATATAGAAAATCTTATTACGCGTTTATTATACAATAATAATAATAATAATAATAAAGGGTATAATTTAAAGGTCCACAATTTAAGGGTCCACAATTTAAGAAAAAAAAACCTTTTTATTCAAACGTATTTTGTATGCAATAACAGGACCAACAAATTATTAGGTTAATTTAAATGCATAAAAATGTTCTAAACTCAATTCAGTCACCGAACAACATTTTTTCTCATTTCGGTATTTATACTCAAATGGCACGGAATATTCTTAGTTGCAGTAGTTTTGTAATAGATTACGAATATGAGACCAAAAAAACAATTGAAATTCAAACGAAGGAGACCAAATATAAATTATTTTTTTAAACGGAATCACCATATTTTATTGCACTGCTCAGTTCAGACTTTCATTTTGAATACAATACCATATCATATCATATAATACGTTATATGTATTACTAATAGTTTTCGAAATATTTACATTTTTGTAGTAAATTTGCCAAAATTAAAATGCATTATCAAGCATGCTTTGACACCTTATCTAATAATTGCACTTATTATTCTTGCCTGTCATTTTTATTTGTAAATGTAAAACAGTATTTTTCTCTCTCTAAAAATGTGTGAATGTGACTTGGTTTTTGTAAACTTATGAGAAATTGGTAATGTTTTCTGATAAATGGTCTTAATATGTATATTTTTTTTACAGTTCTGGGAAATTATTTCTGATGAACATGGTATTGACCCCACCGGAGCTTACCATGGGGATTCAGATCTCCAGCTTGAAAGGATAAACGTATACTACAATGAAGCATCAGGAGGTAAATATGTTCCACGTGCCATATTGGTGGATTTGGAACCAGGTACTATGGACTCCGTCAGATCAGGTCCATTTGGACAAATTTTTAGGCCAGATAATTTTGTATTTGGTCAGTCTGGCGCTGGTAATAATTGGGCGAAAGGTCATTACACAGAAGGAGCCGAATTAGTAGATTCTGTATTAGATGTAGTAAGAAAGGAAGCAGAATCTTGTGACTGTTTGCAAGGTTTTCAACTCACACATTCTCTTGGTGGCGGTACCGGTTCCGGTATGGGTACGCTCCTTATCTCAAAAATCCGTGAAGAATATCCTGACAGAATTATGAACACATACTCAGTTGTACCTTCCCCAAAAGTATCCGACACTGTTGTTGAACCCTATAATGCCACTTTATCCGTACATCAACTTGTAGAAAACACAGACGAAACTTACTGTATCGATAACGAAGCTCTCTATGACATCTGCTTTAGGACTTTAAAACTTACCACACCTACATATGGAGACTTGAATCACTTAGTATCTCTTACAATGTCTGGAGTCACAACATGCCTTAGGTTCCCTGGTCAATTGAATGCTGATCTTCGTAAGCTAGCTGTAAACATGGTACCATTTCCTCGTCTTCACTTCTTCATGCCTGGTTTTGCTCCTCTCACATCTCGTGGCAGTCAACAATATAGAGCCCTCACAGTCCCCGAGCTTACTCAACAAATGTTTGACGCCAAAAACATGATGGCTGCATGTGATCCAAGACACGGACGTTACCTCACAGTTGCCGCTGTGTTCAGGGGTAGGATGTCCATGAAAGAAGTAGATGAACAAATGCTTAACATCCAGAACAAAAACAGCAGTTACTTTGTTGAATGGATTCCCAATAATGTAAAAACAGCTGTTTGTGACATTCCCCCAAGAGGACTTAAAATGTCTGCCACATTCATTGGTAACTCTACTGCAATTCAAGAATTATTTAAACGTATTTCTGAGCAATTCACAGCTATGTTCAGGCGAAAAGCTTTCTTGCATTGGTACACAGGAGAAGGTATGGACGAGATGGAATTTACTGAGGCAGAGTCCAACATGAATGACTTAGTTTCTGAATACCAACAGTACCAAGAAGCAACTGCTGATGAAGATGCCGAATTTGACGAAGACCAAGAAGCAGAAGTCGATGAGAACTAATGTTCCTTTAACATCGCACGATCTGAAATCGCTTTATATATTTCTTTTGTATTTACGCATGATTTTTGTACAGTCTTTACATTCCCGTTTGTAAATTCGAATACATTACTTAACTTATTCAAGACTGACTCTTTGTTGTTTTTTTTTCCAATGTTCGTTTCAAAAATGTTATAACATGTTTTTGCATATTTTGTTTGAGAAATAGGCATTAAAACTGCTGCCATCACTTAACAGACATAAGCATTTTATTGCCCTTTTATCCAATAATCCTCTAATTCAGGTACAAATAAAAAAATTATCCAATAAAATAGTAAATTTTTGCATATGAGAAATGAGAGAACTTTTTCAAAGAACATGTTTTATTTTAAATGTAGTTAACTAAGTACTATTTTTTTGTTTTGTAGCAATTCCGAATGTTGAAATTATAATTTTTAGTATTTCAGGGGATTCTTTAAAGATTAGTATTATTTTCATTTGGTGTATATTATGTTAAATATTGGCCAAAGGAACGTTTTTCAGATTCAGGTGAGAAATATGTTGACAGATTTCTGATTTCATCAAAAAATATTACTTTTTTTTGATGAATTTTGAAGTTGTCGATATATTTTCCACCTGATTTAAAAAAAAAACAAAATGTTTTGTAAGTATTTTACAAATTGTCTAAGAAATGACCTACTGAGGCACAATTTTGCACAATTTTTTTCTCAAATTTCAATCGCAATTTTTTTCTCTGCAATTCAAGTGTTGTATAATTGAGTGGTGAGTATCCCAAGAGACGTTTAGATGGTGTTATGCCATCGAAAATTGAAATTCTGAGTATGACAAGCGAATTTAGTTCGGCTGATTTAATATTGTTCATTTTAGTTTTTGAATACCACTTTTATGGATATAGGTATTGATTTGGAGAACGCTATATAGAAAATTTATCTATTTTTGAAAAGTAAGGAATTATATACACTAGATTATAGTAGTTTTTGCTATATTCAGAACTTATTTTTGCCATTCGGTTTTTGAAAACAAACTAACGGTAAGATATTGAGTCAAAAATAATGTTGCACTGTTGAGGTAAATTCAAACTTATTAGCAACATCAAAAATGTCGGCGTATTTAACCCCTTTACCGACGTTTCTTATGCTGCAAATAAGTTTGAAATAAACTTTACTGCCTAGCATATTTATCATTTTTATTTTATTTAATTTTCTGTCCGCAATTGCAACGAATTTTTGAACCTCAAGTTAAGCAACCCAAAATTTGTCGGAACAAATTCTTTCTAAATTGAACTAGTACAAAAATGCCATCAATTCTCAAGAAATCTTCAGTGGCGTAGAATAGGGGGTAAAAATGGACAATCCTAAATATCGACGACACGGTACTTTGAACCTAACTGGCAATCATTTCAAAGTTGCTTAATTTAAAAATTCGTGTCTAAAATTTGGGTAAAATCTGTTGAATAGAAAAAAAAAGTTGAAAGAAATAATTTTGTTTACACGCCTTTGGATTTCCGGACCTGTTTATGGGAACGTTTTTAATTTTTTTTCAATTTAAAATTGCCACTTAAATTTACGGTCCTAAACTTTAGAACTCGCTATATATTTTTATGTGAAACATTTTGAGTTAGGTAAAAACGTTTCTTCAAAAATCGGCTGTTTCTTCCTTCGGCCATTTGTTCCTTTTGACCAAAGATTAAACATATATTTAGATATTCAATCCCATGCTAAAATTTGTCGCTCGAAGAAAGATCTGAATCCCAAAATTTTTATATCGTGAGCAGTGCGTTGATGAGACTGCAAAACCATTATCTCAATTTTACAAGGGGGGCCAAAAACCAGAAGATTATTCATATCAATACAATGAGTTTTTATCAACAACTCCTATGGAGGTGTTAGTTTTTATACATTGCCGTATTTAATTTCGTGAAGAATCTATGAATGCAATTTTTTGCACACGGTACTCATTATAATGTAGCCAACGGAAGAAAATTCAACAAAAATTGCAGTGGCTCGTCGACATAGTGTCTATTTAAGGTTTTGTTTAAAATTTAAATATGTTATTCGACCATTTGTAACACGTTTACGACGACTGACAATATCGTAAATAGACGTTCGCCAACAATGGCTGTCGATATAAAAATTGCGGGGTCCAGGACTTTGAGCGATAAATATTTACATAAGGAGCCCAATAAACATTTCGAATTGTAATTTGGTCGCGTGACCAAATTACAACTCGAAATGTTTATTGGGAATGGACTATATGTATATTTAATCTGTTTTGACATAAGATTTTTTGAATATTTTGTGGAATTGTGGCATATGAAAAAGTAAGAGAAAATCTAATTTGATGAGCAGTTGCTACAACACATTTGTCAATTTTAGAAATATTTAATAGCTTCTTTTTAATTAAAATGTGCTCTGTAATGAGCAATTATTTCTGTTTAGTATCCAAGTAACAATTTTAGTTTTTAATGCTGTATAAGATATCCTCAAAGCTTATTTATAAGACTACTTATAAACGTAAATAGTCTGGAATGACTCCATAAAACTGACTTAAAAACCCTTATGAGTACAGGGGCCCACCTAGAGAAGGACGTACGTGCTTCTTTTTTAAACTATTAAAACTCAAGTTTTAATGAAATATCCAAATCATTACTCGGATGGTATCTGATAAGATTATTATAAAACCATACTTGGTTTAGGATAAGCACCATATTAAAATTTAAAAAGTGGACACAAATAAGCACACGCAAATTTGAAAGGACGTTTAATTTTTAATTTAATGAAAACATAAATGCAAATAAATCTAGTGCTACGATCCCTTGATCCACGCATGATATACATATATGGGCCTTATACACAGTTATAAAATGAACATATGGCGACTACTGAGAACGATTCTATTTATATTTCTAGTTAAGTGCACTACTTATAATTAAGTGTTGGGACTCGACTAACATTTTCAACGACGCTAAGTTTACTGTAAAACATGGGTTAAAAAAGCGCTCTTAAAAATTCATGCTCCCTAAAAACAAATTTTAAAATTCTCTTTATTTTTTCAAATTTTAAAAAATATACAGAAGTAATTTTTTTCGATCTTAAAAATAAATAAATCGGTAGCAGCCGCCTATAATATGGTTCAGTGTAAGTAAACTGTTTTTAGATAACATTTATATTATATACAGATTATTACATATTAGATACAAATTACAGTGTTTTATTCAATCCCAATCATTCCAGACATGGCTGACTGTTATATACGTACATGACTTGCAGCTAAAAATGATGACAGCTGTAACGTATAAAAACCCTACTCGTTTTGAACAATTCTACTTCATGTTTTGCCCTAAAATGCCTATTAAATTACCAATTGCTTTTTAAATATGTTGATTTGTTCTTGTAGAAGTATATTTTAAGCATTGGCCTTATCATATTTCCTAAAACTTATAAACTTATCTTAAAACCCATCTTAAATTCATTGCGCACATAACACAACCGCTTTAGAACCTATAGGATTTATGGTTCCCAGATAACATAACCTAAAAATTCAGATTTCCTCGACGATACACACGTCTGATCTGCACGACGCGCGACGTCTTCCTCGTTTTTTATCTAGTGCGTTTTACTATGGTACTGCATTTTTGTTTGTACTACTAGGTATATGTAAACAATCATGCAAAATTCATAAACATTCGTACCTACTATATGCGTTTTAGATATAAAGTGCCACCCAATTTGCAAGTGCATAGTAGGTACCCAGCACATACTCATACGGGCCCTCTGAAATATATAAATTTTAATAGTAATTTAATTAATGAAAATAAAATTTGTTCTTTCTCCACAATTTCAAGAGAGATGGCCAAAACTGTTATTTTTTAATAACGGGTTCGAACTGTTATTGTTATTTTCAAATAACAGTTTAAAATAACAGATTATAGCAAGTAAAAGGAGTACTGCTGGTATCATTATTCGCAGAATGCACAAAAATTATAGTCGGCGTTATTTTACACTACATACCTAGTGTAGAGATGGGTTGTTATTTAACAATCTGTTATAACTTTAATAGTTATTTACTCGTTTATTTTTATTTATAATGGATTTTGTTTGTCGAGTTTTTTTATATTTTATATGTATATGTTATTTATTTAATTTTTGAATTAATGGATTTTGTTTGGTTTGATTTTAATGTTTTATATTAATTAACTTCCTTACATAGGTACATATACATATCATATCAGTGACGGCTCGTGATATTGTCCACAGAGGAGGCTTGAAATTTAAATGGCAACTAAATTTCAATATGATTACCTACAATTTGCACATTTCCCCATCACCCTTGAGGTAGTACAACGGCGCGTTACATTTTTTTTGGCGTGGGTTGATCGCCCGAATAGCCCTACTATCCCACTTATAATTAAATTATAACTTTTAATAAAAATCAAAATAGTTTTGGAAAAAAATTGATAAATAAAAGTGTTTTTCTACAAACAAAAAATTGTATTCATTTATCACTGCCAGAGTGTAAAATTATTACTTTTAGTAAAAATTAAAATCGTTTTGAAAAAGAAGTTACATAAAAAAATATTTTCTAAAAAATAAACAACGTAAATAAATATTTCTTCTAAAATAATAACTATATGTATTAATCTTTGGTGTAAAGTCTAAATATTTTTATAAATCAGTGGTAACCTGCGATTTTCAGAACTAGCAAAATGGTTGATTACTTCTTCATAAAATGAAAATAAATCTTTTTTTTTTCACTCTGACAAAAAACGTTTTTCCATTGAAATAAGCGACATATCCTCGTCAGACCCTGCGTCCTCTTGTGTGGACATAAAATCAAAAATTTTTTTTGCTCATTTTACGGATCACAGCAAATAACCGAGTATGTTTAAATCATTACTGTAACCTTGCCTAATATACCCTTAATTGAGAAATGTGATTAGGCAACCAGATAAACATTTATTCAAAATGGCGTCAACGAGTGCAACAGGTGTTGGTAAATCCAGGAGCAGTTACGGTAAGTAAAGTTAATAACTAAAGATAAACGTAATGCAGTGAGTTGTTTGTTACTTAGAACACTTAATAAAAGGACAAGGAATGATATTATTTCATAATTAAGTAATGTCTGTCTGTTTATGGACTTAAAATGATGTTAGAATATTTTTGTCCACATTTGTGTACATTGGTATTGTACTTCAATGCTAACTAAAGAGAATATGTGTACAATTGTTGCATTCAGGGCTTAACCTAGTGACATGTTTTTAGAGCGAAAACGTCCCCTGAAGTATCATGAGTTATTAGAAACACTTGATGAGAGTGATGTAGAATGTGAGGAACCGTTTGATGATGATGATTCTGTAACCGATGATCATTACAAGCCCCATTTTTCTGATTTGGATACAAGCGACGAATAAAATAGGGAAGATGATGAAAAAATGCGGGAAAAGATTTTGGCGGAATCAAATACTAGTGAAGAAGAGCAACAAAGCGAAGAAGTAGTGCCAACAGAAGAAAGGAATTTGGTCGATGTCACGAATGTGCAAACTGACACCACAGAAAATTCAAATAAAGATACACCAACAACAAAAAATACAGAAAGAAACGAAAAAGGAAAAAAGTAGCACGTAGGAGTCAAAATACTGAAACAAGTTCGGGAAATTATCGTCTATTACCAGAGTTTCCACCTTTTCTGTTGGCTGACTATGAAGTTGATGATCGAGTGAATTGGTTGCCAATCGACTACTTTAGCCAATACTACGATGATCAGTTTTTTGTACTCCTAGCTATGCAAACAAACATAGCCTATTTACAGAAACACGGCCGATTACTGAAAATAGATAAATCGGAAATGAAAAAATTTATAGGTATGATGATGGTTATGAGCGTTCTAGGGTATCCCCGAATAGCAATGTACTGGAAGATAGGATGCAGAGTTCCTCTCGTCGCTAATTGTATGAGTCGTGATAGGTTTTTTTCATTACGAAATTACATTCATGTAGTCAACAATCTGGAAGTTAATGAAGTACAAAGACAAGCAGATCGTGTCTGGAAAATCAGGCCAATCATTGACAATTTTCACAAAGCTGTTTTAACATTACCGCGTGAAGAACAAATGTGCGTAAATGAGCAAATTGTCCCATTTGCTGGTAGTGTGGCAATTCGCCAATACGTACCTCGTAAACCGAACCCTACTGGCATTAAGATTTATATTTTGGCTGGTGCTTCTGGTCAAGTTTTAGATCTTGAAATTTAGCAAGGTTCGTCTACAAAGTTGCCACCAGAAATTGATGGAAGCCTAAAGTTAGGAGCCGGGGAATGGGCAATTTTACGCTTATCTGAAACTTGCCGTCCAGGAACAAACCTATTTTTTGATAGGTACTTTACGGGTAGTGTTTTGCTAGAAAAATTGAGAGAAAAAGGACTATCAGGAACCGGCACCATAATGTCCAAGAGTTTTCCTAATATCGGATTAAAAACGGACACGGAAATGAAAAAGAGTAGAAGAGGATCGATAGATTCAAAAGTCAGAAGTGACAAGAAATTAGCAATAGTTAAATGGATGGACAATCGTTCAGTTACTGTGGCTTCCACCAAATATGACGCAAATCCTTCTGGACCCGTCAAGCGCTATTCTAAACAAGATAAAGCATACATAAATGTTAATCGCCCGAATGTTATTGCAGAGTATAACACCAACATGGGAGGTGTAGATTTATTAAACCGTTTAATAGCATCTTATCGTTCATATCACAAAACTAAAAAATGGCCTGTTCGATGTTTCGAGCATTTCATGGACATGAGTGTTGTGAACTCTTGGATTCAATACAAGAGAGACTGTTTGGCGCAAGGTATCCCTAAGAAAAATATCATGGATCTTCTCAGTTTTAAATTAAGGTTAGGGGAATGTTTGTTTCGAGTTTCTACAAGTTACATGGATGAGGGAGATGACAATGTACAGGGGGAGCTGGAATTAGGACCTCCACCAACAAAAATGGGAAGAGGGCGACCACCAGTAATAGCAGTACCGCCACCAGAAACGAGAAGGTTCGGGGCTTTACACCTTCCAGAATCTGTGGATATTGCTTCGGCCCCTAGATGCCGAAAAGAGGGATGCAATCATAAATCTAGAATAAGATGCATGTCCTGTCAAATATTTTTATGTTTAACCAAAGATCGCAATTGTTTTAAGGACGTTCATTCTTCTTAATATTTATCCAGACATGTTTTTTTCTGTTTATTTAAAATACAGGTTATTTTTGGAAATCAATTAAGTCTTTAGTTTCATAATAGTACTTATTATAAATAAACACATATTGTTAGTGTACAATACTGACAGCAACATATGTGGACAAATTCTAGTACTGACACCTGTTAATACACTTAGAAACTACTGCTTAAATACTTCTACTAAGGTCACATAGAACACAAATGTGTACAGAAATTATTAATATGCCACGTTTGTGACTCCCAGGGTCTGACGAGGATATTTGACAGGCGGTCATGAGCTATTGTGTTTCTTGTAAATGTTTTTATGCGTTTGAGTGCTGAAAACGATCGTTCTACAGGCGCTGAGGTTACCGGAATTGTTGACGCTAAAGATCAAAGTTTGTACAGTTCGGAGAGACAGCTTTTTAAATTATAATCATATATAGAAGTAAGCATTTCTTGAGGCACACGTAGTTCATTTTTTAACGAAATACGATTAAAAAAGGGATACTGGTCCATTAATTTGTCCATTAGACTGTTAGGAAATGATTTAGAAAACATTATAAAATTATTAGGATTTACTAAATCGAGACATTGCAAAGTATTTAAATCGGAAAATCTAATTTCAACTAATTTGAATTATAATGGTGTCCAAAATTTCTGTATATATTTGTAATGTATGTCTGTCCTGTCAAAGTTATAGGTATGTTGTATTTCTTTTTTAAACTGTGGCTCATCATCTAATTTTTCAATATTTTCTAAAAAACCATTACAAAGTATTAAAATGTATTTCGTTATTGCGAAATTCTTTTTAATTTAGATATAAGTGAATTAAGTCTATTTTTAGAATATGTTATATCAGGTATTTATTCTGTAAAATTTGGACAACAACATCAGTTTGCTCAAAAATCATTTTAAAAACCTTTAGAAAAAATATGAAGTTTTTATCTAACAATAACGATTTTAAGCCGTACGCTGTTGCTAAAGTCTGATGGTCATTTAAAGTCTTTACTTTCCGAAATAAAATTAAAAACGTCAATAAGTTTTTTTCCTGTATGTGTCAACAGTGAAAACAACTCTAGGTGAAAAATTCCAACGAGTAGTGGGAGCTTTACTTGGAATTCTATGTTCCATAATTCTATTTAAAATATCAGATCTTTTTAAAACTCTAATAAATAGTTGGCTTTATGAAGGTTTTACCTGAATGATCTCAAAGCGTTTTAGATTTATAAAAACCCGGCAATGACAACCACCCCAAGATAATTTCACCACATGCGTTCTAAATTCTCTATAACACTCAATACTCCTAACTTAACCTTAACAGCTAAACTTGATTCATTTGATATCAGCACATAAAAAAATGTGTACCTGGGTTCGCAGAGCGTCCCTTATTTGTCGACCTTCAGTCGTGCAGTTCTCTAGCATAGGTGCGCGACGCATTACAAAATGTATTAACTATTATAATAAGGAGCATATATGCTAGAATTTTTTTATGTGTTTATATGAAATGAATATACTGTTAAATTAATTAAATAAATGAAATTTAAGAAATAAAAAAAATTAGTTTCGCACAACAATTTATTGGGCCACCAGGTACAACGGATCAGTAGTAAGTATCGTACTAAGTAATTCAGCCACTAAACCATGAATGCCTGGGGTACGGGACTCTCGCTTCAGCTTCCCTCAAGCTGTCGACTCAGCCTTCCGGTAGGTCGGACTCCCGCATCCCGCGCACAGAGATCTTTACCAGATGTGATGCTAACATTCGGCCTTTCCTGACCAAAGAGTGTCCTCACTCGTCAAGTCCAGAAGAACTGAAACTCGAATTGTTTGCTTTAGAACTTCGAGATGACTTTGCCAAATCGCAACATACAAAAATTAAAAAAAATATAATATGAAAGAGTACGTGTAATTTATATTCTACATTTTCATTGTCCAAAGCGGTGACCCACAGGCTAACCTATCCTGTAATTTAATAATGAACTTGGCCAAGTTTATTAATAATTATAATTAAACATAACCTTAAAATAATAACCAATCTTGAACTAATTTAGGTGCAACTTAACCTAATAGTTAACTTAGCCTAATGGTCACCTAGTACCCTGCTAGCCCTGTACCAATAGTGACCCCAGAAAATACGTTCAGTCCGGTACCGCTACCTACTCTGGAAGTAAGAGAACCCTTCAGTAGCCTCTCCTCTTGAGCCTCTCCTCTTGAAACTTTCTACACCTGTAATTTCTTACCACGCGACCTACGCTAATTGTTCTTTCACTTCAGTAGTAGCTGGGACAACGTACCCCTGCCTTACCCTATCCATGACCTTACCGCTGAGAGCGACTACTCTCAGGTAAAGCCATCTAATTAGTAACGATTCCACGGCCTCATGTTGTCCACGCCAGCAAAGCCGTTTTATTTCACTTGAGAGCGACTACTCCCAGGTATATCTGACACTTCATAACGATAGTTGTCCACTTCGGCACCGCCACTGCATCGCAGTTGAGAAAGAGTACCTGCTGACTTGACCGCCATCTTTTCCAACGCTCCACCACCTGTGCTATCTGTAACAAATCCATGGCCTCATGTTGTCCACTCCGGCAACGCCACATACCACAGTTGAGAGCGAGTACTTCCAGCCACCTCATAGCGGTTGTTGTCCAGAAATTTCACAATCCGAAACGGTCCTTTCCATTTGGGCAACAGTTTTTGGCTCCGCCCAGTAGCTGCTATTGCTGGTGACCTTAAACAGTACCAGATCATCCTGCCTGATACTTGCTTACGTGCCTCTCCATTCGTGATCATATTTCTGCAACATTCAAAATTTCGCGATCATCTGCCTCTAGCTGCCCTTGTGACAATACTCTGTAGCCCATTAGAACTTCACTGGGTGTGACGCCTATGGCTTTATTAAGTGTGCCGTTTAACCCTAACTGAATGTTATGTATGAATGTTTTGGTCGTTATCTTCATCTCGGTTAAATATGCCTTCCCGATTTGAGCTAAAGTGGCGGCTATACAGCCAGAATACAGATTCAATAATTTTAACAGAGTATTTACAGCTTCTGAATTTTCCAAACCTACATTGATAATTGAGCTTTCGATTGAGTTTACTCTTAGGTTGACCACGTTGTCAGAAAATGTCAACTTATTACAAATTCTGCTATACCGTATATTTAGTTCAGTAAAATTTTGCCCCACTAACAATTCTACGCTCATGTGTTCCATGACACAATCATCGATAACGTAATAGTCAACATCTATCGTAACGATATCGACCACGGTTTCAATGGTACAGCAATGTTTGGGTTTAATTTTAGGGCCTAAAAGAGTTGTTGAAATAATATCGTTTTTAGAACGGCTTGCTCTTTTTCGTCGCTTATTAGACGCCTCCTTTTGATGATCTCTACTACCAGAAGTCTCCCTCTGATGATATCTTCGTCTTTGACGAGCCTCCCTTTGATAACTTCGGTATTCAGTAGACGCCTCCCTTCGATAACTCCAGCGTTCAGCAGAAGCCTCCCTTCTAGCAGTTCTCCAAACTGGACTTCGACTTCGTGTTCGCTGCATCTCAACCCTTGATCGACAGTACAACCCACCTTCGTTTTCTCGTGGCATTTTTTTTGAAAGTTCACTTTATTCACTTATTCACTAAATCACTAAATAGCTAGGTCCTTTATCCCTCTTCTGATGTTAAATTAATTAAATAAATGAAATTTAAAAAATAAAAAAAATTAGTTTCGCACAACAATTTATTGGGCTACCAGGTACAACGGATCACTAGTAAGTATCGTACTAAGTAATTCAGCTGCTAAACCATGAATGCCTCTGACACAGGACTCTCTTCAGCTTCCCTCAAGCTGTCGACTCAGCTATTCGGTACATAGAAAATATATTATAATATGCTTTTTTTTATTATATCTTATCTATGATTCGGTAGGTCCGACCCTCGCATCCCGCGCACAGAGACCTTCACCAGATGTGATGCTAAACAATACTATAAAATTTTTTTTGAAGACTTGACAAATGCCTTGATAAGTCAGTCATAATCCAATAAAGACTAAAAGATAATTTTGATATAAGTTCTTGAGGACCTTTTTAAAACTTTCTTTAAGACAAAACTATTTTTAAGTGCACTTGGCATATAATAAATGGCATAAATCACTAGTTTATGAGCTGGCCACTATAAAGCACTGATAAAACCTAAATAAATCTAAAAGGTGTTTAAATTGTTACTTGGGTAAGTTAAATGCATTTTAAAAATTCTAGACAGAATTGGGTGTGAACGATTCCAAATTCAGAAAGTGTGATTGAGAAAAAAATTGGAGAATTAAGTAATTTGTACAAAACGGCTTGAAAATTTTGTAACATTTACATTTCAGGGTATTTCAGCTTGCTTATTCTAGAGTTAGGACACTATTTTAAAGTCTAATAAAAAATCATGCATTTTTTATAATTTGCTGTTAGAAAATATAAATATATTACATTTTTGAAAACAACTAAAATTGTCGTGGAAAACCGAAATAAGTCATTTACGTTAAATTGAAAATATAGTTTCAAGTTGACATGATAAACGAATGACATCATACATAATAAAAAATTGAGTCATTCATGTAAATAAATGGTAGATAGCTACCTATCACTTATATTTACCACTGACTGACCTTGAGGATTGACTTAATTAAAATCTGAGAATGAGGTAATAGGCCATAAATGTACCAATGTTGTCATGATTATCTTGATCTGTTTTCTTATATTATTTCATTTATTTGATAAATGCTGACAATTAGATCGTTACAATTTTGTAACGAGCAAAATAACAGGGACTTTCCTCGAAGTTTAAATTATTCGGGGTTTGTAGCAAATGTGGGAAATTCTATTCAGAAAGAAATTAAATATCAACAGGTACTTGATGCACTATTGTCTCGTTTCTGTCATTGTGTATCAAGATTGTGTACTACTAAGTGTAAGTAAAGAGAACAAAACATAGGTAGGTATAGTCGGGCCGGTGTAAGATTGCAACTTTCTTCTTAAAGTGTCAAAGCCGTGAATAATTTTAATCATTTCAATTATCAGCAGACCAGTTGTGCATGATACGTATAAGCCACTTATTTACAACTACTTTTAGATGATTGTAGTGTAGAATTGGTTAACAGTGAATCTCAAACAGCAAATGAATATATTTGTGCTTGTGCTTTTATTTTGAAATTAATTTTAACTATTTATTTTGTGCTTTCTATTATTCCGGAAATTAACAATACACAAAAACTTAAAAATTATTTTAATAATAAATATAGTTATACCTATTATTAAATGATCTTAAACAGTCTTTATCATACTGTTTGGGTACTGTGTCACGAATAACATTAGTAGTATTTTATTTGCACGGTGGATCAGGTCCCTTCTGATCTAGATCAATTAGGTCAGCTATTTACATGTTTCATTTACAACCGATCTGAAATCAAAAGTGAACAAGTCATTTCCCCCTTGCCGATATTGCTCCACACCGGATGAAAGAATCACATATGATCTTTATATCAGTAATGTAGTGGGGTAAGAAAAGCAGCAAACGGTTGACCGTATAATCAGGTTTTGTATGTCGTAAAACTAAATTCGCAAATTTTCCATAAAAAATATCGTTATTGCAATTACTATATTTCATAACATAAAAATAATCGAAGTCTTAGGAAAAGGAAAAAGGAAAATGTCAAGTTGGTTTGTGGATCATCTGTTTTCATTTTTTTCAGGATTTTTAAAAACATAAACATAAAATAAATGTGTGCCTTCCAAATACGCATGCGCGCGCGACATCCGAGGTTGTTGCACATTTTATTTGCGACTGGTGCAGGTCACTTCTAACCAGATGAAATGTGATCTAGTGAACTGTCCATCGGTGCAATTACTACAATTATTTACGGCTATGACTACGCGTACGCATCATAATAAGTGTAATAAAAGAAATTAACTAGTAATAAAAGCAATAAACTGTAACAATTCATAACAATGTATGCACAACTTAGGCCTCAGTTATACTTCTAGGTGGCAGGCGGCGGGTGACGGGTGATGGGTGATGGGCGGCAGGCGTCAATTGATGAGGTGTTTATACTTTATTGGGGTGTAGATACGCATGCAGGAAGGTAAGAGGGCGATTTCAGTCTCAATTCAGATGGCGTTCAGAACGCGTCGTATGTTATTATATTATTACTTATCACTTACCCTCCTTATTTAAAACCTTCGCTATTTCGCGCCATTTCTTATCAATAAAATCAGAATTTTTGTGGTTTGGATCCGCATCATTCCAAATTGCAGGTCTTGTCTGCACTTTACTTATTAGAACCTCACGATACTCTCTAGAAATTACGTATTTTGACATTGCATATAAATTTTACACGTTTTCAGTAGAAGTGTCGCTTAAAACTGCGGGTGTTGTCACTCGAATCTGTACCATTTCACAGATACGGGTGGCGGCCTGGCGATGTCACCGTGCTGTTTCCTGTCACCTGATCATACTATAAACGATATCATTTAAAACAATGCGCCACAGCTACAAGTGACATCGCCTGTCGCCTATCACCCCTCACCCGCCGCCTGCCACCTAGAAGTATAACTGAGGCCTTACCCTTTTAACTAGCTTGGTTATCACAAACTGGAAAAGATCTCTAAAAACTTTGCAGCATCATGTATGTTTCTATGGTTATCTCCGAGAGTAATGTTCGATGTGGTGAAAAAATATGCTTATATTTTGAGAATGGCCGTTCGACATCTATTGATGTAATACAAGCATACATAAAATAGTATTTTAACTCACTGAACGGATCTGCAGATGCACCATCAATACCATCACAAATTTGTCTTAATCTGGTATCTGGTGTCTTCCATTAACACACATGCGAACGTTTTACCAACGGGTTCATTTTTTGCGTCACCTATAAATTGTAGCAGTCGATTTACTTTGTCCACTATTTGCAGTGACTCCGCTAACGACAACGCACTGTTTTGTAAGTTTTGTAGGGCGTCTTATAATCCTTTATAGTTCTTGTGAATAGTTTTTAAAACTGTTTGAACAGAAACATCTTCGAATTTGGTCTGGCTTTCTTTAATAGCTGTAGCCTCGTCTGGATTGAATTGAAGTATCACAGCTTTTATTTGTTGTAAATAAATATTCAGCATAATAAAAAGCTACCTTCAACCATGTTCCCCAACGTGTAAGAATTGGCAATACCGAGACACTTGCTATGAAATGCGCACAGACATTTAGAAAATTTAAGGAACACTTTTTTTGTACTTGATATTAATGCATCTACCTCTGGAAAACCTTGTTGAATAGTTTCTGCGACAAGGTGTAAAGCATGCACTTTACACGTAACATGTATTAATCTACAACCGTGTTCTTGAAGAGAACGGCCTATCAAACACATTGTCGCGGCACCATCGGTCACAAACATCTACACTTGACTTTTTGACAGGTCAAATTTTTCTGATGTCTCCGGCACCACCCACGTAATTGTTTGGCCAGTACACTCAGTTAGTCTTTTGCTAGCTAGTAACAGTGGAAATGTCGGTTTAAGAGGGTCCAGTACACGTACTATAACATTTAAAATAGATTTTTTTTACAATCTGTCATCTCGTCAACACATAACCACAGCCGTGTATTTTTTAGTATACATTTGATCTTATTTACAATGTCCTCGCTTAAAGTTGGTACATAGTTACGCAACGTTGTGCAACTTGGTAACGTCACCTTGGAATTGTGTTTATTCCAGAACTCCTGAAATGGTTGTTTATCGAGTGTGTGCAGCGAAACATCACAGGCAATCAGCATTAAGAGTAAATCGAACATAAACTGTGTTGTCGAATGCACGTCATTTTTATTTAGTTTTATGTTGCACAGAATTTACGTGATGTTTATAATCACATTTGTCCCACCACATCAGATCTGTCTCGCACATCTTAAAAATTATTATAGCACACCCTGGAGTGGGTTGGAACCTTTGATGTGAAGATAACACTGACGTAATTTTCCACGAAACACCAAAACACTATGTACTGCACTCGACGCACGTTTCGCCAACCAAGTTTCCATCATCTGGAGATGATTAAAACTAGTTTTAATCATCTCTAGATGATACAAACTTAGTTGGCCAAACGCGCGTCGAGTGCAGTATATAGTGTTTTGGTGTTTCGTGGAAAACTACGTCAGTATTATTATAGCACAATTGTAGAATAAATCAGGGAATTCACTGATAAATTTATTCACTTTGTCAGCGTATGGCCGTTTTTTACCCTTGGGCAAGTCTGATATACTTTATTATTAAATTAATATCAAGAATAAAATACATCAAATAAAATTATCCACAATACAACGGAGAGGAATAAATTATGTTGTACACACCACGAGGCATAAAAATAGACTAAAATCAACTGTTAGTATTTGCTAAAATAGTAAACAAGTCTCGCTTACGTATTTGCGTATTTCTCTACCTGGAACCGCCCGTGACTAGCTGACCGATTTACCAACTTTACTAATGAGGTGAAATTAAAAGAAATACAGGGCATTTCACTATATTAATTCTCTCCCCTGACTTCACTTTCATCCGTTTTAAGCGAATCAAAAACTGATCTTAATCTATTTTTTATTGAGAATTTAGATCTGCAATTAGTTTTTTTTTTAATAAGAAAATATAGGGCGAGATGCTTAAAAGCAGTTGTTTTTTTAATGTACATGTACACCCTGTATATTTCATGAAATTTGAAATTCGCTTTTTCAGTTGATTACAGCGATATAGCATTTAATATATTTCAATATATGATTTTTTGTAACGATATCTATATGCTTGATATGTCTGGACTTTACCATTTCAAGATATAAAAACATTAATATTTGGTTAAAAATGACAAATTATTCATTGAAAAATAAAGAATTAAATTGTTTATTATATTTTGAGGTAAATCCTACAATTTAATTAAGAGGTGTCAAAAAGATATTTAAATTGGGCTCGGATAAGTGCTAATTTTGAAAAACAATTCAAAGAAACTTAAAATAGTTCGAAAACTATGGCTGGGCTGGATGATATAAATAATAAAGGAAATGTATGAATTAATAAAATATAAATATCAACAAGAGCTGGAAATTTGTATTCACTGTGCGCCTTTAAAAAAAAACTTTATACTTTATATCTTTCGTTTCGTTAAAAAACTAATAGCAGATCTAAAATCTCCATAAAAATTGAAATATGACCAGTTTTTCATTCGCTTATTACTTTTATTATTAATATTAATATTATATCAGTTAAAAATTAATGCAATGGAAATTATACCAGGGGGTGAGGGCGCCAAACCCCACAGAGACTAAAATAAATTTTGCTATTATAACTAGAGAACTACGCACGACTAAAGGTCGACAAAGGGTCGCTCTGCGAGCCCAGGTAAAAAAAAATATGTGCTCATATGAAATGAATGAAGTATAGATCGGATCAGCCAGCTCTACCAAATTAAATGTGAGGGTCGTAAAGTACGTGAGAACTTTGCAGTTACCTTTTCGTAGTAGCGTAGTAGAGGTCAGTTTAAAGCTGCCATGAAAATGACGTCATTCGTCGCATTTGCTACTTTTTGGTATTGAATGACAAATGACATCTATTATAAAAATATAATTTTGAAAACCATTTTTTTTATTAAATATGGTCATTTGCTAACATCTTTTATAAATAGATCATTATCTTATTACTTAACACATCAACAAAAAAATGTTTTCCATAAAAAATTTTTCATTTTCGAAAAAAAAAACAATTTTCTAGAGAGCGCGTCTTTTTTTATCGAAGTATCATGTAAACATTTTACAGAAAACAAGTAGTTGTTTTAATTTCCACACAAAGTGAATGCAAAACATCATGGTTTATTACACTGAACTCGTTCGACGTAAAAAGTCTTTTTACGTCAATCCCGTTGCAGACATTATTTAAAATAATAGACAAACTTATAAATAACTCCAATATTGACAGTGACATCAAAACCCAACTAAATTTATTGATTAAAAATTGTATTAACCAAAATTATTTTAAATTTAACGGGGAAATTTATAAATTATTAGACGGATTACCAATGGGTTCACCCATATCTCCCTTACTAGCTGAAATTTTTATGTCCGATTTGGAAAATGTACTCTTTAATACAAAAAACGTTTTAGTTGAAAATATATTGTTCTGGACCCGTTACGTAGATGATGTGTTTTGCATTTGGAAAGGTACGGAAAGGCAGTTAAATAAATTCTTAGGTTTTCTAAATTCACTTAATCAGAAAATTCAATTCACATTAGAAATGGAAAATGACGAGGGTTTAAACTTTTTAGACATTAATATAAAAAATATCAATAATAGCTTAGAGTTTGACATTTATCGTAAACCTACTTGCACAGATACAATAATTCATAGTAAATCTAAACAATCATTGCAAATAAAAATGGCACCATTCCACAGCTACATATACCGTCTATTAACATTTCCATTAAGCGAAGAGAATTTTAAAAAAGAAGTTAACGTAATCAAAGAAATTGCGAGAAACAATGGCTATAAAGAAAACCTAATTGATAAACTAATAAAAAACAAACAAAAGAAATGCAATAAGAGATATAATTGTATTAATTATAGGCCTAAGATCAGCAATAGAGTTAGTAATAAACTGAATAAACTGGGATGTAGAACAATTTCAGTAAATAAAAATAATTTAGGTAAAATGTTAATTAATAATAAAGACAAAACTGAAAAGCTACAAAAAACAGGAGTATATGAGTTAAAATGCAGTGACTGTGATGCTATATACATTGGACAAACTGGACGAAATGTAAAAAAGCGATTCGAGGAACACAGGAAATCTATTGTAAACAATGTATATAGTACGGGCATGTCAACACATTGTATAGAAAACAGTCATTTTATAGATTTAAATAATGTCAAATTACTCCATTCGGAAAAGAAAGGAAAGAGACTTGATCTATTAGAACAATTAGAAATAAGTAAGGCTGTTAAGAATAAGAAAAATGTAACGAATGAACAACAAATTTTTACCGGCCACCATATTTTAAATAAAATAATTTAGATTTTAAAAGATAAAGTAATATTCAACTTTAAAAACATATTTTACAATAGTTTTATAGTAGGTACCAGATGTGGTTATATTGTATAAGCAATGAACAGAAATTTTACTGTTCAGTATTCCCTGTACTCTTGACAAAGGCCTAAAAAGCCGAAACACGTGTAGAGTTTCTAATAAAATATTTTTGAAACATTAAAAAGCAAATTTCTTTCATATATTTAAAAAATGGTTTATTACTTACACATATTTCATTCAATCAATTTAACTTGGACATATTGACTTTAAACTCACAGTCAGTAAGTCCGATTGCAATACAGTATAGTTTGCTATTTGAACGAGAGAGAGAGAGAGCAAAATATAGTTTGCTCTCGTACCACTAAAGAGCTGTTTCAAAATTTAGTCATTTCTACTACTTGGTTACGTTCCGTTTACGTAATAACCTAGTCGTCAATACGTAACAGGGAAGGTTCCAGAATAGTAATTGCTATGTAATAACTATTCCACATTTTGGTGAATGCTTGGCAGACGGATCGTTCCCATTACGTAACGGTCGTTAGTTGCGGAAACCTTTAAAGTTCCACTGATGGTAGCTACTACGTAGAGATTACTAAATGTGCTGCTTAGGAAGGAACTAAAAATTTTGAAAAAGTTAGGTTTTATTGCATGGACACCATGGACATATGTTAATATCCTTATTTTTAAACTTATCAAGTTTTGCATTATTATATCTAAAAATGTACCGTTTTTACGAGATGTCTGGATACATTAATGTTTAAATTACGTATCACTTCATGAATTATTAAGGTATTCGAACGAAATTTGGAGTAGATAGAAACATGTATATTTTCACACTGCATAAAAATTAAAAAAAAAAATAAGAAAAAGAAAAATTAAAAATATTTTGTGACATCACTGTATATTTAAAATATAATGTTTTTACAACAAAATAGGTTTAGATATTTGTGGAATTAGTGTATAAAAAATCTCAACGAAAAGTCCAAAATATTTGAAAAATAAATAATTAAGCGGAAACGGTCTAGTTTGTTTTACTCCTATTCTCGTGGTATTTCGTTAATTTTTGATAAAACTATAATTTATTTATAGAATCGTTATTTATTGTGCAAATGTTATCTTATGTGAACATATTTTAGTTCTATTATTAATTATAATGAAAATATCAATTAGCAACATTTTTTTAATAACTGACCAACTAAAAGTCGTTTCTTTTTTGTAAAGAATTACAAGTGTACAGAAAGGAACTCACGAAAATTTCAATTAGTTTTGTTAGTTGTTTTTGAGAAATTAATTCGTAAATACAGTTAGGTATATATGAAATGATGCCGAAATTCGATACATCTTTTACATTATCATTCAATATTTCAAAAACTGTAACACAACTATTTTTATAAAATTTTTACACACAGTAAAAATACAATAAAACACTATTTGTTTGTAAATTTTTACCATCCTCGCACTGTAAGATATAAATAATTATTTATTATTATTATATGGTGATAAATTCTAATCATAATATAAATATAATAAATTTTGTTTAAATTTATTTATTATATACTGATTTGTGAAGAAATGGTCTAATTCGCTCGTCTAGTTTTTTCGTATTTGAGTTGCTTTTAAGAAACAAAAAATAAAAAATGGGTATTCTAAACAGAGCTCAGAGCACTGAAAACGCCACCTTCAATTTGGTTGCCAGTTTCTTAAAAAAATAAGAAAAGGCTTGAGAGAGACCTTCAAGTGAGAGATTTTATAGTACTATTTTTTTTAAGAAAACCCAAATGCAATCACTCTAGAAGCAGTGATAGTAATAGAAATTTCATATGGGCTAAATACTAAATTCTGTAAATAAATCCATCTACAGATCAGAAACAAAAGCACAAATGTTATTTTGTTATTGTTATTACTTTATAATTAGTGAATGCCTACGACACCTAATAGAATTAACATGAACTAATTATCATCCCTACGCTGTTTGGGACAATATTCGTAAACTAAATGATGTAGGAATCCTGCCAAAGGCATTGGCCTGCCCCCATATTATTTATTCTAGTGAACTATAGATGTCGCTAAAGAAATATTTTACAACTTCTCTCCGTTTCATTCGTTATATTTATTTTACGTTCGTTGTCAAATTTATAATTTTCTATTTTGTTCAAATAATTGTGTATTTGAACCGATAAGATCGGTTTAAATTCGAAACATATATTCCGATTTGATGTCGGTAAAACAGTGTTGAGCACGCGATAATAAAAGCACTTACTCAATGATGGGGAAGCAGTGTACTTAACCTGAGAAAAAGCTTACGCTTATCAGCACTGTACTTAAACCGCAACCATTTATTATACAATATATAATAAATGCCACAACATACACGTATACGTCAGTTGCTTGGGGCATTTATTTTATAATATACATATTAGCTATCCCAAGTAACATTTCACCGACTACCGACTACTTTTTTTACTAATTATAAGGTCAGAATTATTACAAATAATAGTCCAGTAGCGTCTTCAATTTTATAGTTATGATTAAACCTGGCCAAGCGATGGTAGATTCAGGGTCGGGCGCAATACCAATGCCATCGCGCGCTTGTTTACGATGACGATGACACGACACCAGTTGTTATCTGTCGGTCGATGCATAGAGTACTAATAAATAATAAATAATGTTGGGCGTAAAGAGTAGAAAACGACCGTACGCTGATAAAGTGAATAAATTTATCGGTGAATTTCCGGATTTATTCTATGATGGATGTAAAATAATTTGTAAAGTTTGTGATCAAGACTTAATGTGCTGGAATAAATACGGCTGCAAAATTCATGTCAATAGTAACCGGCATAAAAATAAAAAAAAATGGCGTGTCTTCTTTGGAACCTCAGTTTATGTTTGATTTACTGTTAATGCTGATTGCCTGTGATGTTCCCCTGCGCATATTGGATAAACCAGCATTTCGGGAGTTCTGGAATAAATACAATCTCCAGGTGAATTTACCAAGTCGTTCATCGTTACGTAGATATGTACCAAGTGTTCGTGAAGACATTGTAAATAGGATTAAATGTGCATTAAAAAATACACGGCTGTGATTATGTGTTGACGAGACGACAGATTGTAAAAAAAATTCTATTTTAAATGTTATAGTACGTGTACTCGACCCTGTTAAACCAACGTTTCCACTTTTACTAGCTAGCAAAGGACTAACTGCGTGTACTGGCTAAACAATTACGCGGGTGGTGTTGGAGACTTTCGAAAAATTTAAACTCTCAACAAGTCAAGTGTTGATGTTTGTGACCGACGGTGCTGCGACAATGCGTTTGGTGGGTCGTTTTCTTCAAAGAGACGATTGTAAGTTTTTACATGTTACGTGTAAAGTGCATGCGTTCCATCTTGTAGCAGAAACGATTCGAAAATGTTTTCCAGAGATAGATGCATTAATAGCAAATACAAAAAAAGTATTTCTCAAATCTCCTAAACGGCTTCGAGCATTTCACACACTGTGTCCTGGTATTTCGCAACCACCAGAGCCGATTCTTACATATTGGGGAACGTGGTTGAAGGCAGGTTTTTATTATGCTGAATATTTTCAACAAATAAAAGCTGCGATACTACAGTTCAACCCTAACGAGGCTGCAGCTATTAAGGAAAGCCAAACAAGCTTTCAAGATGTTTCCCTTGAAACAGATTTAAAAACTATTTATAACAATTATAGAGGACTACACGATGCAATAGGAAAATTGCAAAATACTTCGTTGTCGTTAGTGGAATCGCTGCAAATACTGAACGACGTAAATACACAGCTACAGACTATAAATGATGCAAATAATAAGCCCGTTATTGAAAAATTCGAGAGTGTATTACGGAAAGAACCTGATTTTACCAAATTAAGACAAATTTGTGATGGTGCATCTACAGCTGCGTTAAGTGAGTTCACAGAGGTGTTTTACTTATGCCTATATTACTTCCGTAGATGTCTAACGGTCTTTTTCAAAATACAAACATATTTTTTAACCACAGCGAACATCGCTTACTGAGACAACTGTAGAAACATATCTGATGCTACACAGTTATTATAGAAGTGCTCCAGTTTGTGATAACGACAACCAAGCTACTTCATAAGTCTGCTTAAGAAGGTGAGTTTTGTACATATTTTTATGAAGTGTACCAGTATTAATAAAATTTATTTCCATTTATTTTATTTATTTATTTATTTATTTATTTATTATTAGTTATCACTTAGATATACAATGTACATGTGTGAACGTCATTTAACAGTTTAATAATAATGTGCAGCACTAAGCTCACAAAATATAAGGAAATACATAAAAAAGAATTTAAAGCGAACGAAATAGTACAAAAACATACATCACAATATATAAAATATTTTTGTTTTTATTATTGTACTTATTCAAGTATTATGATATGATGCATACCCAGTACGTCTCTGTAGGATTAATGATCTTGGCCAGGCTTAGTTATGATACAACATCGGAGCAACGTAGCTTGAACCTCGCAAACCTACTATTTACATCTAGCACATTTACCAACGTTGGTTTGGTGTCAGAAATCTACTTAATACGTTGAGTGTGTTCTTAGATTATTATCCAACGTTGATTAGACGTTACTGATTAAGTATATTTAGGTAATTTTTGGGTAACATTCCAACGTTGGTTAGACGTTGCTGATTGACGTAGTCGTCTAGCAATGTTGGCTGGACGTTGGTGTTAGGCTTTTGGGCCTTGGTCTAACATAACCTCAAAATTAATGTCGATAATTCAGGTATTGGTAGATATTTAGTAAAGATTTATACACCAACTGCAACAGACGGTCGATATTATCACGATTGTTTGGAATGAACGTTAGTGTTAATGCAGATTTCTGCACCAAAGCCTACTAAAAGTTGGTGCAGGTAAAATTATTTAACTGTGACGTCGCTGTTAGTAAAAATAGTTGCACTTATTCCCGCCTTCGCCATATTTTCTGGTTCCACAGAAGGAAATAATAGGCGGCCATGTTGATTATGTGTACAATTATTTTAAATACACAAAATTTGCCTCTTTTTTCAAATAAAGCAAGCAAAAAAGTTTTTATTTACTCGTAAAATTAATTAAACAATATTTCAATTGCGCTTTCTTTGGAAAGGGAAAATATTTTTTGAAAGTAAAAAAAATAAAAATAGTACTTTCGTTCTTAAAATCAACATTATTCATATGGGTTCACTATATTTTTCGACCTACTTCATATATATGTATCAATAAAATTTCTTTCGTTTCAGTTTTTATCCCATCAGATTTATTAAAATTTTATTCGAAGTATTTTGTATATAATACGTACTCAATGATAAACACGCCTTATCCATTTTATATAAATAGATACGTATGACAAATAGAATAATATACAAAATTGCTACACCCGACTTTTGTAGGTCAGATTAAGAGCAAATTTTAAATAAGGTTGGTAATAGCCTGACAACAAACTTAAGCCGACGTAAAATTTGGTGAACATTTGGTCGGTAATCACAACGACTAAAGTCGGTCCTCTACGTCGCGTCGAATCGACCCATATTTTATTGACCAGATTAGTACAAATATGAGTCAGCCCGACGTTTTGTGTACGTCGCACACCGACTTTTAGTTGCGAACAGCAACGTCGGATCGTCGTCAGAATGTTGCTTGGGTACTCCTATATATAATTTGGCAGCGCCAGCTTGTTTATATATTTTATAAACACTGACTACACCACATTTCGTGGGTTTTAAAAATTTCAATAAAACCCTTCAAGCGCTCTCTAGGCGTTCAGACCACGTCCGGAGGCCTTGGCTGACATATATATCTACTGCTTTCATAAAGCACCGATCCCTAACTAACCTGAGAACCACGATACAGCCGATGTTCCGATTTTATTGTGGTTTTGGATTCTTCTCTGTGATTCTTCAAAGCTTCAGGGCTTTCTCACCTTCCATGCCGAACTGTCCAGCATTCAGTCATTCTCTTTTCTTTACACTCATTAGATCCATTACCGGCCACTCTACACACCCAAGACGCCAGTCACACACGTACTCACGTGTGTGAGCGGCCCCAATTTCATTGCAGTTTATATATTTTTTAAATCTCGCTGCCATACATCTCTAACCAATCTAGCGCTCTCCCATACAATCTGCCATTAACGCCAAGCGTCCTACAGGACTTTTTACAGTTTGTCATCCCTAATTCAATTATTTTATTACACCTTCCAAATTTTCTTGTTTTAAACAACGAGTAGTTTGATGATTTTTCGACGACTTTTTTTTGTCACAGCGGATTTACTAATTTAATGATTGGACGGGATTTACGTATGCCAGTCTAACGCTCTCCATTGTACATACATACTTTATGAAGACGCGGACTTCCTCGTCGTTCTTTACGTCTACCAGTGTACTACACTAAACAGAAAATATCAAATAAATAAATAATGTCTTTATACTCTTCGTATACACAACAGATTGCTACCAGAGTGTTTTCAAACTGAACAAATTACAGACTGCATCGGCGCGTCAGACTATATTTTCCTTTAACTCGTGAACGGCTGTTTCAAACTTTGAACAAATTACAGACTGTATCTGACATATATTTTAAATAAAAAAAAAAAAAAAAAAAAAAGGCTGGAAAGTACTGTACTTTCCAGCCTTATTTTAGTTCTTGTTCCTGATCTATCCCATCGTAGATCCAATTCCTTAGCTACGTTACGTTGATGAGGGACAATAACTCCGAAACACGTGTCCGTAGCTGCATAATTGTTTCTTTTTTGGGGAATATGGCACTAAACCTTCTTTGTTTTATTTTGAACCCCGATAAATCTATCTTGTATTATTAATTATATTTTATATGAATCTAGAAGTCTTGCAATATCCGTTGTTAAAACAATTTGTATAAATAACAACCACCAAATTTCTGCTAGTATAGTTAGTTGTTTCTGTTTGACTTTTAAGTGTGTTTATGAGGAAAAAAATGAGTGACTGAAAACTTCGACATTGAAAACGATGCCAATGCAACTATATTGCAACTTTATTGCCAGGAAAATCTAAAAAAGTGTACGAATTTACCTACGAATGTTTTAGAGGCGTACCCATGGGGGTGATATATTCCCCCCAAGGGCGAAAGGCACTTATAATTTTTTTTAACATTCAACTAAGAAAAAAGCAGAAAAAATAGAACTCTTAGAACGTTTTAGGGTCATGAAATTTACTATTTATTATTATTTAATTAAATCCCAAGTATTCGTTTTTCTTTTAAATTAAGAAAACCTCACGGTTCTGTCTCTTCTACAAAAAAAAATAATAACTTTCAAAAGTATACCATTACTTATCGGCCATCCTCAATAAGATAAACCATATACCGTTACGTGCCACTGATATTGTTGTAGTTTATTTCAAACTTATTTGCAACATAAAAACGTCGGCTTATTTGACGGAAGCCGACGTTTTTTATGTTGCAAACAAGTTTGAAATATGGATTGGCTCGACGGCTCTCAGAATGTTGTGGGCTGTAAGTCGAAGTATACCTTAGATAAGTTGTAGCTGCGCGGCAATGCATTATGCAACGGTGTAATTTTGTTTATTTGATATTTTTCTCAAATATTTTTAGTTTTAATTGCTGCGAGTTCTGATGTAGGGTTTATAATCAAGATTTATTAAAATACAATCAACATTGACTGAATTGACTAAGCAAAAAACCACGGCACACAGTAGCCAAATATAATATATAGAACACAACACAACATAGATTTATTGGGATCAAAATAAAACAAAGAAGGTTTAGTGCCAGATCCCCCAAAAAAAAAAACAATTATGCAGCTACGGACACGTGTTTCAGTATATCGTAGCTAAGGAATAGGATCTAAGATGGGATAGATCAGGAACAAGAACTAAAATAAGGCTTGAAAATAGAGTACACAGTACTCAATTAGTGCCTTCATGTTCCCATGTGACACAAATGGGGCCTCGATGAGCACAGTCGACACACAGAACTCTATGTGCACTGCCCTTTTCCATCTGGCACATACAAACAAAACGAAATAGACTTATTAGGGTCAAAATAAAACAAAAGAAGGGTTAGTGCCATATCCCAAGAAAAGAAATATAACTAATTTTATTATATTTTTCTAACGTTTCGGTTTATTACACCATCATCAGAGAACTACAATTTATATATTTTAAAATATTTTATTAATTGTAGTTCTCTGATGATGGTGTAATAAACCGAAACGTTAGAAAAAAATAATAAAATTAGTTATACCTGACCGAAATCCCCACAAAAAAAAACTATCAGATATTATTTGATACAATTAGGTATCTACTCTGTTGCCAGGGAGGAAACCTGCAGCCCCCTTCTATGTGCTGCCAGGACAGGTGAAACCGCAACACTATCCACACAAAACACCTCAACTCGTAGAATCGTTGATTGAAAGTCCAGGGTAACACTTACTCACTACTTTATTAACTAATTAATAGCAACAATAAATTAATGACTGTCTTAACTATAATCACAATTAAACACTTATAAGTCTATATCTTATTTCATCTTCACTCGTTCATTTCTAAATTCAGACTGACAGATCATGCACGGTCCAGAATATTCCCGGGCGGTCTCGTATAATTCTAGTTCCATCTAACCAGTCTACACCATTCAGTGACGTAACAATGGGCGCGTTTAGCGAACACAGCCGTTGGGAGGTTGACCAGCAGCAGTTCGCTGAACGAGACGGTTGACTATGCTGTAACTGGAAGCTGCTGCTCAACGTAATCAGCGAAAAATGTTACGCTGTTTCTACTTAGCACAGGTAATATCTTTTGATTTCTTCCAGATCGTTCAGCGAAATTACAACTGTTAAGAGTAATAATGTAATAATTCCCAGCAGTTGCATTCGCTAAATACACCCAGTATGATAGCTACTTAATAATAAATATGTGCTTTCGGTAATTTTTACGAAAATTTTAATTTCTATTGGATTTATACTATACTTCCGGCCCTGACTTTTTTTATGGTACATTTCTCAATCTATCTAGTAATCAACCTGTAAAAATTAGCCGCAACTTCGTGCTACTTTTTAATTTCAAAAAAATAATAATAACAAACGTGTGTTTTTAGTACCTGATTTATTCTTACCAAAACTGAATTTATGTATGTTTTTACTGATTACTACTTTTATTATTTAAGTGATTTTTTTTAAATATCTCAAACGAACGACAATATTACAAAAATATTTGTAATGTAAAATATCTCGTGTAGCATTTCCCTATTACAAAATTTTTCGAACATTATCAGCGGCTTCAAACGGAGGGGTAGTGACCCTTTTTGCTATCAGAACATCTACGCCACTAACTTTTTAGATTCTATGATATTTTTTGCACAAAAAAATCTCTCTTGAAAATTTTTTTCGTAGGATGTACCGTTTTCGAGTTAATAGCATATGAAGATGTTAATGCTTTTAAACAATTTTTGAACTACAGTTAAGTGACAAAAACTTTAAAATCTATCTCAAAGCTTCGTAATTATTATTCTGTACAGTTTTTTTAGAGGATTCTTTAACAAAATTTGTTCGAAAATCTTCCCCCATATTCCATGTTTTTCCTAATTTATGTGAGTAATCATTTTCACATTACCATAAGGTAGAGTATGCAGGACGTTTTTTTAAATAATAGTATATATCCGGTAGTCCTAATCCTCTACATGAACAACAAAAAAAACTATAACGACAATAACAATAAAAACAACAACAATAACAATAAAACCAACATTAATAATAAGAAGGCCTGATTTAGTTTGTGGTTAAGTTTTTTGTACGGACGTTAAAAGAAAGCATTAGAAAATTTATCTCTGAAAATGAAATGAGTAAGTAATTATCTGTCAAATACAGATTAATTGACAAGCAACTAGTTACTGTGTGTCATTTAGTTGTGTAATAATGTGTGTCGTAATTATTGCTATTATTACTGTTATTGTTATTAGTATTCTATTATTCTGAAAAATGAAGAATATGTAGATATTCATTTTTGTTACGGATTTTGTGATGGAAATGCGGAGGCGGAATTTCGTGAATGCCGAGGACGTTATCCAAATAGGAGAATTCCAGATGCTCCTGTTTTTCTTAGAACACAACAACTTTGGCCCGTGTATTAATAATTAACATAACAGAAACGGTAGAACCGTAGAGCAATCGGAATCGTATTCTTCGTACTTTTGATAACTGAGGCTCAGCTCACGCATAGCAGCTCAGCAACTACAAATATTTACATAAGTCACTATTATTACGAATATTACGAGATGACCACAGGCATGTATATCACCCACAGCTCGTTCAACATTTGCACCCGCCAAAAGCGATTGAGGTTTTGCAAGTGACTAAAGTTCGACAGGAGAAAATCCCAAATTATTGCATAAAATCTTATGGACGGATGAATCCTCATTCACTCGAGCTGGAGTAACGAATTTCCATAATATTCATGTTTTCTGCATACGAACATCCTCGAGAAATTCGTCCCCGATCATATCAAAATGAATTTAGCGTCAATGTTTGGTTGAGAGTTTATGATAATAATGTTTGTGGTTCACATTTTCTACGCGAGGTTAAACTCGGAATTTCTTACTAATAACCTGCAGGACTATATCGATTCATGATTGCCCGCTGCTTTAAACTATGAAAGTTGGATATAAATGGATGGTGCTGCCCCGCATTTTGGAATAGTTATGAGAGACTGGCTAAATACTAATTATTCGCTACGTTAAATTTACCGGCTAGGAAGGAATGCCATAAATCATAACGTGATTAATTGCATTGGACCAGTGGCCTAGGCACCCAGGTCATCGAATCTTAATTTTACGTTTGGGGCCACTTAAAAGAAAAAGTTTACATGTTAACAAGGAATGATTTAGTTTTAAGGATTCAGCAAGCCTGTGATGACATGCGGCAAAATCAAAATCAAATATCTGCCGCAGTTGATTCATTAATTCCACGGTAACGAAAATTCATTGAGGTATGTGGACTGCATTTTGAACAATTTCTTTTGTTTAAATTTTTATTTTGTTTTGTTGTTGTTATTGTTGCTGTTCTTGTGGATTAGGCCTAGGGGATACCACTTAAAAAAGCGCACCGTATATTCTACCTCATGGTGGTGTGAAAATGAGTATTCGTATAAAAGCATATTTTTTGATTCTTTTTTTATTATTTTAAACAAAAAATAATACCTGTTGATTTTTCTGAGAAACAAGCAATTCTTTATTTAACATTATAAAAATTAAATTATAATATAAAAAATGGTCTTTTTGTTCATAGACAACAAATTCAAAATTCAATACGAATAATTTAAATATTATTAAATTTGACGTAACTGATTATCTTTATAACAGAAGTTAACAGCTGGACGAGATATTTTACAAATGCATCATTTTTAAAACATTCTCAAAAATTGTTTAAAAACATTAACATCTTTACATGCTATTAACTCTAAAATGGTGCAATCGGTGCATCCTACGAAAAAATTATGAGAGACTTTTTATGCAAAAAATATCATAGAATCTGAAAAAATTAGTGGCTAGGACTAGTGACGTACAAGTTCTGGTAGGAAAAAGGGTCACTACCCTCCAGTTTGACGCCACTGGTGTATTGTCGTTCGAGAGGTATTTAAAAAATCATTTAAAAAATAAAAACTTCAAAAATGTAGCTAACTCATATATTTTTTTCAATGTTCTATCGTTCCCTGAAGTTTCCGCCTTGGAAATTGGATCAGCCAGTATAAAAACCGCAAATAAATAACTATATTTATTTAGAGCCAAGCTAACAGGTTTTTTTAAATGTATATCTCCCCATGGACCAACTCTGGCCACGCTACTGTAATGTTTTAAAACGTGGTGTCACAGATCTGTGATGGTGTTATTCGAAAAACCACAAAACTGTCATGCTTATTTCGTCAACAAAGCAGAGGTTCAAAAACCTTCCACCTATGAAATTAAAACATTGTGTTGTAAATATTTATAAATATATAAAACTGTTTGCCATCTTTAACTTACTTTATCTTCGTCGGTGTTATAGGCTATTAAACAAATTAAGTTGAATAATTCCATTACCGCACTTTTTTTTCTAAAACAAGGATTGACATAAATTAGAGTTACCAACTTAGGTCACACAAAATAGAGTACGAATCGAAAACCAAACATATACAGGGTGTTCCGCTTTTATTGTCACAAAGTGAAACAGGTGATAGAACATATAATTTTAAGACAAACGTTTTCTTATATAACCTTTATGCGTCTAAACGAACTATAAGATCAAAATTTAAAAAATTTAATCAGTGGCATCCTAAATTAACTGTAGGGTAAAAATCCCCCTAACTATTTTGGTTGTAGTTTCTTGCCAATTTCATTATTTTTTTTTACTAAAAAAGAGGTCTCTTATTGCATTTTTTGATACAACGTACTGTTTTAAAAAAATGAAATTAAAATTTATGTAGTCCATAAAATAGCATTAAAATCAATTTTAGATCTACTACAAAGAAAATACAGAATAATAAACGTAAAGAAATATTTTTCTTTAAATTTTGATCTTAGAATTCGTTTAGATCCACAAAGTGTACCAAATTTCGTAATTTTATTTTAATATTGAGAAAACTCATTAACAGAAGCACCTCTTTGAGGGGTGGCAGCTTCCTTACGAAATATTTTTCGATACATGTTTACAAAAATAATTTGTCTAAAATTAGATGTTCTATCACCTGTTTCAATTTATAATAGTTAAATCAGAATACCCTGTATATTAGATATTAAATTATGACAAAAACATATTTTTTATATTATAACAACAAAACATCGAGCAAAATACCTGTACTAGGTGTAAATAATTTAAAATAAAAATGTAGTTTTATTAGTCGGTTTGGATAAAATTAGTAAAGAAAACCTCAAATTCTCATTTAGTCGACGCTTCGACAAAATTTATTGTCTTCCTCAGACCTCCTCCAAAGATCTCATTAGTCCTGAGGAAGACAATAAATTTTGTGGAAACGTCGACTAAATGAGAATTTGAGGTTTTCTTTACTAATTTTATCCAAACCGACTAATAACACTACATTAAGAGATTGTGGATACGAAACTCCTTAGCTAAAATAAAAATTCCACCAACTGAATGGAAAAAAAAACATCGATTTTTTCCTTCTTTCTAGTGTCTGGTAAATTGTATGTCTACCGAAACAAAGCCCTGGATAACTTTGGGCCGCAAAATTTAGCTTTTGTTAAATATTAAGACTAAGTTTTCATTTGCGGTGAACTAAAACAAATATGTGTTATTGAGATTGAACGAGATAAAACCCTAGGAGCCCCCCGACTGCGGAAATTAAAATCGTGTTTACCACACACGCGTTAATCTATTTCCGTGATTATTTTTTTAATGTTTTAATTTTCCAATCGTTTAAAAGCATTTTTGATCAAATTTTAAATTCATTCCAATTATATTAATATTATAGTGAGAATAATCTAATTACATTATCCTACTGAGAATGTTTTATAGCACCTATTTTGTTTTTGTACATTAACGTGTTTTCTGGTTTTGATATCTGTTATCAGTTTTGTCTTACATTTAAAAATATGAACCAAAAATGATTTAGTTCACCGTCAGTGGAAGAAATTATCATTCAAATTAAAGAAAATGCAAGTAAAAATAGTATGGTTAGTAATAATTCGATACAGAAACAATTCCCAATCATTTTGTGACGAAAGGGGTTACAAATTAGAAGAAAATACACCAGTCACGAACGAAACATTTACAATAATTGTATTTTCATATTCAAAACTTTAGCACAGTTTAATTTTGTGCACTATAAAGTTGATTAAATTGAGTTTTGTTGAAAAAAAAAATTAAAAAGTTGTATTTTGTATTTGAACATTAAAAAGTAATCTTTCGAATACACCAGTCGAGAGTGCGAGAATAGACTAGAAAATAATTCAACAGTTTTCTTTCTCAAACTTGTTGCCATTTGGCAATAGCCAGTCAAGGCTCTAGTGTCTATTGCCGTGTTGCTTGGCAATTTTCGAAAAAGAGAACTTATTGATGTCTGAATACTAGTAGACTTACAAATGAACGTTACACCTTTTTATTTTGTTTTTCTGGTGGAACTTTCGCAACCAGAAACCAGACAAATTGCATTTTTAAAGAGAAGTTCTACACTAAACAATAACCACAAAATGCCACTCAAAAACTAATAAACACAGAACCGATCTAATAAAACTAGCAAATCAGGCAGGAAACTACAATAATTAATAAATCCAGTCACATCACATCATATAAACAAACCGTTTAAAAATGAAAATTGACAAATTGAAACCCAGTCACAATGTGAACCTAGTGTGGCAACGCGCACTAATTTTTAACAATAATAAATTGATATGTAACTAGATTGCCCACAGTATGGAGGGGCCCTATTCAAGGTTGAGCAATACCAATTGGAGATCCAGTTTCTGTTAAGAAATTCGTGACTTAAACAGATAGATCAGATAGATTGTCTTATTCACTTGTTTTAAAATTTCAACCACCAATAGCTCCCATATTTAAATAAACAATTGCTACATAATGCTATCCCGTTCGCTGCGCCGTGTAACGTGCGTTTGATTTGAAATCAGTATTTTCGGCGATTTCAAGCTTAAGATAAAGATTATTAAATATTAATTTATTTTGAAATAAGGTACATTTTATGGTTTATCTGTTTGATTCTTAATTTTTTGTTTTTCTATCATTAAAAGTTTGATATAATAAATATGCTGACGTTACGTTATGTTTGTACTCCTTTTTGGTTTCCATGACGACTCTAAATTCCATGGGAATAAATGCTTGTTTTATTCCCTGTTTTGAGACAGTAAAATATAGTCTTATTCCCGTTCGTGTAAAATAGTTATTTATATATCAAGGAAGTAAAGTGAGTGTTTTAGTCCCGGCTTGAATAGTGTTTCCCGAGCGCATCGAGAAAAACATTCATGGAAGGGACTAAAATACATTTTACTCCCGAGTTGCATACTACATTTCTTGCACGAACGGGCACAATTTTTGTTGCAAAAAAATGAAATATAAAAACTAAAGAATAGCAATTGACCACGAAGCTTTTGTATTTTATTCAGAATTTATCTAGGTATCCTTGTATTTAATTTTCTGTTTGACATTATTTTTTATTTATTTCTGTTTGAAGTTTAGATTACTAAATATTAGTTACTGATAATTAATAAATATTACGAACTGTGAGAATTTCCCTATTAATGTTAATTTTAATTTGAAATAAGTTACATTTTATGGTTTATATATTTCATTCTTAATTTTTTGCTCTTTCTACCACCATTAAAAATTTTAAATAATAAAATTGTTAACGTTAAGTTAGTTATGTTTGTATTGTTCAATTTTCATGGCGACTTTAAATCCCAAGGGAATAAACTCTTGTTTTACTCCCTATTTTGATGCAGTAAAATACTATTTTATTCCCGTTCGTGCTAAAAGTTTATATAAGTACAGAGTTATTTGTTTTGTATTGTAATGTATACAAACCCGCGATATTATTTCTTTCTCTGTACTTATTTATACTCCTGGGTCGGAAATCCCACGCAAGTAGCTATAGTTGCCAGCGTGTGTGATACTTGATCGATGCTCTCATACAGAGCCATCCAAGTGGAAGCCACAAAGGTGGGACTGGTTTCCTGTCAGTGGTTTTCCTTTAGTGTCTTTTTTAAGTTATGCCCATCATTTTAACTCAGCTGCACCGTGCTGATGACGACCAATCAGAAACACTTGTCCACGGTTTGCATTCTTCTGCCATTTGTAATTTTTTGCATTCTTCCACCTTGCATTCTTTATGGGGGCGTACCCTTATTTACTAAAGTTTGGGTAATTCTTTACAACAGCCACTTCTATATTTTTCGTGTTTTTTTTGTACACACGCGTAAAGTGTCTCTATAGAAGACATTTGCTGCAAAGGAAATGTTGCGCAAATGTATTTCGTATTTTCGTACTGTTTTGGGGCAAAGGAAATAAGTGATTGTGTCGTGTTATCATTCACATAATAGATAAATGTCAGACTTGAATAGAATAAATTAAAGGGCAAGGGAAAGATATTTGCAATATCGTATTTTCGTATTATGTTTTGGGGCAAGGGAAATACGTAGATATTAATAGTTACTTTGTACCTGCGCTGTCAATCCATAAGGAGTCATATAAAGAAGATATAGAATGTATGTGTGTAAGTTAAAAGCGCCGTATGAGGGTTATCGTAAATTCCACCAAACGCTTTGAAAAATTTTATTATTTTTTTGTGGCATTTCCCATCATAAGCGCAACATATAATTATGTGGGATGTATTCCTAACATGACGGAGCATCATGCTGTATATTTGTTTTTTTCGTCACGCAGAAGTGGCTGTTGTAAAGAATGACCAAAGTTTGCTCTAATACATGTACCTACATATGTTAATTTTGTATTATTAGGAAAAACATGTTTATTATTTTTTGTATTTATTGAATAATTATAATAAATACACAAAAGCTGCCTATTTAAAAATATCTAAATTAATACAGAAACGCGTACCGACGAGAAAAGGCAGAAACGTGTACCGGCACTGCTTTTTTTACGACTACACCACTGCTTAAAATAAATATAAATGATTTCAGTGAATTGATTTGAAGCTAGCTCGTGAATTGTATTTCTAGAAATCATGCACAGCTCTGGTCAACACATGCGTATATGGGGATTTCCTTATTTTTTAGTCTAATAATCTATTAATATTTTTATACAGTACCTATTAAATTTCATTTTACCGAGTTTAAGTGTAAAAATAACTATGGATATACCTACCTAACTTAAACCGGTAACGGACGATGAGCGATACTATAATATATATTATATCTTATATTACAAAAATATCGCTTGTGATTAGAAAGTACAAAAATAATATTATATCTATATCAAGGCGATATATTATGTGTCTGTAAAAATATGCTTTCCTAACGATATTTCACACTATATCCCACCCCCGCTTGCGTCTTGTCACCAGCAAGAGCCAACCATTTCGTGTTTGTTTACGTTTACATGGTCTTGGCGTTTTTTTTTTAATGTGACTTGTTTAGAATTTTGTGGCAATGAAATAATTTCAAATTATATGTTTTGTTACGTCTTTATTTAAAAAATGGAACATTTCATAGAAAGTGTGAGAAAATATCCATGTTTATGGAAAGTAGATACAGAGGACTATAAAAACAACGAAATTAAGGAAGCAGCCTGGAGAAATATGATAGTGGAATGCGATATAACAGATGGTATGTTTTTATTTATTTAATTTTTACATAAATAGGTATAGGTGTAAAAACTTTATTTTATTATTTATCTTTTATTTTTGTCTTTTAAATATCTAAGTGAATACAGAAACGTGAGAGTATAAATTTATACTGCTAATAGTCGATTTTGTAACGCATTCATTGCCAAGGAACGATTCCAATAATATTAAAATATCTACAGAATTCTTCCCTTACAAAAAAACTTTCATTGGAGTATCTAAACCCAGAATGAGCGAATGGCGTCAGTTGACTATTATCTAAATCTTCAATTTCACCTTCACTCATGTTATAAAAATTGTGTTTGATTAAATAATTGTGTAAGACGCATGCTGCTTTAACTATTTTATCAACAAGATCAACGCGGCACTCAAAGGGTCTTCTAAATATTCTAAATCGAAGTGCTAATATACCGAAGGCATTTTCTACTACCCTGCGTGCCCTGCATAAACGATAGTTATACACTCTTCTAGTTTCCGATAACCTCGATTGCGGATATGCACGGCATTAAATTGGCCATCAACGGAAACGCTTCATCCCCGACAAAAGGTATGGCATTTCTACTCCGCCAGGATATAGGGGCCCCTCAGGTGGCAACTTCAATCGTCCATACTTTAGTTTTTTTTTCCGAATATACTATCATTTAAAATTCCACTGTCACTAAATCTTCCCATAGATCCTACGTCTATGTAAACGGATTTTCGTTATGAATTAGCAACTGCCAACAAAACAATCTAAAATGTTTTTTTTGTAATTAAAAAAATCGGACCCAGAGTTAGGAGGTGCTTTTATAGTAACCTGTTTGCCATCAATTGCACCGACGCAATGATCGAACTGACAGTTGTCCTTAAAATCATTTGCAATTTTTTTCCAATCAGTAGTGGTAGGCTCTGGTAATATCCGTGGTTGAAGGCGGTTCCACAATATATCACAAACCTCTTCTACAAATTCTGAAACCATTCTCTCACCCATCCTATAATTATAAGCCATTGATATGAATATGTCTCCCGTAGCTAAGTATCTACAAAAAAAAACATATTTTTATTTTATTTTAGTGAAAGAAGCCAAATGTATGTGGAGGAAACTACGAGATGGTCATAGACAAGCTTTAAACAAAAAACAAAAAAACACTACAGGTCAAACAGCAAGTAGTGACATTAGACTTTGGAAATATGAAAAACAAATGAGTTTTCTACTTCCACATTTGACAAATCGACAAATAAGCACCAACGCTACCGCTATCCAAGATATACAAATAGATACTGATGAAACGGTTGAAAATACTCAGGCAGAAGATTTCGAATTGACTACAATAAATAATGAATCGCAGCAAACAACCTATAATACACCGCGAAATAAAAGAAAAACTGATAAAATTATTGAATATTTGGAACAGGAGCAAAAAAAGGGATCAAAAGTCGAAAGCAAGAGACTCATTTAGACAAGAATTACTAAGTATGAAGCCAAAGGAAGATACGGCGCTAAAAAGGTTTTTTGATAGCATGTGTGACCAAACTAGTACTCTGTCAGAGTATTTACAAATAAAGGTCCAACAACAGATTTTCAACATTGTAATGGAGGCCCGAGAAGCAAACGTGCAAAAGCAACGCAAAACTCCAAATCCGGTTTTTCCTACTCAGGCACAATACATACAACATATTTCATATTCATCAATCATCAGACTCCAGTGCTTCGGCTATTTCAAATTATGAAGTGCGTTCTCCAACTACTATCCTTTCCTCGACTCTATCACAAGGAGATGCCTTATCTTCAAATGATTAATACTCACAATACAGCAATATTGTTTCTCCAGGAACAAATTCAAACCAATATGAAGATCTGCGAAGTTACTTACCTGACCACACAACATACACTAATATCGTTGACTGTTCTCAGTCAACGCTAATATGTAATTTTTATTTTATAATAAAGATTTACTTAAACTAGTTTTTTTTAATAATACTTGCCTATTTTAAAACTGGTATACGTACATATACTCTCTAACGAACTAATGCTTTCTCGCATATTTGTATTTTTTTTATATCATCTTTTATTATATCATGAAGTTCAAAAAATTTATTTCTGCCCATTCGAATTTTTCGTCACTTAAGTCATTAAAAACCGTAAATTCACCTCGTTCTTTTCGAAATTTGATATGATCAGACAACCAGTATCTTGGTTTTTCTTTTTTGGTCAGTAGCAATCATCGCCAAAACATCATCACATGCGGCGTTTGATTCTTCTTTTGATGAGCTCTCAATTGTTCCAGCAATAGCATGTCATTAATAAAGTTATTTGCCATTTTGAAAACTATGCCACATACACACAAACTATAGATCAGCTTACTATTATAAACACTGTAGGTACTTAATATAAAAATTTAATATCCTGGTCCGCTGCACTTAGGTATAATGTAATATTATATTATATCTCATTACAAAGCTATAATATAACGGCTGATTATAAAATAAGGGATATATTTCAACTTATTATATATTCTTAACAAATCAAATTAATAACAAAAAGTAAATGGAATCTAGTTGCTTACATAATGGGATTTCTGATGTCAAACACTAGTTACCGCAAATGCTCGATATGACCTCCATTTTGTTGTTGTAAAATTACCAACCGTTCCTCCAAATTGTATACAGCACTATTCAACATTTCTGATTGAATTGCACGAATTTGCTCTCCAATACTGTCCTTTAATTCCTCCAGCGTTGTTGACAGTGTTCTAAACACCAAATTTTTTAAATAACCCCACAGCCAGTAATCCGCTGGGTTAATATCAGTCGATCTTGGTGGCCATGAATTTGCAAAATGTCTGCTTATAACATGATCTTGAAAAACCGCAGTTAACAATTCTTTAACTGGTCGGTAAATGTGCGGAGGTGCTCCATCCTGCATAAAAATCATGTTTTCAACTCCTTCATGCTCGTTTTGCAACTGTGGAATTGAATAATCCCTTAACATTTGCAGGTATCGTTCACCAGTAACAGTTACAGATACGGCCTCCCCATTCTGTATTTCCTCGAAAAAGTATGGACCAATGATGAAATTAGCTGTGAAACCGCACCATACGGTGACATTTTTGTCATGAAGGCCTTGCTGAACGATTTCATGTGGATTTTCTGTTGACCATATTCGACAGTTTTGAGTATTAATTCCACTATTAAGAGAGAAATGGGCCTTATCTGTCCATAAAATACGTGATAATCATTCGGGTTCTATTTCCATCTGAGCCAATACGTGTAATAAAAAATCGTACCTGAGAGCAAAATCTGCGTCCTTTAATTCAAACAGCAGTTGTAGTTTATAGGGATACATTTTTAGGATTTTCCGTAAAATTTTCCAAACCGTGGTGTATGGCATTTGTAATCGTTTTGATATCGCATTCACACTACTGATTGCTAGCGGATTAGTATTGGCTACGTTTTGATTTTCCAGAAGAACTTCTGCAACTTGGACATCACTAATCCTAGGTCTTCCCTGACCTCGGAAGCACTGGCGGTTCTTCTATAGGGTTATTTGGTCAATGATCTCCCACATAGAAATAAAAATATAGAGCTATTCATTTTCTGAAGTTTAAAAATATATAATATATATATTTTTAACATTCTTAAAAAATATATTAAAGTTTCTAGTTCATTCTATGCACAATACTATTCAAATATCGAGCCTCTACATTCATATTCATTACATTATTCATTTATAAAATGTAGCGCTGATGCTACTAAATAAAACTTGAAATCAGAAGAAGTTATTTATTAACAAAAACAAAACAATTACGAACTTTACAGTTAACCTAAGATACGTTGTGTATCCTAGACTAGGTATGATATGATATGATAGGTAAACTGATTTGATAATGTTACCTCTTTCGAGTTGGTTCACTATTTATGTACAGGGGCAAGTGATGAACGGAAATTCCCTACTTTAGTGCGGTGGTTTATTGCTACCTGGTAAATCTCGTGTTTCTCCAAGTTAAGCTTAGATTCTCAATATTAATAAATCCCTCTTATAAACTTAAATAACTGTTTATTATCGTATTTCTGGAAGGTACGTTTATTGTAAGATACTGGTTATAAAATATCTATTAACGTGCTTCAGGGAAGGACGTTTATTGCTAAATCCCGATTATGAAAATTAGTTTTTATTTATTATCGCGTTTCGGGAAGTACGCTACATAAAATTTAAAAATCTTGGGTCAATCCACAACTTGTCCTCAAAGCTAGCTACGGACCGAATTTACAACGAATTAAAGTGAAATAGACTTATGCGCGAATCGTCAGAAAACAAAAGAGACAGAAAACACTGGCGGGGACAATGTCCCTGACACATTTTACGGAAACGGTAATGCATGAAGTTCGCTAGTAGAGCAGTCTTAATGTTGACTAGGTACGCGTTGGTCGGTAAATTCTGTCGCGTTGTTTTTAATGTTTTTATTTGTGAACATTTTATTAGTAAATCTCTACTTGTCGTGAAATTAAGTAAAACACTGTTTTTGGTGTTTACTATTAAATATGAGTGTTGTACAAAATATATTAAAACTGAAAGATGGACATAAGTTGGGTTATGAAGACCGAGTGAAATTCAAAGGTGGTGGCCGTCCAAAACCTAATATGACGATAAAGCAAACATCTCTTGATAAGAAAAAAGAAGTTAATAGGTATTTTCGAAATTCAATGTATGATTTATCCGAGTGGATTTGCGGATGCGAGGTAAAAAATGCATTTTTTTGTTTCCCATGCCTGTTATTTGGTGATGATCCTGATCCTATATGGTCCAAATTAGTTGTAACTGACTTGAAACATTTAAAAATAAAAGTACAGAAACATTCGCTCGCATCAAGTCATATGAATAACTGTTGTAGTCTAGCAACACTTGGTACAGTTGATATTAGAATGCAGTTAGACAGTGCCTATAGAAAAAGTTTAAAAGCTTGTAACGAAGTGATTTTATTTGATTAAGTTAAGTTAGGTAGCTAAGTGTTATTTGTCGGTTTTGAAGAATATTTTGTCCATTATATTACTGCGCTTGTAAAGAATAACAGTTTAATTATTAATTATAGATAGGAAGTATGGATATGTTTTGTGAACATTCCACATAGGTCGAATAGCTGGCAGTACGCGAATCGCGACACACGAAGCGCGCATCGTGCCCCGGCACTCTTCTGCCCGCGCTATCATGAAGGAGCCTGAGACTGAAAATAATTAAATTAGTTTCCGTCCAGCTACTCAACGAGGAACCACGCCGGCCAGCACAGTAAGTAAACTCGTGAGTATAAGGATATATTGGTATCTAAATTTCATGCGAAATTATTCTAAGTCGATGAACGGGTGACGTAGTTGTAATATACCGCGCATGACTACCGTATCTCATCCTTCTCCTGCGTTAGCAGTATCTGGTAGCATGAGGATTTTCACAATCAAGTTAGTCTCCGTCCGACCGCTACTCGAAGCACCACGCCGACTTGGATAGTAAGTAAATTCGTGAGTATAAAGAAATAGGTAATTAAATTTAATGCGGAAATATTCTAAGTCCACAAACGGGTGACGTAGCTGTAATAAACCGCGCATGACTTCCGTATCTCATCCTACTTCTGCGTTTTAGCAGTGTTTAGTAGCATGAGGATTTTATCATTAAATTAGTTCCCGTCTGAGCTCCAACCGAAGCACCACGCCGACTTGGATAGTAAGTAAACTTGTGAGTATAGAGGTACATAGGTATCCAAAGGTAATTGCGAATTTTTCTAAGTCGATAAACGGTGACGTAGTTGCAATATTTCGCGCATGCCCACCGCGCTCCTCCTACTTCTGCTTCTTGGCAGAGTTTAGTAGCTTGAGGATTTTGCAGAGTATCCGAGACCAGTCCGTTGCTGCCGCCCGTACCGTCCAGACGTGCCGACCCCGACCGCTCCAGAGAGGAAGCCAGCACAGGATCCGGAAGTAGGTAGCAAGGTTTGATAAAGGTTTGGTAAATAATCGGTATTACTTGGCTGGTGAGTACTTTCCGGGCTTTATTTTTTTTAGAGTTAGTGAACCGCGAGCGCTAAACGTATCCGCCTCATATCCTTCCTTAGAAAGGGAGAGCGGCCGAAGGTTGGAATTAGAACCGCGTTCCACCGCGCGTTCTCCAGGCCACCTGAGCACGTAAAAAATTCTGCAGGGTGACTTGGAGATACTAGCATTTGATACCGCGTGTCCTCTAGGCCACCTGCGTCCGTTTTTTGGCAGGGTGATTTAGAGGGATTTCCGTAACCGCGTGCCTGCCAGGCCACCTGAGCACGTAAAAATTCTGCAGGGTGACTTGGAGGTATCGTCCGTAATCGCGGGTCCGCCGGGCTACCTGAGCACGTAAAAATTCTGCAGGGTAGCTTGGTAGCTTTGACCATACCGTCGTCGTCTTAGATTTGCAACCGTTCGGCTTGCCACTCCTTCCCCCCTCCAACTTGAACCGCGTTATACCGCGTGCCCTCCAGGCCACCTGAGCACGTAAAAATTCTGCAGGGTGACTTGGAGGTACTGTCAGTTGCCATCGCGTGTTCTCTAGGCCTCCTGAGCACGTAAAAATTCTGCAGGGTGACTTAGAGGTACTCCCGTAACCGCGTGCCTGCCAGGCCACCTGAGCACGTAAAAATTCTGCAGGGTGACTTGGAGGTATCGTCCGTAACCGCGGGTCCCCCGGGCTACCTGAGCACGTAAAAATTCTGCAGGGTAGTTTGGAGTTTGACCATACCGTCGTCATCATCAATTTGCCGCTGTTAGGCTTGTTACTCCTTCCCCCCCTTACCGTAACCGCATTCAACCGCGTGCCCTCCAGGGCGCCTGGAGTCCGTTTTCTTTGGCAGGGCGCTTTGGAGATACTCGTTGGCATATGATAAGACCGGAACCATCCATCAGCCAAGCGATAATAAGTAACCGCGTTAGATAGGCATAGTTTGCTTGTATTGGCGCTTGCTTCCCCTCCTGGTATCCGTCCGCCGTTTGCATATGACCGATTAAGTTATCGCTGCTTACCGTTTCACCGCTTCAGCCACCGGCGTACCGTATCGCACCGCTTGACCGCCCGCTTACTGCCACGCTTGTCCGTAGTTAAGACCGTAGTAGTATAAGACCGTAGTAGTATAAGACCGTAGTAGTATAAGACCGCTTGTAGAATAAGACCGTTTGTAGGTAAGACCGTTGTAGTATAAGTTGTAGTTACTAAGGTGTGTATAAAGTGTAAATAATAATTAGTGTGTAGAATAAATGTACATATATTGAATGAGAGTGTGTTCCTTAACTGTAGTGTGTAAGTTCCCTTTTTCCCGACCCCTGGCTTAGCCGTATCTTCACTGCAGTTGCCCGGCCTCTATCGTCCCGCCGATAGAGTAAAGTGGTGTTTCTGCACTCTAAACAGAAACTGGCGCCCGAGATCTCCGTACCGTGTGCACCGCCGTAGTGTTGGGCGTCAAAGTGACACTTCCGCTCTTGAGTAGAGCACCGGAAGTACCTCACAAGCTTACAACGAAAACGTTTCTAAAAATAGATGTATTTTAAATAAAATAATGGATAGTTCCAATAAAGTACAAGTACTTTTTGTGTTTAGATACATTTTAGACGGTGTTGTATGAGATTTTGGAAATTTATTCAGCCTCAAGGAACGACATCGCAGCATTTGACAGATGTAATTTTAAAAGAGTTAGAATGTCTGAAAATTAATGAAAGTCCTGAAAAATTGATAGCACAAAGTTACGATGGAGCATCAGTAATGAGTGGTGCTTTTGGAGGTGTACAAGCCAAAATTAAAAAAAGTTATACTTCAGCAAATTTTATTCATTGTTACGCTCATCAACTAAATTTAATTTTACAAAAAGCATCAAGTCAGGATAAAAGCATAACATTTTTTCTTGCTAATTTACATAGCTTTTCTTCATTCTTTGGAAAATCGCCAAAAAGAACAGCCGTGTTAGATAATGTTGTTAAGGTGAGATTACCTAAAGCGGCTCCAACACGATGGAATTTTAATACAAAGTGCATAGAGACTGTTTATACCTATCGAACAGAATTATTAGATTGTTTGGAAAAAATCATTGGTAATGAATGGTTTAAAAAACTACTTACAAAATGAATATTTTCTTTACTGATTAAATTTTTTTCATTTAGTTATGCCTCATTGTGATATATTGTTCAATCAATTACAAAAAATGTAATATCGATGTCATAACAGTAAATAAGTATATTGGCGTTTTTAATAGTAAAATTGAAGACATCAGAAATAAAATTTTGAATAACTATTTGGAGGAGACATCCATGCAGTCTGCCCAGAGATGTAAAACGGAAGAATCAAAAAGGGAGAATTTCATTAGAAGTTTGTGATATAATTACATCTGAGATGAAAAACAGGTTTGGCTTCAGTAATCATTTAGCAGTGTCTCAGTTATTTCACGCAGATTGATTTAAAGATTATAAAAAATGCTTTCCTCAAGATATGTTTAAATTAGTTAAAACGGAGTATCCAGTCATAAATCATTTGAAACTTAAAACTGAATTAGAAATATTATATAGCCGAGAAGATTTTTCCAATAGTGAAGGTGCAGTTGCTTTCTTACAGCTTTTTATTAACAATAATTTGTGTAATACTTTTTCTGAAAGTGTCAAACTGTTAAAAATCTTGTGTAGTCGACGGTAGTCATAGGGAGACTACCGTCGAAAGTGAACGTATTTTTTCCACCTTAAAAAGAATAAAGACATTTTTAAGAAATACCATGGGTCAGGAAAGGTTATCTTCTTTAGCTATGCTTACCATAGAAAGGGCATTAATAAAGAAGATCAAGGACTTTAATGAAAAAGTAATTGACCACTTTGCATCTCAAAAAGACCGGAGGATTGACTTGGAATTTAAATCACTTTAAAAGGTAGGTAATACAGTAAACTTTTCTAATTGACCTCCCTATCTCTTGACCCACGAACCGCCACTACTCGGAAGGTCATTTACAGACCCTGTTCTTTCAAATTTGCTAATCAAATTACGATACGCCTTCATTTTGCACGGCCCTGCTCTCAAACTCATTTTCGTACAAAATCTTCGTAATTCAGTAGTGTAATTTTTACCGCCTTCATAATAACATTGCACTAAACCAATTCTTGTTTGCAAATCCATATTGAAATTGTTACAATTTACGTTACGCCAGTTTTATTTTGAGAACAATTCTCTAAATTACGATTATTTCGTTTGACACTTGTATCAATAGTTGTCACGTCAATTCTTTTTGTTTTTCATAGATACACTAAAATCCAGGTATTGAGGCAACTAGATTCTGTTTACTTTCTGCTACTAGCATAATTTCTTAAAACTATATACCTAAGAATTTAAAATAGACCCCTTACTTTATGATAACCCCATATATTATATTGTCGCTTATCGTCCGTTGCTGGCTTTAACTTCACGTAACTTCCTGAGCATTTTCGTAATATATTTTAATAAAATAAAATAAGTTTTCCATTTTAATTATTGCATTATTTGCTAGGCACCTTTTGTTTATTTTTGTAGCATATTTTATATTCCTTTAAAATTTTATCTCCATTCTAATGAGCGTCTTTCCTAGAAGTGTTGTAATAAAAACTTAATTTCGAAAAAAAATTGCTGTTTTTAAAATGCAAATTACTCATTCAATTATTTATCTGATGTAATGCGATCAAGAAAAGCACGCCTGAGAGTGCGTGCGCATTAACCTCGTACTGGCATGCCGGCGCACCGGAATGTATAGGAATAAAATCTACACTGCGACTGTCTTCCGAGTAGTTCTTTAGGTGTTCTGCGATAAGCAATCTAGCGTGTTCTGTCGTATTTTATGCGGATGGGAAAACATACGTAGAGATACGTATATGCAAAACAATTTGGATAAATCAAAATCAATAAAACATTAATATTTAAAATATACAAAAGACTAAAATTCTACAACTAAATATTTTATGTAATTTAAATTTAATAGAAGTGTTCAGTTATTACTTGAAGCCCAAATATAGACCCATGTATATCTATATTTAGGAGTCTACATTTTATAACAAACCGGCATTTAAGGGTGAGTATTGATATCTTTTAATTACAAATACATTAATTATATAGTAGGTATAGAATATAGGATAACTTTATTGATTCAGTTGTCGCTGTCACGTACATATTTTTTGTTTAAATTTATTACATAGGTAGGTTCACATGGTCTCTGGTATAATGAAGTGTATTTCTGGTAATATTAAGTTTTTTTTTTAATTTTCGAGGAATACTTATTGGGAATAAATATCCACGTATATGTACCTATGTATATTTAATCTATGACGTGTGTGAATACCAATATTTACCTGAATTTCCTGGAAGTGAAATAAACCTCAAAATTATAAATTAATTTGGTGGGTGCCTACATTCGACTTGTTATTTAACTGTGCAGGTAAATTTTATTCAATGTAAGTACATCTCCCACCACCAGTGTGAAAATAGCAGCCAAAGCGTCCAACGCGACTAATATTTCCAAATTCTACCGAACATAGGCGTCGACGGAAGGGTCTACTAAAAATGTATATAGTAAATATATTTCCAGTTTTCCCTAAGATGTTCCTACTAAAAATGAGACAATGCAAAATGCAAATAAGTCGACCATTAATTAATTGGAATTGTTTTGAGATACGTTTCTTTCCGGCCATGACGACAAAATGTTGTATCCGAGAATCAGAAAATATCTTTTATAAATGGCCTAAAAGTGAATAAGGCAGTCTACATAAATTCTAATCAAAATTGTTTTTCTGTAGATTCTTTCATAGTTAACCCATTTATCGATTTAGTTTTTTTTTGTTTGAAATCCGACCTATAGAGCATCTGCGTCTGCCGCCAGACATTCAGTTTGGAGTATAAATAATAAACAATATAACAACATAATCTACATTAATGAACAATTGCCATTCAGTAGTTTTTAAAAAAATCATTAGAGAACATTGTTCGCTAATATGAAAGTCTTATTTAAAGTAAGCTGATTTTAATTTTTGAAATACTACAAAAATAAATTTTTAAAACGTGCTGCATACAATTTGCATACAAATAGGTTATGTTTATTTTTATATTTCATTATATGACTGATGGTCATGAGGTGACGTAGTTGGGTTCTCGCCAAAAAGTTCTGGGTTCGGTTCCCAGTCGTGGCAGTGAAATCAACTGTGAGAGAGTTTACTTCCACTATACACGAATATTAGGTATGTGTTCGTTATCTCTAAATGTGTACCTCCTCCCGCACAATGTTAGTTTAGGGATACAGGCTGTTGGTAATTAGAAGCTGCACACGAATTTTATTTTAATGTCATACAGAGCTATAAACAGAAATATCACATATTACAACTTCAAGGTGGCAGACGCTGTAGTTTTTAGAAATCTGATTTAAAAACCTATGTACTATTACGGCCGAAAATTTTCGAACGGTTTGTTTCCCTTTTGCATCAGTGGTTTTATCCAGTGGCTCGAATAATGCCATTCATTTGTCAGTCATTATTTATAATTTGTCACTGTTGTCATCACAAACATTAAGTTTAAATTTTTTTACAAAATTCTCACAATGCCGAATCATGTACTAACTGAGGCTAAAAAAAGCTTTTAGAAGAGGGGTGGTCAATGAAATTTGTTGCGGAAAAACACAATTATCAGCTTACAAATGGGAGGAAACGCATAATTTATGCAAGGCAGAAGGTTCGGTTGCAAAAAAAAAAACAACCCAAATGAACGACGAAAAATTGGTGGAATATAGCGGCACATCCTTTTGTCCATTACAAAAAAAAAACGTAGAAAAAAACCGAGAAGAAGACTTCTTCAGCCAAGAAGCCAAGATTGACTGACGACAACAACAGGTGAAGGGTGGAGTTTGCAAATGAAAATCTAAATCCAGTACATTTTTGGGAGTGTGGTGTTCTCAGATGAAAAGGTGTTCCAGTCCTCATACAACTGTCAACTTAGAGTCTACCGCCTAAGAAATAAAAAATTTGAGGAGCTTTATTTGCGCAAAACGAACAACAGCAGAAGATTTTCAATTCACGTATGGGGCTGGATATCAACTTAAAGAGCTGTCGCTTAATTGGCCAACGGTATGTGCAACTACTCAATGATGTTCCCATCTGTACAAGATTGTTTTCAAAATGATTTTCTTTTGCAATATGTAAGAATATCCAATTTCATCTTGTTATATTATCAGTAAACAGTCGTGTTTACTTTCAGGATAACTCACCCGTCCATGCAGCCCACATTGTCAGAAACTGATTAGTGAAAACAGTAATCAGGTTCTCCCTTAGCCAGCGAAAAGCCCTGATTTAAACCCAATTGAAAACATTTAGGGATATGTGGCAAAAAATGAATTCAGACCTGAAAATAGGGAACAACTTGTAAATGCAATCCAGAACGAATGGGATCTTTTAGAAGATAACTACAACATGCAAAATTTGATTGCCTCCATACATAGATTACAACAAATTTTGGACTGCGACGGAGGTTTTACAAAATATTAAGTTCATTTTGGGTTATTTATTACATTTTTAGGCTTATAAATTTACATGGGTTGACTTTTTGACTAAAATAATTTTTTGTCAAAATTAGTTTTGCCTCCGTAATTACTTTAAAAATAAAATGTTTTTGCTAAAAAAATTGAATTTTTTATTATTTGTAGAGACCGTTTTGTCCAGTTTCGAATATTTATATGTCGCATTGTATACATTTTGTTTCTATTTTGTTTTAATATATACTTACATTATATCATATTTATTTTTAAATAAGTGATACGCCAATGATTCTATCGAAATCCCAAAAATGACAAGAAGTTATGCACTATCCATAGGCAAGTTTAGAGAAAACCCGGTAAAGTTTATTTCAATCTAAAAAACGTCAGCTTTCTTTACCACCGTTAAAGAAGCCGTCGTTTTTACTTTCTTATACCTAATATAAGGAAGTATAGTAATCTTGATTTTTTTCGACTTCGAAATTTTGATTGACGTATATGTTTTGAACCCTTCTGAATCCATTCTGACTATTTTCCGAATGATATCTGTCGGTGTGTGTGTGTGTGTATGTGTGTATCCGCGATAACTCAAAAAATACTAATGGGAGACTTTCCAAATTTGGCAGTTAAGATTGTCAACAAGATTTTAGGTGACACATTATATTTGGTGAATGTGGTACCACCAGAAGAGACATAATGAATGAAAGAAAAAAGGTACAATTTCGGGAAAAAAATTTAAAAAAAAATTTTATTGCATTTCTGGGTGAATCTCGACGAATGATAGTGAAAAAACATAACTTTATAAATAGAAAATCTGCCGCTTGTCTGTAGTGTCGCGATGCAGCCACAGTTTTTGAGATAAAGCTTTCAAATTTAGTACACTTGTTCTAAAGGCCAAAGACAATGAAAAAATCGGTGATCAGCAAAATTGGCCAGCTGTATTTGACTACAAAAAAAAAAATCTTGATGAAAGATTATAAATCATGTCTACAATATCAAGCGAATAAAATATATTTTCCAAGTACTTAAATAAAACTGATGTAAACTGAAATATTTTACACATTTGGCCTCATAAAATGGGGTTAGGATACATTTAATAGTTTGACGTTTGAAATGTCTAATTTAGTTACAAAAATGTCAATGTCAGCAACAAAAAAATTATTAAAATATATGACATGAATTATTATTGACAGTATCGAATGACGCTAATTAATTATTAAAAATATGAATGAAACATTTTAAGGTACGCTAGTAAAATTTAATTGAGGTAAGTGAAGAATTAAATAGGATGATCTATGATATATACTGGTATAAGAAACTTATGGGCTGGCCACATCAGATATTTTTGTTGCAAATATGTTTAAAATAAACTTTACTTGACCAAAGATCGTGTGAAATTTTCCGGTCGAGATAGTAATTTAATTATACTGCATATTGTGCTGTTTCTGCAAATTTTTTGAACTAAGTTAATAGGAAAGGTTAATAAGTCACTTATAACATTTGAACCGTTTCATATACGTATCGGCGTATCTCATTTGTTATGCAGTGACTTGTAATGATTATGATGTCCAGGAAGTAAACACATATTAATAACGACCACTGGAAAGAACATTTTCACACATTTGGGATACACCAACGAACAAAAAAAAAATCGATTTACAAATTGAATCGGAATCGGTTTCTCTTAAATCGTTATGTGCATAAAATCGTCCGTAAAAGATCGACTTCTCAAAAAATCGATTCACAATTCACCAACCTGGGAAGTAGGAAATAAAACGTTAAAATCATAAATGAATGTTTATTTATTATATTATTAAATTAATTAAATTAAACATCACAGGTAACAACAACTCTCTGTATCCCTGAAGGTATCTTGTGTGGGAGAGGGCTGGCTACACATTGAGAAACAATGGACACATCCAATGAACGAGTATGTTAGGATTAATTTCTGGTTTAGAAAAAATCGACCAGGGATCGAACCCGGGACTCCAGGTTGAGAGGCAAGTGTCGTTACCACTCGACCACGAAGCCACATAAATATGAAAAAATAACAATAAAAAATAAACTTCATCTCATTCCTTGTACAACCTAACCTACTATCTCTATTCTCAAAGAGGGCGGTGTAAAAATATGCCAACTTTACTACAGTGAAACACAACTACTATGTAAAGAATAAAATAATTATGATAAAAAGACACTTTTTAAAAATATTAAAAAACAAATCGATTCACTAATATATCGTTTATATTAAATCGATTTAAAAAAATCGGAAATCGAATAAGAATAAATCTATTCTCTAAAATATCGATTCATTTGGTACATCCCTATCACATATTAATAAATATGCTTCTTCAATAAGTCTCTGAGACCTTTACTACCAGAAACGTTGCTAAGTCAGGAGCGTTTCTAATGTCACACACATATTTTTTTAATATCTGGGATGATGCCAATTTTTTTTATAAAAAAATATAGATACTCTTTTAATTCATGTTTTTGGAATCTGGTCTATTTTATCTAAAAGGAGGCTCATTATCTTGAATTTTTTTTTTCTTTTAATAAACCGAAATAAAGAGTGTCCTCGGTGATGCCTAGTCTACTTGAATCCAGAATACTAAATTAAGTACCACGTTTAATGCTAAGTAATTCTGATATTGTAATAGATAATTACCTGTCCATTAAATAAAAAATTTCGTGTACTGGATTCCAGTATACGAAACTAGATTGCTATATGTTATACCTTACTACATGAGTTTGCAGTGCCCTCACTAGTAATATCTAACAGATCATCATGTATTTTTTTTAATGATTGTATAGAAAAATTAAGTTTTTTGGTTTGAATATCTGGAGGAAAAGATTTTTATATAATAGGTATTATTTTTTGTTGTGGTTGTTAGACTCTTTACCGAACAAATGTAATCAGCGCTAATGAAAAACTATGGAAAACTACAATTTTATTGACATTGTAAATATACAAATAACGATAATTATTGATAGCAAAGTTAAATGTACATGACTTGCAATTGTTAATATTAATATCTGGCAGCGAGGAATTGAACAAATTGTGACTTGTTGTTACTGCAGTAGAATTTATCGGTAGTTGAATTTGAGGAAATACCGAGGTCTCAAGTGAAGCTACTAGTAGAACAGGTAGGCTTCCTTGATTTTTTGGGCTCAATTTATAACCCTTCTGCAACTGCGGAGGATTTCCACCCTCCATGTTTTCAGACAGAGAATGTCTGCTCCGGCATTAGTATAGTCCACGTCAGTTAGGATTGCTATATGAAAAAATGTAACGACACTCGATTTTTCATCATTTTAGAAAGCAAATCGGCGCACAGCCGTTACTGTTGTAAGAAAGCAAAGATAGCGCTTCATAAAAATACTGAGCCGTATTACATTGGCACCTCCTAATTTTATTTGACTTTGACAGTAAGTAATGTAGACGTAATCCGAATGTAATGTCCGATATATGTAGATGGATTGGGTAATCCCAAGAATTCGGCAATTTTTTGAAGGGATATTTCCAAATTCATCGATTGATTAAGGCACTTCCCTTTTCTATAGGCCATGAACAGCCATCTGTTCTCTATTGTTGGTGGTCGGAGAGGGGTGTACTTTCAAATAATTATCAACCAATCTTCTCCATTAGTTAGTGTGAAACTTTGTGGTATATATTTTAGTAAAAAAAATCAGTCATCGCACTTTTTATTTACACTACATTGTGGTATAATGTATAAAAATGAAAATAAACTCTAAAAAAACTTAAAAAGGCCATCTTCGTTACTTTGGTATTAAAATAAAAAAAACTTCTTAATATAATTTGTTAAAACACTTGTTATGATCTGTATTTATAATTTAAATACAGATCATTTGGGTGCTAGTCCTGTCATTGGGGAGAGTAAAAGGGGATTGGTAGCACTGCGTGTCATATATGATATGTGAAAACGAGAAGGTCGAAGAAGTTTGTCTGTTTATATCTTTGGTATTCTGTGGTTTATATAAAAGTTTTAGTAAATAAGTAATTCTTGTTAATAAACGAAGTGTGTTTAACTGGCGATTTTAATAACTTCAGAAGTAAGATTTTAACCGAATTTACGTTATTTGTGTGAAACAAGTACAAAATCAGGTGGGCGGTGATTTCTAGTGCGAAATTTTTTTTTACGAAAAGTGAATTACAGATCTTTTGTTGCGGTATTTGTTTTTGATGGAGAAAGAAATGAAATCATAATAAAATAACGACATCGTCGCCAACACAAAATGATGGAAATGTCTCGGGAATTGTGGATAGTGAGGGAGCCGAAGTGGTAGGATACCTAAGATTTTGAAATATTTGCTGTTAAGCCCAAGTACACACGAACTCAAGTTAGAAGCTCAAAACTATAAATGGAAACCTACCCAAGATATTGTAGAACGAAAAATGGAAAAAAAAAAAAAAAAAAAAAAAGGGGGGGGGGAAGGGAAGAGAGAAAAAAAAAAAAAAAAAATTTTTTTTTTTTGGGGAAAGGGGGGGGGGGGGGAAGGGGGGGAGAGGGGGGGGGAAAAAAAAAGGAGAAAAAAAAAAAAAAAAAAAAAAAAAAAAATTTTTTTTTAAAAAAAAAGGGGGGGGGGAAAAGGGAGGGGGGAGCCCGGGGGGGGGGGGGTTTTTGGGGGAATCGGGAAAAAAACTAAATTAAAGAAGAACTAATAACGAAGGATAAAATCAATACTGAACTTCAACATGAAAATTTTGAAAAACTTGAAAACCTGTTGAATGAATTTCAGATGTTCCTGTTTACTATCGTCCATACAGATATTCATATAGTGAACGTGAAAAATAAAGAATATTGTTGATATAAAAACACCGTATAATAGAAGATATAGTCACCATTTGCAGGTCCAATTCTTCTGGTAAAGAAAAAAACAAGCGATGTGATGCTATGCATTGATTATAGAGCCCTGGACAAGATAACTGATGAGGACCATTATTAGCCTTTACCATTGATTGAGACTAGCTTGTTCGTTTGAAAGATAAATGTTACTTTTGTATTATCAATTTGCGTAGTGGATATTATCAAGTTTCATTAACTGATAAAGTGAAGGAGAAAACAGCTTTTATCACTACAGATTGGCACTATCACTTTAACAGAATAAATACTGTTATAACATCACTTCCCCTTGATGTAGCAATGGTTTTCCTGGATGCCTTATTATTGCCGTCAAGGTCTGTCAAAGAAGGTATAGACAAATTAAGATTAATTTTTGAGCTTTACGTGAGGGTAGTTTAACCTTCAAAGAAGCCTCTATGGAGAAAATTGCAAATTTAAAGTTTGAGATTTCACAGAATGGAATTCAACCTGATCCAAAGAAAGTTAAAAGTTTGTCCGATTTTCCTACTCCGATTGATGAGAAGGCGTTAAGTTTCGTTGGGTTAGCGAGTTACTTTTGTCGTTTTATAAGATATTTTGAATCTTTGGGAAACCATTGAGCGATTTGTTATGTAAGAATGTCAAGTTTGGACTGAAAAACAAGAACGTACCTTTTGTGAAACAAAAAAGATAAAGTAACTAAGAAACCGATATTGTCTGTGTTTGACCCCAACTCAATTACAGAAATACACGCAGAAGCAAGTTCCAAGGGAATTTCAGGTGTGCTTTATCAAGTTCAGAAATATGGTTTGTTGCATCCTATTTCTTATTTTGGTCGAAAGACTACCAAGAATGAATCTAGATGTCATGCTTATGAGGTTGAGGCTCTTGCCATTATTTGTAGTTTGAAACGATCCAGCGTTTACTTGATAGATATTAAATTTATAATGATTGTAATAGTGTATATAGTCTAAACAATAACGTGCAAATTCGACGATGAAATATTACCGTCTACCAGTCGGTAATCAAAGAGACCATATGAATACCATATTTTTTTCTCTTTGAAATTTTTGGTATGGCGGAGGGTGGAACTTTTTTTTTGTTCGAATGGTTACCGATATTTGTTCACATAGGTAGTTAGTATAAGTACTCCACATATTCCAATTACGCTGGCAGACAAAACTTCCGGTCGGCGCACGGTAACTGGAAATTGAAAAAAAAATTTTAGTTACTGGACCAAAACCTAGCGCAAAATGTTTGATTTGATGTGTACAGTACGGTACCATAATTGCAGGCATTTCTATCGGTCGGTTTTTGACCAATTTGCTATCAAAGTGGCGAAAAATTGATCAAAATTTTTGAAATGTTGATAAAAAATAGTTGAAATTAAAAAAAAACGTCTGCCTAACCAGCTTATGGTTCACAAGGCACCAAAAACCCCTAACCTCGGCTGGCAGACATTTTTGCCAAATTTAAATCCCTTATCAACCTCTTGCCTTAGATGGCAAGTTACTAAAAAACCGACCAATAGAAATTTCTGCCACTATAGTACAGTACTGTACATACCAAATCAAACATTTTGCGATAGGTTATACAGTAGAAATTCGAATTTCAGCTTCTGGTTATCTTGACCGATTCGTTGCCAGCGTAATTAAGTGTGTGGAGTACATATACAAAATACCTTCAACTTATTTTCAACCTTCTTAAAGAAATGTTCCCCCTTCCGTATCGCGGCCATACCTTAAATTTCAAAATTGGGATGGAACAATGATATGCAAATTTTATTTTCTTTTTGATTTCAATGATTTCTGTGTTTCATCGTCGAGTTTTCAAATCAGCTCTTGTTTAGGCTAAAGTGCGTCCGAATTCAAGAGATTTCGAGCTCTAAATTGGTAGGTGATTTGTACGACTTTCCGAGTTCAATTATTCATCAAAACATAAATATACCAGACCAAAAAGCTCTATAACCGGAAATTATTTTACGAATATACAAGGTGGGTCAAGACGATTCTACAGGGAACTAACATTTTTTGAAATAGAATGCCATGTATATTCCGAAGATGTAAGAAACCTCCTTGTAGCCTCCTTCATTTACGGTGCAATTATTATGGACTCTCTCCCAACACCTGGACCTACAAGCATTTTTATTTTGAAAAGTAATGCCATTTACACGTGTGTCCATAAAAATGACTACATCACCGTTGTAACGTTCTTAAGAAAAAAGTATAGTACCAGTTAATAGGACATTTGGATGACATCCCAGCCAATTTCATCCTAATAGTTTATTCCGACAAATCCGTAATACAATAGTAATAAAATAAATTGTATTGGGGTTAAATTTCTACAAACGTGTAGTACATGCTAGAGGTTTATAGGCTTAATTCATCTTTTTGCTGGGCACGTCTTAAATTTTAACTTTTTTTTATCAACATTTCAAATTTTTATCAATTTTTTGCCAGGCTTTTTATGGTATTGATCAAAAACCAACCACAGTAGAAATCGTCTAGCCACGTATTGTACAGTCTGTACACACCATATCAAACATTTTGGAGGGTATGGTTTTGGTCCGGTAACTAATTTTTTTTTCAATTACCGGTTACCGCGCGACCGGAAGTTTTGTTTGCGGTGCGTAATTGGGGTTATGTAATACATATATTAACTAACTAGTGCGTTAGACAAATATCGGTAACCAGTTCGAAAAATCAGAAACAGTTTCCCCCCTTCCGTAACTGTGCGGCCTTACCAAAAATTTCAAAGAGAAAAAAGTATGGTACTCATATGGTCCTTTGATTACCGACTGGCAGACGGTAACTTTTCGTCGTCGAGCTAGCACGCTATTGTTTAGACTAAAAGATGTTAGCGAATAAAAGAGATTTAGCCCCAGGATTGCTAGTCCCTTGATTTGTACGACTTTCCGAGTCCAATTATTCCATCAGTCAAGAAGGCTTAGCAATATGGTATCTAGATGCTCTAAGCAGAAACCCCGCCGCAGAATCAGAAGAAACTCGTCATAGCAAGCTTACGAATCATTATCGTTAGTAATTACTACAGACTGGGTAGCTGTAGTGTAGTGAGACAGAAGAAGAAAATTATTATTTTCCGAAGATGAAATAAAGTGCATCATAATTTATTTTACGGTGCATTAATTGTCTATTTTGTAAAACACCTAGAGGAAAACAACAAGCATTCTTACATCCTTTGACAAAGGTAAGACACCATTTCAGTGTGTCCATATTGATCATCTGAGACCGTTTGTACCTGCTGAAGAATTCTCAAAAAAAGTATAGAACAGTATAAATAGGGAATTTGGATGCCATCCCAGAGACGGATATTAATCCTAATAGTTTATTCCGACAAATCCGTAATACAATAGTAATAAAATAAATTGTAATTGCTGACAGTGCACCTACAAACGTGTAAAGTACTAATGTAAAAGAATTTTAAAAAGATTAATTCATCTTTTTGCATGTAAAAACGGCCGATGATTGGTCATCGACTACCAAGATGTTATTATATAGGTCAGGGCTAATATCGCTTTACTGCGTATACGCTTTGATCCGTAAACAAAGCAAGGTTGTTAAGCGACTAGCCGCCGCATTGTCTGCCTGCCATATTGACCTTGTATTCTGTCGGAGAGGATTATTTTGTTTACATCATTTAGCAGTTTTGTGTGGTTCAAGAATCAATCTAGAGATCTGTTGTGTATACGGTGAGTATAAAGGCATTATTTATTCGATATTTTCTATTTAGTGTAGTGCGTTAGTGGACGTAAAAAATGGCGAGGCCGTTCGCGTCTTCAGAAACAGGTTGTGCGTTGTTATGTAAAGTGTGCGACGTTAGACTAACGTGAAAAAAATGCTGTGAAACGACAAGCGTCAGACAAGTTATTAAAGCCGAAACGCTGTTGCGATTTTTCTCAGGCGAATATTTTTACGATACAATTTCACTTATTTTAAAGTAATTAAAGTATCTGAAAGGAATTGAATTACCCAAAAGGAATTGATTATTTGTTCAGTACTTCAATTACCAAAAACAATAAAACAATTACCAACTACAATTACTTTTACAAAAGTAATTCAAATACCAATTAATTTTAAGGCGTCCAAAAAAGTAATTGAATTAAAGTAATTTAATTACTTAAAAATAATTAAATTACTATTCATCTTTTAATTGAGTACCTGACAGCTCTGTGACGGAGATACTGCGTTAACTTCAAGCTTGTTCGAAAAGATATGTGAAACATGGATATCAACACGTAAGGATAGCCCCGGATTCACCACGTTGTAATGGTCAAGTAGGGCGTATTAATGTATTATTTCGTGCTTGGCAGCGAGTACATCAACCGTTGATAGAGATGATTAGCGCGTGGAAGTTGTTGAGGTTCAATGGGCAATAAATACAAACAAGCACAGTGTTACGAAAAGTACTCAAGCATGATGTCTTCAAATATCATTTGAATGAGAATATGAGAATCCATTAAAATCTGAAGTGATAGAATTGAATGAAAAATGAAAGATAAAATATGACGAGAAAAGAAAAGAAGCGTACCAGGTTAAGGAAGGTGAATTAGTGTTAAGGCGAAGGGAATCACTTAGTACCAGTTCTAGTAGAAAACTTTCGACTAAATACTTTGATCCATACAAAGTTAAGTGTATAGGAAATGATACATAGATAGTTAAATTCAAGTCACAGCAAAGCGCGCATTTATGTGTTGCTTCTCGGTCGAGTGGTAAGGACACTTGCCTTTCACTCTGTAGTCCCGGGTTCGATCCCCGGTTGAGGAGCTAGGATTTTTTCTAAATCAGAAATTAACCCTAGCATACTCGGACATTGGATGTGTGTCCATTGTCTCTAAATGTGTAGCCCTCTCCCACACAAGGTTCAATTAGCTACCTTCAAGGATATAGGGGGTTGTAGTATTACCTGTGTGTTTAATTTAATATAAGGGAATACCTAGTGGCTGCTGGTAGACTGAAACCTGTTAAATGTGACAGCATACAAATCAAAACTAATTGATAATTAATATTTAAATTATTGAAATGTTTACTTCTCCATGTCTGTGTGACTGAACTATGTTTATGTCACTGTTTTTAATATTACTCTTTATGTCTAGAGTTAAGAAACAAAATTTTCATTTAAAATTGTATACTATGACTGCGACGAGGTATTTGTTCTAGCATAGCCGAAACTGTTATGATCTATATTTAAATCTAGGTCTGCAGAATTATTTGGGTGTCAGTCATGTCATTCGGGAGAGAAAAAGTACTGCCATACTACGTGTCATATATGATATGTAAAAAGGGAGACGGTGAAGACGTTTCTCTATTGATATCTTTGATGTTATGTGGTTTATATAAAAGTTTTAGGAAATGAATAATTTTTGTTATTAAACGAAGTATGTTCAATCGGCCGTCTTAATATACTCTCCAAATGAATGAATGAAAATATTAAATGCGCTGAACTGTTAAAGATTTTATTCTATTGTTTGTAAAAGTTTTTTCATATCTAGATTGATGTAAAGGTAACTCAAAACCTAATAAATGTGCTTCATGAATGACAATAGCAATAAGTAACCCATAAAAGATTTATTGTCCGGATTAAACAAAACTTAAATTTTATTTTTATTTTCGTTTAAATAATTCAGTTTCACCACGTTTTCCATGCATGGTATGTATGATGGGTCTAAAATTATTTAAAGATTTTACAAACTATTTTTCTAAAATCCGATTTAATTGTTATTTCCCGCTAAATTTGTTTAATTTTTTTTAATATCTGAAGAATAAATCTAAAAATTCAACATTTCGTGTACAGGGTTATCCAACGAAAAGGCCCACGCCTGTATTTTTTTATTTAGAGTTAGAAAAAATAGTTTTAAATAAAAGCTGTAGTGAATCAAATGAACTCTTTTAAAATCCCTGCAAAGAATGTACAGGTGGTCCCATAAAACCGGGACAAACCTGAGTTACATTTTTTTTAAATGAAAAACCCTATATCTTTTTTCATTTTTAAAATCTGTGTTTTTTTTTTGTGATTTCAAATATACAGATATGTTCTATCTTATCTTTTACCGTTTTTTATTTATTGCAAATTTTATACTACCAGCATCTGCATGGTTATCAGGTTAGCCATGGATGAAAAACAATAAATGTGATATGTATGCCTACAAAATAATTTAATAAATTCAAAAAGCAAACTGCATGGTTTTATGTGTCATATTATTTGTGAAAACGTTTACTTTATCAGAGTAATACGATATATTCACTATTTATAAGAAATAACAAGAACTCTTCAACGGCTAACATTTTATTTGATATGGTATGTATAATATTTATAATAATAATTATTGCGCAGTTTGTTTTTTAAATTTATTAAATTATTCTGTAAGGCACGAGTGTCAAATTAAGTGGTAGTATAAAATTTGCAATAAATAAAAAACAGTAAAAGATAACATACAACATATCTATATATCTGAAATCACAAAAGAACATAGACTTTAAAATATGTAAAAAATATATTCCATTTAAAAAAAATGTAAATATGGTTTGTCCCGTTTTTATGGAATCACCTGTACATTCTTTGCAGACATTCTAAAAGAGTTCATTTGTTTCACTACAAAATTTATTTGAAAAATTATTTTCTAATTCGAAAAATATACAAAATATAGGGATGAGTATTTTCGTTGGATAACCCTGTACATTTAAATAGAACACCATTAAACATTTATATTCTGTTCACTTAAACTTTGCAGTGTTAGCCAGGATAGAGAACAAAATACGCGCTGATTCTTGGTGCAAACGGCAGGCAGATGTGTACACAAATGCAAAATTCCTATAGCGATACATTTTCAATTTTCATGTTTATTTTATTTCATAAGCGTGGTCGGTCGTAGTTGGACGTTTCACTCACTTAAGTCCAACCCTACACTGCAAAGTTTAAGCGAATAGAGTTTAAATAGTTTTTCAGTGTCTCCTCAAATGGTGAAGGTATTCACCTTGGAAATATTCCGGATTTTCAATTGTTTCCGATATACTCGTAACTTGTGTAGGCCATTGATTAAATGTTCTTGAGCCATGTTGCAGCTCATGAAAAAAAGATGTTTTTATTTCGGTATGATTGGTATTAAGCAAGATATTCTTGCCGACCCTGATGAAATGGACAGCCTGTATCATGTGACTTCCTATAACCCTCCTCATTTATTATATATTTATTGCTTTTTCTTTTTGATATGTATTTACTCTGTTGTGTAGCGACAGGTAAACGCAATAAATTGGTCTTTTCGTAATTAGTAATCATCTAGTTTTAAATGGTATATAGGACCCCAAATTTGTTGTAATATTGTAATTTTGCAGATTCGTTTATAAGGTTTAGTATCACCTTGTTTCTTTAATCAGTTTTAATTTAGTTTTTTGCTAATTTGTTTAGGTATCAGTTTTGTCCCTGAAATATAAATAAATCAAGAAAATTCAAATAACATTTTAACAGATTTATTTTCGTAATTAGACAACTGGGTCAAATTTGCATTTGAAAATAACCTGGTCGAGTATGCAATTTAACAAAACCTTGTTAATCGCAGCGGAAACGTCCGGCTTGTATAGATTAAGATTGTATAAATGTCTTTTTTTTAACAAGATCCTCGACTTTTTTTGAACGATATCCAACAGATTTATTTTTTACATATGGTGTCAATTTTGAAAATTTTTGTTATATTTATATTTTCCTTAACATTTAATAAATGTGCTCTTCAATATGGAATGTACGGACCATAGCGTTATTGAGGGTCTCGCTTTTTTAATTTTATTTTCAAAATAAGCCAATGGTTACTCTCGTGACAGTTGAAAACTATTCAATATTAAAATTGATTCAAGATCGATATTGACATTATTAACAATATTGATTTTGATTGGTATTATTGTGACCCTACTGATAAATAGCATCTACTCCAGAGAAATAAAACTTCCTCTGCGGAATGAGGCCGAACAAGCTGAATTTTTCCAGAGACCTTCGTTTTTATGTTCTAATGAAACACAAAAAAATCTCATATGCCTACCCTTGTGCGTCTTGAGATATTGAAGGTCAAAGGTCATGAAAATCGGTCTTTCGCGAAAATCTCGCTTCCAGTGCATCTGACGTCATAAGAACCCGTAACAAAACTTACGTAAAATGGTATTCTCTACAAAATTGTTCAGATACATTTTTTTCGTACGACCAACTGTTTTCGAGATATAGCATGATAAAGCGGGAGCGTGCATTCGTAAGAGGTAATACTGTATTATACTGCAGAGCTATAAATATAAAAGCACTTTTCTTAATCTGTTAGACTGGAAAATTAAATTTCCATTATTAAAGCCGTTAAAAATTTGTTTATTTATAAAAAAATATATAATAAATAATTAATAACAAAAAATACATTCTTTTCCACACCACGCCTTATGTTTCCTTGCCTTCCTCTTCGTCTTCGTCGGGTTCCACTAGCACCGCGATCAACACAATATCTTCGTCAGACGCTTCCTCTATATCTGTTGGCTCTATGTCTGTTGGCAAAACCTCTTCAGGCTCAAGGTCACTGAAGTCTTCGATGTTTTGCAACTCTGTTGACGGGTTCAGGCATGCCTGTCCGTGACACTGACCACAAACTTTGGAGCATGGCAGCCCGACTTTTCTACACCCGCACTGCGCACCACACCCTTTTTTACAATTACAGAATATTGTATTTAATAGTTCGTCTGGGGCAGGTGGCAGTAGTGTTGTTTTCGGCTATAATATGTCGTTTTTTAAATCCCAACTCCATTCTTCGGGTTGTAGATTTTTCCCTAGCCAAATCTGTACTTGGTAGTAGACCCGATAAATATGCTGTCGAGTTGCTTCACTGGTAGGTGGAAGGGATGACAATTTAACAGGTCTATTAAGTCGTGTAGCCTTAATGAATTGGGTGTATCTAAATTTGTCAAGGTTCACCTCATCTTTTGGAGCACCATACATAGCTAACAGAAAACGCTTTCCGTTCTGAAATACTGTATCTGGCAGGCAGTTTTCTGCTTGAAATATTTGAGCCGAGTGAGTCAAATCGGAATGTTTCTCAAACGGCTGGTCGTACGAAAAAAATGTATATGAACAATTTTGTAGAGAATACTATTTTACGTAAGTTTTGTTATGGGTTCTTATGACGTCGGATGCACTGGAAGCGAGATTTTCGCGAAAAACCGATTTTCATGACATTTGACCTTCGATATCTTAAGACGCACGAGGGTAGGCATATGAGATTTTTCTGTGCTTCATTGAAACAAACGAAGGTCTCTGCAAAAATTCAGCTTGTTTGGCCTCATTCCGCAGATGGCCTTTATTTTTACCTTATTTCCCTGGAGTAATCTATCAATTGCAATCTTTCAAGTAATTGAAACACAAATGATGTGAAATAGGTGTGCAATTGCAGCCAACTAAAAAATTATTGACGTTTGCATTGGTTGATTCTTGATTCAAATACCTGTTTGTCTAATTCAAAAATCAAACCTACCACAGAACAGCTCACAGTCTTTGGCTAGAGTGTGAACGTTTTAGTTTAGGGCTGTTAAAAGTGGCAGTGAGCTTTCAGGAAAAAAAATTATTAAAATAATGTAAAATATCAACCTAATCAGTGGCGGAACTTTGATTTGTGTCAGACCTAGCGCCCTTTTCTCGAGGATTCAATATTCCTTTCATTCGTTTTCATTTAAAAAATAGTCATAAACATTTAGAAACACAAAATATTTACAGTTAATATGAATTTAATGAAGAAAAGAAAAACACAAGAGTTACTTCAATATGCTTGTATTTTGGAAATATTATTTTCTAACTCAAGTATATTTCAAACTTGCAGAACTATACTTTCTCTACAAAATTGAAACAAATGAAGCTGGAATGTTCTAAACAAATGCAAGTGTTACATGCTTTGTAAAAATAACAGCTTTTTCTGTTCTTGCAAAATTGGCAATATTTTCTCTTATTCATCAGTTCTAGCAATAAGTGCTTAAAAAAAGATATCTAAACAGGCCAAATATATATCCTACTGTAAAAACCTCCAGCAATTAACAAGTAACGTGAAAATATTTGATTCTGTGAATAAATTGGTTACTAATAACATAAAACTACCCAACCACACTGTGCAATACAGTCTCGTCATTTGTCCATTACTAAAAATCTCGAATGTCAGTGAATACGTTGAGGCTTCATAGGCCTAAAACGCCCCCCCGCTCAGAAAATAATCAACTAGTAACTGTTGAAATTATAGGAAGTACTTACAAAGTTAGGAAGGTGCCATAAACATAATAGACCTAGATAGACAAATGTATATTTTACAACAAAAAAACCTAATGTCACAGGCCTGTCACTTTCCCACTCTAGGGTTAAGAAAATTTCTTTAAATGTGAAGCTAATTCAAATATTAGATCATCATAGTATGTCTCGAAATTTTGACTTAAAAATGTGAAACTGTGAAATAGAGAATTTTTTTTAACAAAACAAATCAGTTTAGGTACCTTTTCTCATCATTAAGCACAGCTTGAATAGTTAAAATAAAATTAATTCCTGCCATTTCGCAAGAAAAACTTTTAACACAAATTTGGATAAAAATCTTTAAAAAAGTGCTCAGAACCACTTGTTACTTAGTCAATCTTGATTCAAGTTTATTGACCAATTTACAATTCAATATGGTCACAATAATACCAATTTATTGATTATTATTCAATTGTCGGAACTTTTCAAAAATTGTTTAGAATCACATTTCAATATTGGGCCGATCACCGACGCCAAGAAACGAGCTATCCCCAACCTCTTGTCTAACGAAGAATAGGGACTTTTTACTTACTTAACATTTAATAGACAAGGTTTCAACTGCTTTACCTCTCTGAAGGATGGTATATCACCTACACAATAGGGTGGGTTCACGGTTATATGGAAAAAAATGTTTTCCCCCTATAGACCAGGGCACACCTTAATTTTGTTACACATATTCATGGTATTATTCAAGTAAAGTTTCAACTTTCTATTATGACAGGCAGGGGATGCTAATCCACCCCTAGTTTTTAAAAAATCCAGAAATATTCCTGCGAGTGTAATATTTAGATGGAACAAAAATACAACTCGAATTATCATTTATTTAGCACGAATAAATAATGTATTATTTCAAAAGTTATTAATGGCCTAACTAAAATGTTTTTACTCCAAGACCACGTTGAACAAAGATTTTTTTTTCGTATGAGTTGGCACCATTTTCCAATTGATTTCAACTACGCGTAACAAAAACAGCTTCTCATCCTTATTAGTAGTCAGTAACTTATTGTAATCTTCAAACAGTTTAACACCTCTTTTACTAGTATTGTTTATCACCTGCAAATTTTTAATCTTTGCTGTGTAGTGTGTGTGTCTTTGCTGTGTCATGATAATTATTCCATGTTTCGGATGGAAGTCTTAAAAACGAATCATTTTGATATTCTTTTAGAGGCGAAATCTTCTAAGCTTGCTGCCGTCTTTAAAATTGCTCTAGAGTACTTTGTACGAACAGTTCTGTATCTTTGCTTAGGTCAAGTCTTTCGTGTTGATCACGTGAAATGGTTTCCTCAAATATCTTTAAACTTTTGATTATAGGTATTTCTGTAGAGTTTCAGGGTCCAAAATATAATGTAAATATCTTGGCAAGGATTATATCCATCATATGATGGCGACAGGCTAGCCAGAGTAGCTCACGAGTTTTTTTTTTTTTTCGAGAAGACTACAAGGTCCTTTCATGTGACCGGTATTTGCAGCAGTTGTGTCAAAACTAGAGAGGAGTTCCAGATCCTGAATACCTATAAGAAACATGTCATCTCATTTCAGTGGAAGCAGAAGCCATTGTGAGGAATTTACGCACTGTCTTATTGTTTTTTACACAACTTTAGCTTTGTTAACACTATTGTCCTTAAGTTGCACTTAATTTAATAATTACAAACGTACAAACGACTACCACTAAAACCCCGAAACAGCAATATTCTTTATCTGCACTCTGAAACAGCAAATAAATTAATATTATAATTAGTAAAAAAAATACAGAAAATTCACAAAATTTAAATCAAAATGATTGTTGAGCACCGTCTTCCACTGACTAAGAAATTGAAATTTTTCCATTATAATACTATAGGTAGGCGTAACAAAATTAAAGCAGAAAAATGAAAATTTTTTAACCACCCTACTACAAAACCCTCGCCTAAAATACATAGGTTCTGCGTATACCTGATATACCAGCCGCTAGAAGACGAGACGAGGTCGCCGAGTTTCACTGGGGTCACCACCCAAGTTACTGACTGCGAGTACTGTTGTTAAGTCGGATCTACGCTCGCCCCTAACTCTGTTACTTTAATCTTACAATATTGTATTTGACTAATTTTCAACAATTTTCAAAACTAATATCTTGAAAACAACTCTTTATTTGTTTGTTTATGTTCATTTCGTTTTTATCGTTACCTGCTGGTAATCTATTCAGAGCATATCTGACGGGAATTCATTTTATAATTTTATTCATAACCTGTCAAATAATATTGACAATTCCCAATCATTTTTATTTAAATTTTTCATAATATTAATGCAGTTTTCGAAAAAATATTGTTTGTATCTCGAATGCGAAATGTTTGACGTTCTCGAATAAGTTTTTCCTTCGGTTTGCCAAAAAATCTCGCATTTTCGAACGAAAAAGTAGCATTTCCCATTCTAGATACAAAAATAACTGTTGTATATAAAACGTATTAAATTGAATGTTCATAGTTATACCATTTTGTTTTTTACACAATATGACTCGGTGATAAATTTCACTGCTTGCCCTTAACACTGAATTATTATCTTCTTGACTGGAGCTATTACTGTCTGATCGGGGAAAGAGGACCCGCAGAAAAAATGTGATTTTGCATTCCATTCATGCGTAAATGAAATATATGAATTAGTGCATGGCAAATTTTTTAGATCGTTTGTTTCCGTAACTACTCATTGCGAGAGATATTATATTCTTAGTACCGTAAAGCGGGGTGATTTTGCCAGCTTTTGCCAGTTTTTTGTTCATAACTCAAAATGTTTAAACTTTCATACTTAATCCATAATATATGTCAAATTTTAACTTGTTTTCTATAAGTAGTTCAATTTTTAAAGGCTTATGATCATAAATTGTATTTTTATTTTTTTGCCAAAAAGTTGGCAAAGTTACCCCCAGATCGGGGGTAACATTGCCACGCCATATAACTAATGTAAATAGGAAAGTTAGACTAATATGTTCTCAAATTTCGCTTCAGCGTGATATTTCCTACATTTTGGTAAAAAAATCATTAAAATAGCTTATAAATAAGAAAATTATCGAGTATTGAAAAAGGGCCTTTATTTTAAACGTCTAAACATTGTAATTTTAACTAACGAATCTAGTTAATTTGAAAGTTTGACGAATCTTCTTGAAAGGAAAATATTTCTCTTGCGGAAGAAGGACACTGGTTGCTGCAAAACTTTGACGGTTTCATTTCTTCTAACGTGTGAAATATCATTTTCGTCAGGAAATATGAATGCTTTTTTTCTCTTTCGTAAGAATTTTACTTCATAAAAACTGTCTTCGTCTTTTCTTAGGATTTCTCCAATAAAATGAACAATACTTTTTTGAGCCTTAAAGGCGACAATTACAAAATCGGCTTTGTCAGGTTCTTCGTTGTTATTATTTTGAGTGCTATTATCTTCTTCAGTCTCTTGGTAGTCCAATTGTGTAAATTGAGGCAAGTCAGGTTCATCAGAGTCTTCAATTTCAGCTTCTAAAGGATCCTGCATTTCCAAATTAATAGCAATATTAGTCACATCCTGAGAATATACCGATTTTCCTGGTTCAACACGAACCATTTTCTTTCTTTGTATTTTTTTGGGTTCTGAAGTTCTTATTTCTTTAAGGTAATTATCAACTGTGTCACCTATTTGTTCAGCAGTGCTTTCAATTTTTTTTCGCCGGTAGTGATTTGAGAACTGAATTTTGATCAAGAGGAAAAATTCCAGTTTTTTTTAAACTGTTTCTAATAATGCCTTCCTGGTTAATTTTTATTTTGTCCATTAGAGTTCGGAGCACAGTTGGGAAAATGGTTTTATTCATGGTCGAATCTCTAGGGTTCTTTAATTTATAATCTGTTAGTATAGATCTCCACGCCATTTTTAGAGATCTAAAGAAACTGACGTCTAAGGGTTGTGTTAGATGCGTTGAGTTTGCCGGAAGAAACACGAACCTTATATTAGCCCTTTGGCATTCTCTTAAAACTTCAACATTAATATGAGAGGACAAATTGTCCCCAATCAGGACTTTGAGACCTTCTATTTTTTTGCCCAAGGAACCACTAATTTAAAAACCAGTCCTGAAAAGTAATGCTATCAAACCATCCGGATTTTGTCCGGTTGTATATAGTGCCTGGGGGTCCTCCGATGCACCACTGGTCGTAAATTCGTTTGGCTTTATAAACCGTGTGGAGGTAAAAGTTCTCCAGATGCTGTCGCTGCGAACATTATAGATATCGCTGTTTTTGTAGAATTCATGACTCTTTCTGGGTACTTAGTGTCCTTTCGAAAGATGCATTTCCTGGAACCTGGATCAGGTTAGTCTCATCATAGTTCAGAATACTACAGGGGGCAACATTTTGCAGAGTTTTTTTTAAAATTATTAAAATAAGTAATAAATTCTTCCGTTTTTTCAGCCCTAGCTCTTTTAATATTCTGACACTGCCTTTGTGTTAGACTATCCCGATGTCGTTACAAAAAGCTGGAACCCCATTCTGTACCAGGCAAATTGTTTTTGAATTTTTTTACCCTTATTCCTTCCTTATCTAAATGACTTTTAACAATAAATCTAAGATCTAACATGGTTATGGGACTTCCAAATTCTGCACATGCCACAATCACATCTAAGAGGCTTATTTCAAAAGCCACTGATAGTACTGTAGGTGATCCCACATTTTGTTTATGTTGATTCTTAACTTTATTAAGTAAAGTTCTTCGAGGAATATTGTAAGTCTGTGAAGCTTCTCTTATCTTCAACCTACCTCTTCTAACTTTGGATATTTGTAATTTCTTGACATTTTGACCCTAAAAAAAATTCATATTGGTAATTGGAGTAGTGATGTAAAAAATATGGGGTAACTTTGCCATCACAAATTAAAAATACATCAGATAACTTTGGCAGCACGGCTTGATAGCTGTTATAACCTCAAAAGCAACACAACAAACATATTTAAAAATAAAGTTTCTCTTCTGTGTAATATTGATGGTACATACCTTAGTATAGCAGGGTGTTTAAAGATCGAAGACTTCTTCAAAAATAAATCCTTGCAGAGTGTTAAATGTTTGTTTTTCATACTAATAAAAGGACGCGTGCTATGTACTGACTTCTAAGGGATTTCTGGAAGTGGTTACTGAGCTTGCAATGTTGCCAGTGTTTCATACAAATATTTATTTTATAGCCGATACATCGCGCGGCAAAATTACCACGTTACGCAAAGTAACCCCACTTTACGGTATATAGTTTCGCAGAAAACTGGCGGCTTATCAACAATACTCTCCCTTGCCGCACGGGCCTTCTTTCACTGACTAGACAGTAGTTATTCTCGAGGTTACTCCAGAGGATGTTCAAAGCTCTCCACAAGATGAAATTAATAAATTAATACTTTATCTTAATAATGCCTCATATGCTTTCTGAATTATTATTTATTTATCGTTGTATGGCCTACAACGCTTTTGCATTTGAATGTATCAAAAATTTATAGCATGATACATTTCTCAGAACTCTACAATTCACAATTTTTTTGAAGAATAATAAAGTTGTTAAGATTTTTCCACCTGAAATGGAACACACTGTATATATGAATTTGGTCTCAGAAACATATATGCAAAATTTCATTAAATTGCTTCAGCTGCTTTTGGGTCAAAAATGGTACCTAACTATTAAAAATCAAAATATTCTTTAGACCCTAAAAAAATCAAGATTTGTTAAAATCCTCGTTTTGAATTTCTAGCCGATTACTTAATGTTTCTCTGATGATGAATGATGATACAAAAAACAGTCAATCATTTTATGATGTTTCATACTAAAAGCTATAAATTAATGCAATCTTGATTGTCATTGCCATTATGATATGACTGTAGTAATCGTAATCATTGTAATGGGTTTATAGTGCGAGTTTGCGGTAGTGTAGTTTAATGTAAACAGAACAGGTAGTTGTTCCACTGTACACTTCATTCATTATCTAATACAATGAAACATCATTTGTTTAAATATTTCTATTTATCGTGTTTGCGTCATAGAGAATATTGTTGCGAGTCATCGAAAGAGTTGCATTTTTATTGGTAGATTTGTCAGATATAAATCATTGTAACTATACAAGGTGTTTTTAAAATAAGATTCCTTCTACAGCGTGTGGTACTCATCAGAATAACTCAAAAAGTTATAAACTTGTGTCATAAAATGCACCTGTTAGAAGCCCTTGAAGGGGTTCAGATGAAATTTGTTTTTTTCTATTATTTCAAGTACGATAAAAGATAAAGAGACAAAATTTGGCATTCACTTGGTTTTTCATATTGAATAAGATGCGCTAGTTAATTGTTGCTTATTAAACTCATGGGCGTCCCATTTAGAGTGGGTTCAAGGGTGTTTCACCCTATAACTTTTTTGTTCAACTTTCATGTAATTTCTACGGGTAAAATTGGATTGGTCGAAAGGGTCCTGTTCCCTGGACCATCAGTCACCTGATCTAAATTCCGAGATTATATTTTGTAGGGTCATCTCAAGGCCAAAGTTTATGCAATGGCAAATGATACCATTGAACAATTGCGCGAGAGTTGAACTCGCATGCATAGAAATAAGGTAAACCTCACATAGCATTTTCATATACCATACATGTACTATACATTTGTACATTGTTTCAGAATTCTTTCATTTATTTTGTTTTATCAAGAATCAACTAATAGTTCAGTAGGTTGATTATTGTACTGTTGGTTAGCAATATGGACTTTTCTGCAACATTATTATTTACAAAAAAAAATTAAAAGTACATGACATTCTTATACAAGGAACTCAGCAAGATTGAAAAAGGTGTTCTGATAATAAACATGTTTTATTTTAATATTAACAATTAATATATGGATTTTCCTCATTTCGTTCAAAGATTTCTTTATTTGTATTCTTTTTTTTATGAATTTTATTTGTTCACGTAAATTGTCCAGTTTTTCAGCTGTTACTCCTCTTCTTTTTTCCCTAAATCTGTTAGGAGTAATTTCTTCCTTCTGACCCTCCCCGCTTCATTTCTTTAATAAGCGCACCCTCAGAAATTGTGTATACTCATCGAGGCTTTCTTTGTATAATTAGTGTCCGTACTACTTAACCCTAATTCATATAATCTCTGAAGTTTACATTTTCGTCCAGACTATTCTTTTTTTTTATTGAACAAGTCTAATCTTACTAAAAGCCATTTAAAATTATAAAAGTTTTTTTCATATCAACACACATTAAAGTTGTTTTTTGGGCTTGCAGATTTTATTAGGTCGTGGTATTGCTTAGGCACGTAAACATTTTCCACTTTTCTGATTATATTTTTAATCCGACCAAAATCTGTGTTGTAATCTAGGTAACTATAACCAACCTCCGGAAATTTGTGATCAATAGCCTTGAACAATCCATTCAAAATTAGAAGTTGGTAGAGACAAAGAATGTTAAAATTTTTATTTTCGCAGACGACATGTTTCCCGCCAAAAACAAGATGATTGCTATCTTTGGGCAAGGACAAAACCTTTACAAACAACTTGCTATTTTACAGCTTCCTCTATTTGCCATATTATTTAACCAATCAAATAAAGAATATTTCCTGCAGAAGTTAAACTGTGCATATCGAAATTTTGTACCTACGTTTGCCTCAAATAAAAAGCCTTGAGTTTCGTAAGTGGCATTGTTTGCTGTAAATCCGAAATTATGTAACACCTGTTTTTATCAACAAAAGGCTTTTCTCTATCTCTTCGTTGAGCCTCAAAATCTGCTTTGTAATTTTCTGTATGCTCGTCAATATTTTGTCCAGTATCATTTTTCGGACGCCCAAAAGAAAAGTTTAACTTCGTAGAAAAAACATTAACATATGAGGAGAGTTTCAGCATAAAATTGTCGCAGACATTTTTGTCGCATTATTAAATATACATTTTGTATCTCTGAGTTATATTGAGATGAGGTACAAAAACATATTATGGTGATTTTTATTCCGTTGATAATGCGACTGAAAATGCTTTTATATGTTCTTAGTCCTTAGTCGATGTGGCCTGCTTGAATGGTGCTCTCTATTCTATCAAGTAAAGTAGTAGATTCTCCAGTTTTCAGTTTTTTTAATGACCTCAATATTTTTCTGCTAAATTGAATTAATGAATAAAATACCAAACCTGTTTGTCTATTGTAAGTAATTGAACACGTGAACGAATATTTTTTCGGAATCATTACATTGACTCTACGACGCGACGTGCAACTGATGTTAGAGCAGTTCTGTTAAATAAGAGAGAATTTTTGAAGTCAATATCCAAATAATAACAATTGTTCAGAATGGCATTTTTGGTTTCCAAGTTAAACTTTTCACTCCACTTCAATCTGTATTTTCCCTTTCCCTGTTCTGTCTTCTTTTTTTAACATAAATTTTCCTTTTGGGGTGGATTCTTCTTCTCGATCTCTTGCAATTGTTGAACTTTTTTTCCATTGGTTTGGATTTCGTAACCGTTTTCTAGAAACTTTGTCTTTTAGATCAAACATTTTCTTTTTAACGTTGCCTTTTTTCTACAAAAATTGCATCATTGCGGCCATTTAAAACTAATTCATTGTCGGCCATGAAAGAAGTTATAGTAATAGTCAAGGTAATCATTCATTATGTCTGGTAACCCTTCATTTACAAGTTTTTAAGAAATATTCTCAGGAATTTCACATTTATCACTGTTTCCTTTTTCATCATTTGATGGAACATGTGTACTACCAGAGGAAACATTTTCATTACTAGATATATTTTGTGACATCGAGTTTTACTAGAACCGATATTCATACAAGATCACCAAAAATGGGTTATTTCAAATTTGAATTTAGAAAGGTTGATTTTATTTTGTTTTATTTTTAAAATCTGTGTTTTGAATTTTTTATAAACCCGCTTATAAACTTTTTTCTCCCGTCGTTTGTTGTAATGAATAGTAATTATTTCCATCCTAACATGAGAATCAAATATTGAAAATATTGTTTTCATCTTATTCTATCTTATTCTTAGAATCCCATTTTTAAGTTTATATAATGCCTTTTACAAATGTTCTTATAAATTGTTTTTGTTACAATAAGTGATAAAAAATATCTGGTCATTTCCGTCTAAGAAAAATATATACACTTTTGGAATTCCTTAGCATTCCGTGGATTTCTCTGGAATTCCCTGGATCTCCTAGCTAAAATAGTGGAATTCCGTGGAAGTACCTCGGAAGTAGAAGTTTGGTGTACAGATTTTTGTCGACAGTTTTACCCTTCGTGGAAAACTTTAATGAAACAGTTTTATAAACGTTCCGCTGATGTAAGTTTTTTACCCACTTTCGTACCAATCGCCATTTTATTGTGACATTTAGTGGAATAATGTAGTGGTGGTGTGTAATCTACAAAAAAATATGGAAATATCAAAGTGGTTAACGCTTAAAAAATGGCCGTGTCCGTTTATTAAAGGGTGCGTTTGCGTTTTTAATATGTGGTAAATGGTAATAAAAATTAATCCCTATAAAAAAATTTCCGGGAATGGAAAATATTTTGTTATTTGGAAGTGTCCGACTGCCGTAAGCAGTGGTTTTTCTGTATTAACAATAATGTAATGTTGTTTGGCTACAATAAACACAATTTCAAAGTGAAAAATTTATTTTTGAAACAAATTTCTTTCTGTGTTGAGTAAAATATAGTTATAGGTACCAGAAAAATTGCATTCAAGTTGCTCCCCTTTGCTAGTGTTCCCTGGAGAACTAACACTCGGTTTGTTTTATAATTACTCTATAGACAGCAAATCTGTGATATTAATGGTTATTAAAAAACAAATTGGAATTATATACGTATTGTAGACGCCATATTAGGGACATTATAGTTAATTATGCACCAAGGGATTAAAGTAGCGTTTATGGCCCGCGACGAGAAAAATTAGAGCACGAGGCGTAGCCAACACGATAAGGGTGTTGTGCTCGAGATGTATACAACATTTTATATACTAGTAATTAATAGATAATATATAAATATATGCCGGCTATTTGCAAATTCCCCATAAGAATTGTGAATTTGTTAAATTTTCCATAAAAATGACAATCGTATTGTCATATTGATAGGTAGGAATTTGATTTTGAACAACGTAAATGAAGGTGGCCATATTGTAATTTTATGACAAGAATCATTTTACAATCCTTTTGTTGAAGTGTTTTGGGTTTTTTTTTTTTTAATTAAACTAGAAATGGAAGATGATGAAAATTTATTTTCCTGTACTCCACCAGAAATTACCGAAGTAACAGAGGCTGACACATTGGACATGTTGCGTCAGAAGTCGAAAATAAATGAAAAACAAAGCAAAAGCCCTACGCGGCCTGTAAAGTGTGTTACGGCCCGGCGGGCTGTAAAGTGATATTTTAAACCCTCAAACCAGGTATATAAAGGGGCCAATTAAGACTGGTCGTACATAAAATATTTTATTCCAAAATTCACTTTTAGCATAAAAAGACTGATTTTTTTTTGTTCAGAGGTTTTGCTATAATTCATCATCAGAAATATTGTTCTAACTGAACCAGTTTTAGAAGTCAAAATTACTTTCGACTTCTTCAATATATTTTTATGTTGTGTTGTATTGCAACCTTTTATTGGTTAATAAAAAGGTAACCGACGGTCCATTGGGACTCAAAATAGGTACAAATCAAAACATTACTGTTTCTTGAAATCAGTTGTCGAGGAGTCAACAGTTTTTGAATATTTGACCCAAAATTGGCGAAAGATCGTTTTCGAAGTAAATAAAACGGAATATTGCATTTAATCAATAATCAAATTTTAAAAATGATACTGCGTTTTGCTTATTATGTCTATGAGTATGGGCGTCGCCAAATGGTGCAGGGAGGGACGCCCCCCCCCCCCGCTTTTGGCAGATAATGAATATTTTTCATTAATATATGAATAGGTAGGTCCTATAATGAATACCAATCAATTACAATGCTAAATAATTTAAAAAAAGGCTAAATTAACATTCACAAGTAAATTTTATTGTAATTTTTCCATCCATATACAAAGTGCCTACAATAAAATTCTTTATTTAAATAACAATTCGTACCTTTGATTATTATTTATCAAGGATCCCCGCCATTTATAAAAAAGGTACCAGAACGGTGCCACGTATGGTTTGGACAAGATCGTATCATCCAGGACTGCCACTAGGGAGCTTACTGCGCATATGCAGGTTTACCTTTACCGTCCCTCTAAATATACCTATCATATTCCATCATATCTCAACTTTGCCGCATTATTCAATGTTATTACAATTAAAAATGTAGACATAAGTAAAACTGACAAAAATAAAATAAATATATTCTTAAAAACTTAATTAACTAGGTGGATACTTTACATGATATAGGTAGAAGATGTACTCGTAGAGTCGTAGAAGTGTTTTCAAACACATTAAGTTTATTAAAATTATTATTTGCGCATTAGCTTCGGACTTTTTTTTAAATTTTACAGTTTATTAAAAGACCACTTTTCGCGTTTTGGTTTAAGACAATTTTTTGATAACATTGTTCAAATTGATTGCTTTATACATTTCATGTTCTATGGATAGAATAGCTAGGGCGAGTAGACTTTCTTGACACATGGGAGACCGTAAACAGTCCTAAGCGCTCGATCATCAAAAGAAAACAGGCGCAGTAGATGTAAGAGAATTATTATTATTAAGTATTAAAAGCACCGATACCGCCGGGTACCGATAAAGGAATAAACCGACGCGTACAAAGGGTAGGCAATAAAACAATTATCCTATATCTATGTATAATGTACAAGTGTCGCTCGTCTATATAAACAAGAGAGCGTATACTGTATACGCTCTCTTGGCAATGAAATCAAATGCCAATACATTGCACAAAATAAATATGTTCTAGTATTCACTGTGAAGAAACGTTCAGATGCATTTCTAAAAAATGTTGCTGCCCCCCCCCCTGGAAATTTTGGTGGCGACGCCCATGTCTATGAGTAGCTCTGGTTATGTGTCGCTTACAATCTGATAAATGATGAAAGAAAAACGTTCATCATACTTTAAGTCCAGAAATCGCGAAATATACTTTTGAATACGATCATTGTTGGATTTTGCAACATATTCTACTTTGTACAGCGTACACTTGACCCCAGCCATGAACTATGGCAACACCTCGCCACATCGAAGATGTAGGCCTATTGAAATTGAGCACAGGCATGGATTAATATATCGACACATTTGCGAATTTGCCGTTAGTTTAATTTTATAATAAGATAAGCTTATTTGCACTGCTCTGCTTGGTCAATTAAATATTACAATATTTTATGTAAAATAATGCGTGTTTCTACATAATAAAAACATGTGATATTCAATTGTTCGGCAAAACCAACGCGAAGGTGCAGAGTTACACAGCTCTTAAATAATATGAAATATCAAATTATTGCTTACACTATAATACATGTAGTTATTGATTCTTTTCAAATAAACAGTAAAAATAAATCTCATACTATTAAATTAGCACGTGTATTTTTGCTGGGATTGGGAAAGGGGGAAATATGAACAGGTGAAGGATAAAAACTATGGATTATAGGGAGTGATTCAGGAGGATGAGAAAGAGCGAAAGGTAATGTATAACAAAAATATTTACAAAAAATAAAAAATTTTGCAATAGAATTAACAGAACAAAATGAACGGAGTAGAAGAACAAAGTAAGTAGTCTAAATACGTCACTCAAATCCAAACTCGTACACAAGTAAAAACCATTAAATTTATAAATTATAATTTGTAAACTAAGATGTTTTTAAATGAAAACTACATAATTAGGAAATAGACAATATATTAAATAATCCAACAAAGTAAAAGTACATTCTTACATGTTTTCTAGAAAGTACAAAAAAAACAGCGGTAAAGTAGGTATCACAAATTTATCTCAAAACTTAACTCGTACACTACAACATATTATTCAGAAAACAGTAATATATTAATATTTTGTATGACCTTCCCGATTTTTTATGGCGTCTTTAAGTCTTCTAGACATAGAACGTATCAAAATTTCACAATATTGGGAAGTAATTTTATTCCACTCCTCTAAGAGAACTTCTTTTAAGTGGGATTTGCTGGTAATTTTATGTTTTCCCAAATTTTCTTTCAAGTGGCCCCATAAATTTTCAATAGCATTAAAGTCTGGAGACTGTGGAGGAGTTTCCAATACTTTTGGGCAATTGTATAGTAGCCAGCTGCGAACTTTATAAGCCTTATGCTTTGGGTCATTATCTTGGTAATAACAAAATGAATCTGATATTCCTAAACGTTCAGCACTTTGTTTTAAATTTGATTTCAAATTATCTAAATATACATTTTGATCCATAATACTGTCTATAAAAACTAAATTTCCTACTCCAGCCGCACTCATGCATCCCCACCGCCATGTTTTATGGTTGGCTGTAAGTTTTGTTCTAAAAGTTCTGTCCTTACTTTTCTCCACACTCGACGCTTACTGGTAGTTGTGAAAATGCATAATTTACTTTCATCGGCAAAAAGGACTTTTTTCCAGAAATTAAAATCTTCATTTTCATATTTTTTTTGCATATTCTAAACGCTTTCGACGGTTTTCTTGGGAAATATAAGGTTTTTTCCTAGCTACGCGATTCCTTATACCGTGGTTTCGTAAAATAATTCGAATTGTTTCTGGATTTACCTTTATCCCGAGATAATGCTGAACTTCTGAAACTAATTTTACTGCACTTATCATGGGTTCTTTTTTTACCTTTCGTATTATCCACCTGTGATCACTTATGGTTAGTTTCCTCCAAATACAGTTTTTAGGTTTATTCTTTATTCTATTCTCGTTCTTATATCGGGATATAATGTATTGAACCGTAGAATGACTCCTATTTACTATTTCTGCAATTTGGCGTAAAGATTTGCCGTTTTCGTAGTGAAATATTATAAGTTTTCTTTCGGCGATAGACGTTTGTTCTCTTTGCCTACCCATGATCTTCCACGTCAACTATCTTCGCGTAAAAAAGTAGTAAACGCATTGGTTGTTGCTAAAGAACTAAACCATCAGTGTGTTTGTACCAATCCACGTTATTGCGGAAATCCCCGAGCTCTTATATAGGTTTACACACGTTCTGTATGAGTTACGTTTTGAGATATATTTGTGATACTTTACCTCTGTTTTTTGTACTTTCTAGAAAACATGTAAGAATGTACTTTTACTTTGTTGGATTATTTAATATATTGTCTATTTCCTAATTATGTAGTTTTCATTTAAAAACATCTTAGTTTACAAATTATAATTTATAAATTTAATGGTTTTTACTTGTACATATACGAGTTAGGATTTGAGTGACTATTCACAGAGTCGCTAATATGTAGATACAGTTTATATTCTTTTGGTCGGATGGATTATAAAAAAATGGCTCAAACGAATTGGCAAATGACTTATATTGATTGCTTTTTTAAAAGTATGAAGGGATAAAAGACATTGTACGTATAATTTATTTTTGAGCGTGAACACTTCGCTGAATCGAGAACAATTGTCCCAGCCGATAATACAATTTTAAACCAGACAGGACATGTGCAAAATAATATATTTCTAAAATATGTATATTTACAAGATTGATAATAAAGCAGTTACTAGATAAATTATTAATACGTCAATACGAACCTCAATTTTAAAGGGAATCCCTATAAACTCCAAGAAACTTGATACTCTCATTTTGTTTTACGGAGTAATTATCAATTTTAATTAGCAGGCTATAATTTATAATTTTCTAGTAGAAAGAAGCAGCAGGTCGGTTTTGGTAGTATTGAGAGATAAACCAGTACTTGCATAGAGCTAATGGCATTATTAACTTTAAAACCATGCTCATTTATATTAGCAGAATCAACCGCAATGGTGGAATCATCAGCAAATAGTCATGAAGGCATCTTCTATGTGAAGTCCGATATTGTTTATAAAATGAACAAATAATTGAGGCCTCAGAATACTTCCCTGAGGAACGCCAGCAGAAACATTAATAGGACTAGACATATACATTTTGCCAGAATCTCTTATAATAACGGTTTGCGTTCTCCCTCTTAAATAAGAATCAATCCAAGTAAGGGCTGAGCCACGATATCCAAAATTATTAAATTTATTTAGAAATAATGCGTGATCAACCGTGTCGAGGCATGTGTTAGATCAAAAAATAAATAAGCTGTTTTCGTTTTCATTTGAAAATTACTCAAAATGTAATTGTAAAGTGATAGTACATCATCTTTGGTTGACAAGCCTTTCCGAAAGCCAAACTGATATGTCACTATGTTACTATATTTAGTTTGATTCATTTAATCTGTCGTAGTAGGATTTTTCAAAGATTTTTTGAAAAAAACTGATAAAATTGCATTACGTCTATAGTTTGATATAATTCATTTTTTTGTGTACAGGTATGATTAAAGATTTTTTAAAATAATAGGAAAAACCTATAAAAGATAAATTTGTCAGATCAAGATCCAGTCAACAATGTATTCGGCTACTTTAGTTAACAGTGAACAGAATATTTCGTCCTCACCAGATGAGTTTTTTGTTGAAACAGATTTTATAATATTAAGCATTTCATTTGCAGTGAACGAGTACAAAAATAGTGTACTTATTAATAACTTGTTTATATCATTCAAGGAAGGAAACATATCAGTTAGATTTTTTATAGAATTAATAAAAAAAATTGTTAAACGCATCTGCAGCACTATGCAAGTTGTTAAAATTATTGCCATCAGCGCCAGGGTCAGCAAAATTTGTTGGAAACTTACCAACATTGTTTTTGATAATTGGTCGTGCCGCTTTTGATTTGTTATTTGAATTAATAAATTTATTCTCGTAATTTTTTTTTGAGCCTGTTTTATTTTATTGCGATTTTTTTTAAATATATTATATCTTAAAGACCTCGTCATCTCCATATAGTTTACATGTTTTATGCAAGTCCCTCAGAAAAATCAATCATTTATAATGTTTCTGGTTATCCATGGGTTACTGCTTTTATTTTTTTAATTTTGCGTATTATTAATGGAAAAACCTTATCCATCGGTTGCAAAATGATATTATAAAACTTGCCTCACAGTTTAGATCCTCGGTCATAAAATTCCACTTTCCTTGCAAATATTGAAAGTAACTTAACTTTTCTGTGCTATTGAAAAATCTCTAGGTGATAAGTAGATTCACCTTCACTATTATTAAATTTGTAATAATAAGCATAAAATGATCAGATATGTCAGAATAAATAATTTTTGACTTTAGAAAAGTAATATCTATATTAGAAAAAATATGATCTATGATCGTCTTCTAGTTACTCTGTATACGTGTAAACTCAGTAGTACATTTATTAAGCCCATAACAGCTAAAAATGTTACATAAATTGTTTACACTAATATCTTTAACACTGTCATTAAAATTAAAATTAAAATCACCACAAATAAAAGTGGGAAAATTTTTTTATAAACTAAATTTAACAGAGCATACATATTAGAAATAAAGCATTTAGCATCCATTAAGTCTAGTTTTCATTAGTAGAGTTAGCAGTAGAGTAAAAGGGCAAGTACGAACTATCCTAACTCTACCAATGTGTAGAGTACTAGATCATGGTAGAGTGGAGTAAGATTGCACGGTGAGAAAGCAACTTTCCCACTCGCCTTCAGTAATTTGGCTAAAAAGTTTGCTGGTGTACTCTACCGCTAATTCTACTAATGAAAACTAGGCTTTAGTCTGTTAGATGGTGACCTATAGAAACAACCTACTGTTACAGAAGTGTCCTAAAAGTATATCAATTAAAGCGTACTACGGCAACAACAACAAATTAAACACCACAGATAATACAACCCCCTGTATCCCTGAAGGTATCTTAAGGTACCTTGTGTGGGAGAGGGCTACACATTTAGAACAATGGATCCACACCCAATGTCCAAGTATGCAAGGATTAATTTCTGGTTTAGAAAAAATCCTAGCTTCTCGACTGGTGTCGAATCCGGGGTTCCAGGATGAGAGACAAGTGTCTTTACCACTCGACCACGAAGCCACTACTCGAATAATAGTTAAATTTTTTTAGCACTGCGTAAGTCTAAAATTTAATTTAGTACTGATAAATATTGCAACTCCTAATCTGTGATTTATCCTACAAAAAAAATTTCTAATTTTAATATAAACATTTCTTGCTCTTTATAATTAACTTTTCAATAAGAGTTCAAACTCTTTTAATTGGTTACATAGAGTTCAAACATTTAAGTGTCAAATTCTTAAACTATTGTCTTCGAGGTTGTTGTGGGAAAATTTTGAGGCGTTGAAAATTTGTTTTTTGTTCTATTCAAGTCAAATCGCAATGCCACAAAAACTTGCATAAAATTTGGGACAAAGTAATATACAGTGTGTCCGTAAAGTATGGAATAAATTCATTATTTCTTAAACTAAAAATATGTTTAAAAATTCCACGTCTATTTTTAATTTCAATTGCGCACCTTAACCTTTATATTTTTTTTCGTTATGACATCACTGTTTCCGTTATAACGTTATCGATATATTTTTTAGATGGAACATCCTGTATATTTTTGGATTCTGAATCAACAGCTGATTCCACTTGGGGTCTAAAATTGATAAGTTGAATGATACGGTCATTTTGAATATAAGAATTTACTAATTTTTCATGTTTTGTTTGAACAGATAATAGTCACTAGAACTAACGGTTGGTTAATAATAAAAACAATGTATAGTAAATATTCGAACTGTACTCCTTGTTGTAGCTGATAGTACCCTGAACGACGAATGAAGTGATACTGAACCTTGTTTATAGTTTCCTTAGAAATGTTGTTTATTTCTGTTTTAATTCTCTCTTTTAATTCAATAATGTTTTCCGGTTTGGTTTTATAAACTTTTAGATGGCCCCACAGAAAATAATCTAATGGATTGAGGTCCAGTGACCTTGGCGGCCATTCGATGGGCGAAACTGTTCAGAAATACCTTTGAACGTCTGCTGCATAATGGGTAGGCACACCATCCTATTGATACCACAGGTTTTCGTCAACATTTCCAGGATTAATTCTACTGGGGAATAAATTTAATAACGTTGGAATGAGATAGCCTATTAAAAATAAGAGATATACCAATCTGTTTACAGTTCTATCGAAAAAAATAGGGTCCAATGATTCTATTTCTTACAGTTCCCGCCCACATATTTACCTTTTGTGGATACTGTGTGTGCTGCTCCCGCATCCGTCGAGGGTTTTCCCTTGCCCAGTATCTACAATTCTGACGATTCACTTCACTTTTTAATTTAAAAATGCATTCATCGGAGAAAATAATATTTTTTATCAGAAGAGGATCACCATTGCACATTTCATCATTGTTTCACAAAATGTATCCTCCAATCAGAATCATCATCACTTAGTTCTTGTACAAGCTGAATTTTAAGGGGATGTCGTTTTTCTAATTTAAATACTATATGTACTGACGTTTTTTTTAGTAACATCATAATAGCCACTAACCTGGCGAACGCTGGTATGTGGATTTTCTTCAATAACCAGTAAAATGTTTAATTTTGTATCCTCGTCAACACCTGGACGATCTGTTTTGGGTAAATCTTCCACCGTTCCAGTCTTTCTAATTTTTTTTTCAATTTTACTCACTATCGATTGAGTTATGGGTCGTTCTGGATATTTAGTATTAAATAAATTACATACTTCTTGTTGACTTTGTATCCTATCACTAGACCCAATCATCATAAGAATTTCAATTATATGCTTTACAGATACACTCATTGTTATATATTAAAATAAATCAACAACAATTATTGAAACACCACTACTGGGGTAAAGTATTATTAAATGATTCGCTGTCAAAGACGAAAATAATAAACCAAAAAAAAAACAAACAAAAACCTAGCCTACTTCAAAAATTAATAACGTGTTTACTTTTTTACTCTTTTTTTTAAATGGCCGTATCTTCCAACTTACCAATTTTCGACCCTAAGTGCGATACATACTTGGAATCATCTGTTGAAACAGAACCCAAAAATGGATAAATATACAGGGTGTTCCATTTAAAAAATATATCGATAACGTCATAATGGAAACAGTGATGACGTCATGACAAAAAAATAAAAGATAAGATGCGCAATTGAAATTAAAAATTGACGTGTCCGAAGATTTTTTTTCTAAATATTTTTGGTTTAAGAAATAATGAATGTATTCCATACTTTCCGGACACACTGTATACATCTTCCGTCAAATGCGGAATAAGTGTGTTAATCATATATCTAGCGGTCTATTTAGTCGATATAGTTCGATAAAACGTTCATCAGGAAGCTCAAAGGGGTTGCTGAGGTCTCTTAGCATGCGCCTGTGTAAGAAGCTCATATGTTCTTTACATTGAATTTTCAGAAGATAATTAATTATGTACTATTGGAAGCATATTGGCAATACGTTCGTCTCATACAAGGTTAACTAAATAAATGTTAAATGTTAACTCGTCAATTAAAGTAAACAAATACCTAGCAAAGCATCCACTTTGACAGCAAATAAGAATGCGCGTGCTACAGATACTACAAATTCCGATAGCGAACCAGTCGTAACTTAACAGTATCGAATGGGAATAACGAATTGTTAGCTAGAGAATTTACCTAATAGTAACGAAAGCGACTCGATTTCGCAATCTCGCATCGAATTGGAATACCCTGTCCGACTTACTGGAAAGGCAGATTTGGTAACTCTTCTTTAAATACAAGATAATGCCCACGACTTTCTACTGTAAAAATGTGATTTTTAAAATGAAAAGAGGTTCTGGAGCAAGGTATATAAAGAAGAGAAGGTTACCCAGTCTCTGGAAGCTGTAGTGAAACATCTCAAACCACAGAAGATACAACATAAAAGTTTTTATTTGTGAAATTTGAGAAGGTAACCTTTTGGGGGTATACTATCATATAGACTGGGTTAAACTGACATTAATTAGATCTCAAAACACCCCAGTAGAAAATATTTACATGCAGTATAATAAATTATTAGCATGACTAAATAGTACTTAATAAAAGAAATTTACGTTTTGCAAATATTAAAGTATTTAGAATATATTTTTTTTGTCATTAACAGAATGTAATAATACAAACATAATTACAGTTCTAGTTGATTTTCTACAGAATACTCCTCAAAATAATATTAAATTGCAATATAGATCTTTGACAGCATTGCATCCAGCTAGGATGAAGGTGCAATCGGCACCAATTATATTTGAAAAACTTGATATTGTGAAAACCCTGTGATTTTACTCGTTTCATCTCGATCTTCTAGAGGATTACTTTATATGATGATGTGTGTTAAGAGACCATTGTCTATTTTGCATATTGTCTAATTTTATTTATTTTCTAATAATTATTTATTCTGTTTAATGTTTTATATAAAACAAAGTAGAATGTCATAATTTTTTTAAGAAGTTGAAAAATTTCATGTTTTTGAGTAGTCTTTTTTTAAATAAAAAGTTAATAATTTTTCATATCAGTGTTTAATACTTTCCGAATCTTGACAAGATTGTAAACGGGTAATTTAATTTTGAGTAATAACATAATTTGGCGACCGTGTGAATTCTGTTAACTTTTGGGTTTATGACGTGTTTTTGACCCATGTTTTAGATATTGCTTTTGAACTTGGTGAGTGATCTTTGTAATTGATTTTCTAATGCACTAACTTTTACGGCGTTGTTGTTTTATTTAACGTACCAAGGTAATGGTAATTCAAAATGGATCAAAAGAAAAAGCACCGTAAAGTTTTACGAGCAGCTTTTACAAAGTCGATGAATAAGATTCAACGTTTGTTGTCAAGTGATGATGTACAAAGTCAAATTGAGGTGTCTTGGGAGGTATTGCTTCAAAAATTTGAAACTCTCCGAGCATCAGACCGTGAAATTTTGGATATATTAATGAACAACGACGCATCAGAGGAGGACTTGATCGCAAAGCTGGAAGTATGTGAAGAATATTTTCGAAAATTTACTACGGTGAGAATTGACTATGACCATTTTCAAGCAAATTTAAATGTAGTCAGACAGGAAGATAAACTTCGAAGCCAGAGCGCCGCTAGCTGTCAATCAACCAGAAGTAAGAGAAAGTTTCAATTATCCACTATAGAATTTAAAAAATTTGGAGGTGACGTAAGAGAATGGTTACCATTTCGGGGTCAATTTAAGAAAATTGATGGTGATCCTGAGATAGATTTGGTTGATAAAATTGAATATTTAATAGAGGCTACGTTACCTAACAGCAGAACCAAACAGCTAGTGGAAAGTTTTCCATGTGTTGAGGAAAATTATTCGAAAATTGTAGATAGTTTAAAATCCAAGAGAATTGTTAAAATTGATTTTAAATAATTCTGTGACAAAGAAGGATATCATCCTTTCTAGTATATATGACAAGATTGAAACACAGCTGCGTTCTTTAGAAACGCAGGCAGTCACGCCAAATGTGCAGCTATGTTATATCCGTTAATTGAATTATGTCTCTTGGAGGATTTGAATAAAGTTTGGCAACGATCAACCGAATTTACCAGAAAAGGCGATTCTACAGATGAAATTTTAATTAAAGACCGTCTAGATAATTTGATGTTATTTTTGAAAAATGAAATCAAAAATGAACAGCGGCTGTCAGTGCTAAATGATAGATCTAAAAACACACCTGTAGCTACAGCATTTTGTCTCGTCAATTGCGAAGTTGCCAGATGTATTTTTTGAGATCAAACACATTCAAGCGAAAGTTGCTTTAAGGCTCAGAAACTGACTTGTAAAGAAAAACAAACCAGGTTGTCAGAACGGGGTGGTTGTTTGCGTTGTTTGAAGGTGGGGCATCAATCAAGATAATGTAGAGTATGTTTGAAATGTTTAATATGTCAGCAGCCGCATGTGACTTTAATGTGTCGAAAGTTACCCTTTCATAACCAAGACAAAAATACAGGGGCAGATAAGACTTAAAAGAATTTAAAACTGAAGCTTGTAGTTCTGATCAAACGTTGGCCAACTATATGGCTACTCATGTATTTCTGCAGACATTGAGGGTGAAACTGGCGGGCAAGTCTGGTAATCAAGAGGTGCGAGCGCTCATAGACAGTGGTTCTCAAAGATCGTATATATTGCAGTCTATTGTAGAAAAACTTAGGTATAATCCAAAAAGATCTGAAAGTGTGATTCATTCCTTATTTGGTGGAGTACTTCAGAACAGAGACACAATGTATATAACATCAAGATCTCATATGATGATTACTACTGTTCACTTGAGGAACTCGATCAACAACTGATTTATACTGCAATTTCTCCTGTATTTTCTGGTTCTTGGATGGAGGAGCTGAAAATTTCTAGCCTTCGTATATGTGAAGTCCAATTGAATTATTGATAGGAGCCGACGTTGCTGGGAAGTTATGCACAGGAAAGAGGCATATTTTAAAATGTGGTTTAGTGGCCATAGTGACACTTCTTGGATGGACTTTGATGGGTAAAATCTCTTTAAGCACTTCACTGGGTAGTACAAATATGGCAACACTTTCACTTTTAATAAATGATGCCTGTGTGAGTAATTTATGGGAACTCTATGTTTTGGTAATTTCCAAGCCCTCAGGGAAGAAGTCACGTGAAGCAGCCACTCTAACTGCAAAATAACTTTTCCTAGAAACTATTTCATACGGACCAGACAAGCGATATATAGTAAGAATACCATGGTTAGAAGGACATCCATCACTGTCTGATAATTATGCTGTTGTCAAGAAACGATTAGGTAACATAGTGAACAAACTGAAGAATGATAAACTGTTAGATTCTTATTCCTTTATTTTCAAAGAATGGTGCAAAGAAGAAATCATTGAAAAGGTCGATATATCGACGCTTAAGAAACAATACCTCGTATCTCCATTTTTGTCAAAACTCGATTTAGAATTTTAAATTAATGTCTACTCCTATGCCCAACAGTTCCCAATATCTTGTATCTCCAAGATTAATATTGATACCAAAAACTCTACTTCCATGATAAAAATAACATGTAGGTTTCATATCTATTAATAAGAAAACTTAGTTTTTTTCGTCTCCTATAAAACTGCTAATTTGGAGATAAGAGGTATTGTTTCTTAAGCGTCGATATGTGAAATTGGTGAACAGCTTCATTATCTACCACACAAACCTGTTATAAAAGATGGTAGTGCAACGACCAAAATACGTCCCGTTTTTTATGCATCATCTAAAGAAAAAATAAACCGTCCTTAAATCATGGTTTGGAGAAGGGAGTAAATTTAATCGAGTTGATACCGTCGCGTCGATTCTGTTAAAATTCAGGGAGTATCGAATAGGCATTCAGACATTCGAAAAGCATTTTTGCAGATTAATGTTCATGAATCTGAAATTTTTTAAGGTTCCTTTGGGACGATGAGAATGGTGAGAAAGTTGTATACGGGTATTTTTTAAGGTTTCTTTAGGTCGATGAGAATGGTGAGAAAGTTGTATACAGGCATCAAAGAGTAGTATTTGGTGTAAATAGCAGTTCGTGTTTACTTGGTGCCACCATTCATTATCATCTCTCAGAAAATAGGAAAGTTAGTACCAGATCTGATGCTGTATATTCATCCGAAACAATATTAAAATTGTCCAAAAGTTTCTACGTTGACAATTGTAGTACTAGTGCACCAGATGGAGATTCGCTGAAGAAGTTCAGGCAAGAAACCTGTGCTGTCATAGCAGAAACAAGTTTCGACTTAAGATGGTGAGAGTTTACTCAAGATTTGGGTGTAAATGTGCCTCCTGTACCTGTGATTGGTCTGTCTTCACTTGGAATACTAGTAGAGATCCTCTTTTCATAAACGAATATTGTATGAAATATGCGGAAGATATGTAAACTCAAGTTACAACAAAGAGATTAATACTTTCAATGGTTTAAAGAGTTTTCGATCATCTTGGATTTGCCAACCCTGTCACTTTGTATCGGAAATTCATATTACAACAGACTTGGAAAGAACAAATAAGTTGGGAACACCACTGAGTTAGAAGTTGAAGCAAAGTTTTCGTTTTTGGTTAAAAGATCTATCGTAACTGCTGAATATCGAAAATCCTCGTTGGATAAAATATGGCGGAGAAACTCGAAATTGTAGTCTACACACATTCTGCGATGCCAGTGGAAATGCTTATTCTGCTGTCATATTTTTAAGAGTAGAACAAGGTGATGAAACATTTGTTTATTTATTGGCATCCCAGTCAAGAGTGGCTTCAATGAAAAAGTTATCAATTGCAAGACTGGAGCTTATAGCTGCTACTATTGGCGCTAGATTATTTTGTTCGGTTCGTGAGGCTTTGGAAGCTCATCAGATGCAATGCTATTTTTGGACTGATTCTTCCACAGTACTGTCTTGGATAAAACGCCCAGAAGAGTGGGCAACGTTTGTTTAGAATAGAATGAAAGAAATCCGTCAGTTAACCTCAGTACAGGCTTGGAGGCATGTACGTGATATTTTAAATCCAGCTGATTTACCTTCGCGCGGCTGTTAAGCACGGCAATTACTTCTGTCCAAATGGTGCGAGGGCCCGAGTTGGCTCTGCAAATTAGAAGCATTTTAGCCGCAAGAAGTGATTGGTTGCGATGAAGATGAAATCAATATAGAGGAAGAAAATATTAATCACTACCATGCTCAATTGCAATTCTGATGATTAGCATTTGAAATATTTTTCGAAATATAACAAGATCATTAGAATGATGGGATGGGTGTTTCGCTTTTTTTCACAATACTAGAACACCCGCACAAAGGGTGATAGGTCAATTGTCTGTTGAGGAAATTAACAAAGCTGAAACGTATATTCTTAAAATCATATAAAGTGAAGTTTTTTCTGGAATTGAGGACAAAAGATTGAGCAGCTTAAATCCTTTTCAAGACGAATTCGATCTCGTTCGTATAAAATCCAGTGTATCTAATAGATGTGATGCTAAAGAGTTTCGTTTTTCCGTGGTCTTGTTACCCACGTTGTAGTGAAACGTTTAATTTTTGATTTTCATGTGCAATCATGTCATGTGGGCACTCGAAGACATTTAAGGTTACTGCGAGAGAAATATTGGGTAATTGGTGGGAGACGCGCAATTCGGTCGGTGATATGCAAAAGACATAATGCAAAGAGGCTGAAAACCAATTCCCCGTCTTTACCCCCGGACCGCGTTCATGATGCCGTGGTTTTTGAAGTGATCGGTATTGACTTTGCGGGTCCACTGCATTAAAGACTGGTGACAAGTCCTTGGATATGTCTTTATCTACTTATAGTTTTCTCCAAGTGTTGGGTCAATTCGTTGCCAGACGTGGCCGTCCAAAGATCATTTATAGTGACAACGGGACAAATTTTGTCGGTTCTTCAAATGCTCTTGATAAACTGGACTGAGAAATGGCCAAGGAGCCCAGTGCAGTTCAACGAATTTGGTGAAAGATCAATTCACTAACCGCCTGGTGGTGAGGTTTGGAAACGTTTTGTTGAACTAATGAAGCAACTATTAAGAAAAGTGTTGGGTCGAGCTTCCCTTAATTTTAAAGAACTTTGTGCCGTAATATGTGATTGTGAGTCTATAATTAATTCTAGACCTCTCACATATATGTCTAGTGACACGAATGAACTGGTGACATTGACGCCATCTAGTTTGTTCGGGATCAAGCTGAATATAGTAAGCCTGATTTAGATACCATAAACAAATCGTCTTTATGTTGTAAAATGCAATATAAACAGAAGAGATTGATCTACGTCGCCGTTTTCGTAATGAATATTTGGGACACTTAAAGAGTTTCTCTAATAAAAAACCAGTACGACAAATTTCCTTGGAAGAAGTAGTACTCATTGGCCATAATAACGGAAAACAAATAGACTGGCCACTTGGTAGTGTTAGTGAATTGATTCCTGGTAAAGATGGTAAGATTCGCCTAATTCGTGTGATTACCGAGAGGGAGAAATTTTTGAGGCCTGGTCAGAAGATACATTCCCTGGAGTGCATCGATTTACCAGGAGTTCCAGTGCATAAGAATTCAGTTCCGAGTCGAGAGTCAGAAAAGGCTTGTCAAGATAGTGTGGAAATGTGCTGTATAAACAAAGTAGTAGAATGTCATAATTTTTTTTAAAAAGTTGAAAAATGTCTTGTTTTTGAGTAGTCTTTTTTTTTAAATAAAAAGCTAATAATTCTTCATATCGGTGTTTAACACTTTTCGAACCTTGACAAGATTTTAAACGGGTAATTTAATTTTAAGCCGCAACAATGTGCCTCTTTTAATCATTCAACTGCGACGTGACTCATTAATGTGCGTGATATCTCCAAGAACATTCTGAAAACTCACTGATGCCATAAAACATAGACCATAGAATCTGCAAAAGTTGAGGCACAACTTCTCTTTGTTGGTCGGTCCAATGCTGGTTATAATTGTTCCAACAAATTTAAAACCATTGCTCTCAGAAGTCGATAATACCTAAATAAAAATACATCATTTATTAAAATAACGGTACTTTCTGTGCTACATATTTAACAGTGTGTCCCCGGAATGGAGTTCACAATACTTATAATTTTTTTTTTCAATTTTTCGAAAAACTCATTCTTTATAAAAAGTTTTACTTATTTTGAAAATTCAAAAAACGTAAACAAATATTCGAAAAATTATACAGGGTGATCAAAAACTTAAAAAATGTGAAATTTGTTGAAGAATAAATATATTTTTTCTTTAGAGAAAAATGTCATGAATAATTGTTGTTCATAATCATAAAACCGACTTAAATTAAGAATTTCGTTGAAAAAAATTTGATGTCATGGAAGACCAATATTTTCAAGTTAATGCTGAAATCGTGCTCTATTTTTCATTTTAAAGAAAAAAATTTATTCCTTAAAAAAATTTACGTTTTATAATTATGAACAACAATTGTCTTTGACATTTTTCTCTAAAAATAAAAATATTGGTAGTTTACTCTTGAACAGGGGGATGAGGTATGGACATCCGTTTAATTTCCGATATTCGATCAGTGAAGTTAAGCAGCACTGATCGAGTCCGGCAATTGGATGGATGAACGATAGCTCATCTAACAGTCGGTAGGCTGTCAACAGACAATCCAGGGAAGCCCGCTAGCCTGATGCAGGCGGAGAGGCAAGCCCGGGTGGAGGGTCGAAGAGACCTACCCAGGAGGTTTGCCACTCTGCTAGCGGTGCAGGCGAGCAGGCCCAGGCGGTGGGTTAGTTGACAGTCAAAGACCGTGGTTCGGAGTCCACGCTAAACTGTAGGTCCCTAGGTAAAAGGGCCCATTGCGGCCTACTTGCCTAGTAAAATAAGTAGCTACTACTACTACTACTACTACTCTTGAACAAATTTTAAATTTTTTAAGTTTTTTGCGGCTTCTGAATTTTCAAAATAAGCAAAACTTTTAATAAAGAATGACTTTTGCAAAATTGAAAATTAAAAAAATTTTCAAGTATCGTGAACCTCATGCATAAATTTTAATTAACATTTTGACAGGTCCTCTTATGTTTTAGTGAATAATAATGTTATTTTATAATCATGGGCAACTGAGGTCCAGATTTAGGATAATTCTTTAAGACTTTTAACTTATCTCTAGTTACGATTAGACATTTTTTTATTCAAGAAAATGTGTTTGTAATTGAAAAACGTTTCAAATGATATATTACAATAATTTGAGTACCCTTGGAAAACAAAATATATACAGCGTACTTGGACAAGTGCAATGTGCATGTTTTTTAATGATATTTATAGAACAAACAGGTACAATTTAAAATAATATATTTTGAAATAATTTTTCTGGTTATGTTTACGTTACGTTTAGTATAAATATATGTAATTGAAAAAAATATCTATTCTTACACTGTATAAGTAGTGGCAAGTACCTATACTATGCCACCAGATAACCAAATATATTTCGCATTTTTGTCAGCATGTTCTAAATTTCAAATGAGTTACTAGTAGGTATTATTTGATCTCGTGTCTCGTGTTGTATGAACTTTTAAATCGCCCTATATAAATATTTACCTAAGATACGTTGGTTTACTTGATGTAATACTATTTTTAACAAAATAAACGAAATGATTCACACAGTATCCAGCTGATTTAAAAATCATTTTGTTGGTTAGTTCATTTAAATGGTTACAATATTATACAAATGTCATTAATTGTCCATCATTCTGGAAATAAAGTGCTTTAATTTCATAAAATTTTATACCTTTGCAATAATTACATAAATAAATATAAAATAAATCAAGTACTCACCTATCTTTGATATGAATGAATGCAAAGAAACCAAACTGGATTTATGTATACTAAATAACCTAAAAATAATAACAAATATACTGCAGTAATTCTCTTAATTTCAACAGTTCCAACTTAATGAGAATGTAAATTAAATCAGTCACAGAAATTGATTTTATATTGATTAATTTATCATCTACAACACATCTAACCTACAAACGTCTTAAAACTCAATCTGACGATCGCGTTGACCTTGCACTAGCTACTTATCGTGCACAGCTGGTTTTGTGCGCTAAATTCAAATAAATATCCTTTTTCTGTATTAATTTTCACTTATTTAATTAAAATTAAATCATTAGTTTGTTTATATGATGACGGGCCACAAACTATTCATAATTTTACACATATTTGTTTCTATCGCCCAGTATGGCAATATTTTAAAAGAGGCGTGATTAGATGAAATAGAGCGAAGACAAACGTTTTGAAAAAAATTAAATGGAAGATATGCTGCTCTCAGTTTATTTAATCATAATCCCGCTTTGTGAATTCAGCCTTAAATGTCTAAAGAATATAGTCAAAACCCTGACTCTCCAGGCGAAAATAGAAGATGTAGCAACCCTGTATATTATATACTCGTAGATAGTGAAAACAAATAGGAACTGAAGTGGTATAATTAAACAACTACAAATATAGTCGTTTTTCTTTTAGAAATTACCAAAATTTCTCTGAAATCTAGTTCGCAAAATTATGATCTGAAAAGTATATTTTTTCTGATGGTCTGTTGACCAATTTTATAAATACAGTCGAACTTCTCTAACACGAACCTCCTAAATCCCCCCAGACTGTTCGAGTTAGAGAAAATTAAAGTTAAAGAAAATACTTTTAAAACGAAGTGTATATCAAGGGCACAGAAGCATATTTGAATTACAGAGAATTTCGACGTATAAGAAGTTAAGTTATAGAAGTTCGACTGTAATATAACTCTTGTCAACATTTAAAGTTGTATCTAAAAATTGGGAAATACAGTGTTACTCCGTAGGTACCTAGTTTTAACACCGGGCATAGTAAAAAAAAAATAATGGACGAAAGTAATTTCAGTAAAAATGTTCTAATTCGATAATTTTTTATAAATTAATATGCAAAATTGGCTCTTGGGAACTGTACAATTTTTACTAATTATGGTTTAACACACTATTTTTCATTAGTTACAGAAATTTAAATTTATTTTAATAAAGCGAAATTTGTAAAAATAAAAAATGTATCTTATGTTGTTCTGATAATAGTTTTCCTGCAAAACGATTGTGTTCAGACATATTTATTTAATAATGATTAAAATCAATTATAAAAAATAAAATAGAATAATTTTAATAATATCTGATGTGTCCAGCACATGACTTTTTTATACCAGTATATATCATTCTGATTTAAAAAAATCATTCTATTTAATTCTTCACACACACGCACACACACCAACACGCGCGCACACACGCGCACACGCACGAACGCACGCAGGCACACGAAAGCACAAACGCACGCAGGCACACGAACGCACAAACGCACGCAGGCACACACACACGCACGAACCTACAGACATCATGGGGCCGTTCATAAAATACGTCACGCTACATTCAACTTTTTTTGACCCCCTCCGCCCCTATTGTTACGCTGTGTCACACTTTCTGTGACCCCCCTGTAAATATTTCGTCACAAAAACTAAGACCCCCCCTGAATATAATAAATTTCAATGGATAGTACACAAATTTTGAAAATTATTAAATTATTAAATAATTTCTGATAAAGTTCACCTCTTACCGATGTCATTTTTTTCTAATATATATCTCAACTATTAAATCCAGGAGTTACAAATTTCAGTTAAATGGTTCACGTAATAAAGAATATTTAATTGAGAAATATGTAAAAAGCGTCTGTATAAGTTCACTGCTAAATGTCGAATGAAGGATAATAAATACATGAGAAACAGTATTTTCATTTGTTACTGAGTCGAGAGCGCCGAAACGTGGAAACGTTAAACTCTTAAGTATTGGAAAAACAAAGAAACCAATTGTGACGGATTGCAACGCCGCTAGAGACAAGTCAAAACGCTAGAGCCGCGCCACAGAGCTCATGTCGAAAAATAAACATAAGTAAATATATCGAGTTACAATATATTGTAATAAAACTATATACGTTTAAAAGTCTATGTATTTACTAAATACGAAATGAATGACTTTGTATCATAATAAAAATTGAGAAAAAAGTATTTATTGAAAAAATATTAATTTAAAATATTTTAATGAACGGCGAACGTCACGTTGCCGTAGACCCCCGTCCCCCCTTGTCACATCTTGTCACACTCAGCAAGACCCCTCCCCCTCTTGTATGCGAACGTATTTTATGAATGGCCCCCATTCGGAAAATAGTCAGAATGGATTCAGGAAGGTTCAAAACATAATATATATCAATCAAAATCTCGAGGTCGAAAAAAATCACGATTACTATACTTCCTATAATTCTTTCAGTTTTTGAGGACCAATTTTACTAAAAATTTTCAAAACTAGTACCTTCTAGTAATTCCGACCGTTGTTAACGTGAAATTAGTACATTAATTTATAAATTATTTAAACAGTGTTTTATGTAAATGTTATATTTACTATAATTTAAATAATAATATAGTGAATTAGGATGTAAGAGGTGTTAAAGGTCATAAATGTATTTCTATAAATATAACCATACTAAAAACTTCAAAATATGATAACATTGATAGCAGAAGGTTAAGTTTATCTGACATTGATTTTCGATAGCGGGCGATAACCCGACACTAAAATTATTCTTTTACCTTATTAGTTTATTATATTAGATTTGCAAATGTATTGCACTCGCGTGAATACTGCTTAACATGAATCCCTGCTTAACGTGAACACCTAAATGATCTACTAAATGTACTTTAACTTCTTTTTTTTTTCAAAGATGCAAAGATGTAGACAAAGTAAAATAAATTAATGTTAAAAATAAAATTACATACATTTTTATTTGTTTTTAAGAATAGACCTCGCTAACAACAATCACGCAAACATGAACACAGCTGGTTTTAGTTAGTTCACGTTAGCGAGAGTGCATTGTAGTAATAAATACTAAAAGTAATATCTAAATATAAGATTAAAAGTCGTAATCCTTTCACGTTATTTAATTGAAAATTAAATAAAGTTGCCAACACATTTCTTGATGATTTATAAAATTTGTATCTTAAACAAAGAAAAGCGATTAAGCTTTAATTGCGATTGCAAATTAGTAAAAGATTTTTACCAAATAAATGAAAATCCTTCGCAGACCGGTACACGCAACGTCAACAAGGAGGATTGTAGAATCATGTCTTTATGTGATAGTAATCTTACAACTTTATTTGTTTACATAAGCAAATAGTAATTTAGTAATCAATCATCATAATATCTTGTAGAACAAATTAAATAGTATTTTAACAGTACAGCAAACTACTACTGGGTTAGAATGAGGGCTAACGTTTTCAGGCTCACCAGTTGGCGCCACTGGCGAGTGTTGTGTCAAAAGTTATTGTTAGGCGCGGGAAAAGTTTATAGTGTTTTATTATAATTATTTCGTACACCAGCAAATAAAAAACCTTGTTAATTGTGCCTCAGTGTTGTACAGTTCCATTTTGTTCGGAAACAGAAGGCGGACATATGCTTCCGAGAGACAAAATTCGCCTAGATAGAGATAACTTTACTCCTTCGAAACATTCGTGTGTTTGTAAGAAACATTTTAATCCTGATGATTATGCGTTACCAAAGGAGTCTACTGCAGAAAATCGTGAGTAATAATCATGTACATTCGTTGTTTTCACCATGCTCATTCTTGGTATAACCTAACTTAAATGACATAAGACACTTCTGATAAGTACAATAATTTCCCTACTGAGCAAGTAAATTACTACTTTCCCCTTCTGCCATCATTGTGTTACATGTTTTTCAGCTAATTTTTATAAAAATTACTAAAAATTATCGTTAAAAAGTCATAGTAAACATTAACGTTCAGTGACATTGACCTTTCCCTACACTAGCACCTCTCGTGGTGAATTCAAGCGCGTTAACCCTCATTACAATTCGATAATAGTTAAAAATAAAATGCACTATTTCCTAGTTTGATTTGACCAAATTCAACAAATTAGTAGTTAGATGAAAAAAAATAGTCTACACACCTATTTTTTAAGTTAACGTTTCTTTTATTGTGCGACAATTTTTTATTAGTTGTAATAACAATTATCTTTTGTTTAAAATTACCAATATAGTTTAATGTAACAAAATTAACGATGTTGTTAGTTAAACATTTTTGTTGTTGAATTTAACCCATATTATTTATTTGGGTGCAGTGTTATTAGTTATTACTTGTTACTATTTGTAAAGTAATCTCACCTCTCTGTTGGAATATTTTGACATTTTAATTTTTATTATCTATTAGTAAAGTTCGCGGTATCGGAGCATTTTTTCAATTAATATATTGCGTGACAGTGGTAGATGCAGTTACCATTAACTCGTTAATATTCTACTACCACATAGAGACTTATGATTCTGAAATCCTCCTTTTTGACGTTGCGTGTACCTATTTAGCACTGACGAAGGCAATAACCAGAAATTAGTCTGCGAATGGTATACGCAACGGCTTCAAGAAGGATTTCCGTGGGTAATCGCAATTAATACTTAATCGCTTCTCTTTGTATGGTACAAAAATACATATTTTATAAATCATCAAGAAGTGTGTGTGGCAACTTTATGTAATTTTCAATTAAATAAAGTGAGAGGATTACGACTTTTGATATCTTGTATTACTTTTAGTATTTATTACTATTAGCAAATTAATCTCGCCTCTCAGTTGGAATATTTTGATATTTTAATTATTATATGGGCAAACTCTTATCACAGATGTTTGCTAAAATGTTGTTGTTTGTATTGGGATTATTAATATTAAATTAAATTCCAAAACACGTTTCCGTAGCTGCATAGTTGTTTTTTTTTTGAGATATGGCACGAAGCCTTTGTTTTAATTCGAACTCCAATAGCTCTGTCTTTGATTATTATTAATATTGTTGCATTCTAACAACAGTCGGTATCTGACATTTAAATTTGTCAAAAAATTACAGATAGAAATTAAAGAAATAATAAATTAATAAGTCACTCTTTCAGTCCACAAGCGCTGTCCGATTCTTTATTGTCCGCAACTGTACGTTCCCGATAATGACACATTTAGGTCGCGGATGATAAATAAAATTATATATTACCTACACGTATAAAACTTCTTAACTTTTACATGTTACATACCGAGTGCAATAGCTAAGATTGCGTACCAGCAAATAATTACATGTGACACAGATTCTATGTTTTCTGCTGAAAAATGTGTCCTTCGTGGGGTAAACACACTTGTGTAAGAAGAAAATAATTTTTCAACATCTATCGAAGTAATATTTGCAAACTTGCATTTTGTATATTAGGGATGAGATTTAAAGATTCGTCTAATGACAATAAAAAAAATTCTGGTCTTTGAATTATTACTATAATAAAAACAAAGACATATTTTTGTCAAAATGAGAAAAAATAATAACATTAATAAATAATAACATCCTGAAAAAAGAATGTTTCTCAAGCACTGAACTACGAAAGCACAAAAATGGATTTAAATATTGCAGTTGATATCACAAAATTCACTCTCGCCTTTTTCACTATCTTCTTCATTTTTAGATGAACTACTATCCTCATTCAACATTATAATAAATTTATTTCCGCTATTTATATGAAATTTGGCAATTTTTAAATAATCATCCTCAATTGTAATTACTTTCCTAATTCCATGTTCATTTTCGAATTAACTCTACGACTTTTTTTATCGAATTTCGGAAAAATATTTCCTTTTCTGACATTTTTCTTCAATTTACATCAAATTAATTCAATCGAGTTGAAAATACAGAAATATGGCGGTAATCTCAACACTTTGTGGCCATATATCTCCTCTACAGTGTCTATATTACAGAAACTGCATCGATCGATATAAGGAAAAGTACGCACCAGAAAATTTTGAAAATTTAGGGACCTACTAACGGCAGTGTGGCCTAATCCAACTAAAATAATTACAAGCATCCGGCACTTCCGGTTATACCGGAGGTCGATACCAACTTGCTTATTATAAATTGAACACCCTATATATTTTAGTTTTTTCTAAAAGCATATCCTATGCCTAAACCCAGCCGTTTCAGAGATATGACATTTTAAAAAAATGTTGACAGGTGTAATGGTTTACAATAACCTTTATAACTTTCTTCGTGTAAAAGAATACTCATTTGCATTAAGACCCTAAGGTGCTACGCTCTACAGTTTAAAGAAATTCAATAATAGTATACCAAGTGTTCCATTTGTGACGTTACTTTTTGTAAACTTCAAACCGCGAAAACTTGCTTAAGTCAAATGGAACACCCTGTATTTTTTACATCAAGTTATGTATAATTAAATTCCTTTTTATCTGATATACGCATTGTGGGGATTTAAGTTACAACTTTTTGAAATATTTGCGATTTTCTTAGATATTCAAGAATTTTTAGTAAAAATTAGCCATGATTAGAAACACATCAGTAATGTCAGTCATTCTATTATGTCAAAAAATGCCACCGCGTTTAAATTACACCCACGCCCACGAAGACTTTTTGAATTTGTTTATTATTTATGGAGAATGTGATAAATATCAAGAACTTGTAGTACATTTGTTACTAGATATCCAGAAAAACGGAAAATAACACTAAACACTGTAACATGCCTATTAATTGGATTGAAGACACTTTGAATAAACTAAAATAGCTAAGCTAAAATCAACTAAAAACATGATTCCATTTTAATTTAATAATTGTTTAAAATTCCGCCCTCGAATCTCCACACATTGTTCGCACCTTCGGATTAGTTCTTCACGGGTAGCACTTAGCACTTCTAATTGAATCCTGTGATAAGTTTTGAAATGCATTTTTTACTCTCTGCATACAATCTTCAATAGTTGTTAATGGGCTCTCATAAACTTTATTTTTAATAGTTCCCCAAATAAAATAATTCAAAATTGATAGATCGCGCGAGCGATAAGGTCCATTATTGGCGATCCATTGATCGTAAAAAAGTTTCTTGTAAAAAATTATTTATCAAATACGCGTTTTGTGGGAGAGCACCATGTTTCTGTGTTCGGCGAGAGGTAAATTTTCTAAATAGTTATTATTCAAATTTTGTAAAATATGTAGATCAGTCACCTAAAAAAAAACACAAAAACAAAATTATTAATTATGCATATTAGCAGAAGAAGAAATCTTTATAACTTAATGTTTCAATTTCCTGATAAAATTCTAATGCCACCATTCTATCGTTTCTTATGGCACAGTAAACATTAAACTCCAACTTTCTTGAAAATTTCGCTCCCTGAACACATGAGGATCGAGTCGCTCCAATAATGCGATTTGTGTCGATTAAAAAGTCCATTTTTGGTAAATTTATCTTCATCTGACCATATAATATTTCCCAAATAAGAATCGTCGCCTACAGACCTTAGAATAAATCTGTTTCTTTTAATCGTTGAACCATTTGGAGTGAAAACATGTTTAAATTTATGTTTAATTAAGATTCTGTGAACTGAATTCTTGCATAGTCCCGATTCCAGAGCAGCTTGTCTTAATCATTGGAAATGCATGAAAATATCCCAGAATTGCTATTTCTACGTTTTCGCCATCAACAATAGGCTTCCGCTTTTGAATTCTTGCCTTGACAGAGCGATAGTTTTTAAAATTATCCAGTATGCGTTTTACAGTGTTTCGTGATGGTTTCCGTTTTTGTGGATATCTAGTAGCAAATGTACTACAAGTTCTTGATATTACTTTACCACATTCTCCATAAATAATAATCAAATTCAAAAAATGTTTGTGGATGTAATTTAAACGCGGTAGCATTTTTTGACATAAGATAATGACTGACGTTACTGATTGTTTCTAATCATGGCTAATTTGATAACATTTTTACTAAAAATTGTTAAATTTCTAGGAAAAATTTAAAATAAGCAAGTTGGTATCGACTTCCGGTATAACCGGAAGTGCCAGATGCTTGTAATTATTTTAGTTGGATTGACCACACAGCCATTAGTAATTCCCTAAATTTTCAAAATTTTCAGGTGCGTACTTTTCCCTATATCGATCGATGCAGTTCCTGGTGAGCCACCCTGTATACTTCTCATAATTTTTCATTTGCAGGACTTCCAACAGTTGTGCTGTATTATAATTTTCCTCATAATACTTTTACCTCGTAGCGCCTAACTGCAGCTGAGCCATTACTCGTAGACTACCCTAGAGAAACTAGATCTGTAAATTCTGCCATAGTATAGACTAGACATACATTTTTTTACTCGGACAATGAAATAATTTATGTCACTCTTAATTTGCAATTCTTGGAGTGAACATACCACAATAAAAAATCAAAATCAAATAACTTGAGAACGGCTGATTCTACCGTATATCAACAATACCCTTTTTGAGCCTATTAGACCTAAGAATATTTTCCTTGTCGATTTGTATCCCAAAAGTAGTAAATAAAATAGGGTAAGAAAGACGAAACCACCCCAATAACAACCTTTAAAAAGGGGGTCAATTCCAGGAGGTACACCCAAAAATGGATTCTACTACCCTTTATTCCTGCCTAAGATTATAATTTGATATTTCAAACCATTTAAAGGTAATCGTCAAAAAAAGTAACTTTTATGAGACACCATATTGGACTATGGGTCTATATAACAAACGACATTTTATTTTTTTTACGACTCGGCCCTGAGGTATTGCCCTGTAATTACGAATCACCCTGTGTATGTGTATACATATAAATATTGTATTTGTGACTGATAACAGAAAAAACGTTGATAGCATAATTTCAAATTTATCAAACGGTACTTCAAAAGTATTTATGATATACATAAGTAATAATAAGCTACTCAAGCTAATCAAAGGTGGTATTACAAAACCACTCATTGTAAACTATTGTTTCGCAAGCGGAATATTTCCGGATAAACTAAAATATCCAAAATATCTCCTGTGTGTAAAAATAGAGACGAAAGTGATAAGATTAATCATCGTCCACTGGCTATCACACCCACTTTTTCAAAACCAATCGAAGCTGCATTTATTAACCAAGTAGTAGAGTATTTAGAGAAAAATAATCTGTTCTCAGTTCTCACATACTGAATTTGGGTTTCGACGACAACTCTTAACGATACACGCCGTTCAAAAATTGGTGACAGAAGGTTTGTAGTACACCTTCGAGAGAGGAGAGATTTTGTCTAAAACTTTCTGCGAGAATTTGATTGCTTCTCAAGAAAAACCATCATATTACGGCATTAGAAGTTCACCGCTTTTATAATTTGTTACTTCTAAACAAACATAATTTTATTTGATTGGATATAACATATTTATGATTAATTATTTTATAAGGCATTTTGTTCTAGGTTACTAAGGCAATATGAAGAGTGGGACTACAAACAATGTTATTTATAAAGAAGTTGTCGTAGTAGGTAAGTAATCTATGTTATATAATGATTTTGAGATAGTTTTTGAGGGATTTCACTTAGGACCTTATCCTAGTACTGTATTTAGCAGGGTTGTTATGTTTAAAACAAGTGTTTAAAACACTTACAAAAAAAAACATATAAAACAACATGTTAACATGTTTTTTTTAAGTGTTTTAAATATTTTTTTAAATTTATATTCACATCAAATGAAAATAACACTACATACATTAGTGCGGAAAGTTGTTTTTCGACACGGGACTGTAAAACGCAATTTTCTATACTGCTTTGAATGAAATTCGGACTCTATACGGTCGTAGAAAAAATAATTTTTTGGATACCATTATAATATAATAATAATATAATTAATTTCGCATGAATTTTCTTTTCCTATTTATTTTGATAATAAAATATTTTTCCTTAATTTAGTTAAATAGATTAGTTATGTTATTTAATAAAATTTAAATTTTAAAATGTGATTTTTCGTATCCTCTCCAAAATGTTCGCTAGCTCGTTGTTTTTTTAATGGTTTAAGTTTATTAAAATGTTATTAATTGTTTACCTGTGTATAGTTTTTTTTTTATTTTCTGTAAACAAGAAATTATTTGTATATAATAATGAAATCGTGATTTTCAGTTAAAAATATCTGATGTGGCCAGCACATAACTTTCTTATACCAGTGTTTATCATGCTGATCTAAAAAAATCATTCTATTTAATTCTTCACTTACCTCAATTAAATTTTAATAGCGTACCTTAAAATGTTTCATTAAAATTTTTAAATAATTAATTATCAGCGTCATTAGATACTGTTAATAATAATTCGTCATATATTTTAAAAATGTCTTCTTATTATTGACATTGACATTTTTGTAACTAAATTAGACATTTCAAATGTCAAACTGTCAAATTTATCCTAATCCCATTTTATGAGGTCAAATGTGTACAAAATTTCAGTTTACATCAGCTTTATTGTACTTGGAAAATATATTATTTTCGCTTGATGTAGTAGACATGATTTATAATCTTTCATCAAGAATATATTTTTTTTGTAGTCAAATACAAAAAAGTTAGGGTCCCGTGGATCTCCTTTCAGCTGACCAATTTTCTCTTCACCAAATTTATTATTGTCTTTGTCGAGATTCGTCCAGAAATGCAATACAAATTTTTTAATTTTTTTCCCGAAATTGTAACTTTTTTCTTCCATTCATTATGTCTCTTCTGGTGGTACCACATTCACCAAATTTAATGTGTCACCTAAAATGTTGAAAATCTTAACGGCCAAATTTGGGAATCCTCCCATTAGTATTTTTTGAGTTATCGGGGATACACACATACACACATCCACACACACACACACACACGCACGCACGCACGCACGCACGCACACACACACACACACACACACACACACACACACACACACACACGCACGCACGCACGCACCGACAGGCATCATTCGGAAAATAGTCAGAATGGATTCAGGGGGGTTTAAAACGTATATATCAATCAAAATCTCGAGGTCGAAAAAAAATCACGATTACTGTATTTACTTATTTATATTAGGTATAAAAAAGTAAAAAAATAATAATAAGGAAATGTATTATTTAAATATCTATGGAAACTATGTTTCCAATAGGGTAGTTTCAGAAGCAAAAAAGTATGGCACTGATCAAACGACAGAACATCAAAATTACTAAACAACGAGTTTTGGCTCTGCCAGCACTATACGGTCAAAAATATGTGTATACTATAGTGGAGTGTGAAAATTTATAATTTATAAAATATAATCGTTATTTTTCATTATAGACATTTAAAAAACCGATTGTATTCGTAATAAAAAAGATCTGTCAGAATATCCAAAAATATACAAGGTGTTCCATTTGAAAATCAAAAGTTGTTTGCTAAATACCTAAATATTTTTCTACGACTATTAAGAAATCTATTTATTATATACGTGTTATTGATTAGTAAATCTAGTACATTGTATACGATTTTTTATTTCCCACTACTTGCAATAGCAACTAGTGCACAAAAGGCCTATTGTGGTTCAGGTACAATTAAGCTATGGCCATAGCAACACGACTAGTAAAATACAAACACAGCCGCGCTGTCAAATGTTTTTTGAATAGGAGTAGTAAACTTAGTAGTAGAAAAAGTATAAGTCTATAACTCGCACGGAATACCCATTTCTTTATTCGTATGATTTACAAACTTTATGTATAATGTAGTACATAATAACAGGGAGAGAATGAATATTTAATGTCGCCCTCGGTCAGTGACTATTTCAGGCATTTTCTTACTTTAATTACAATGTTTTTTCACGTGTTCGTAGTGTATATGTTACTGTAAAAGTATATAGCGGGAAATGTGCACAAGTGTAGACAAATATGTACTTTAATCAGCCTTGTTGGTAAAAGTGGTCGCGACGGCCAACGTAAATAGGAGCGGTGCACACGCGGCCAGCTGGCCGCACTCTCAGTGATTTGTACAGAATGTAATAGGTGACCGCTCACTAGCAGTTGACTACACAGTGGCCAGTACAGTACAATCCGTACTCACTGATTCAAATGCAGCGTGCTTTATCCTTTCTTCCTTACTGACTGCACACACACATGCTAGCCACTCTGGCCTGATCGCGTTCTCGGTCGTGTATATCCTGACCGTGACGGCCATGATGGTCGCGACCTGGCAGCTTAATGCGCGGACACTCTTTGATATACATTAAGCAAAGTAAGCGATCGCACAAGGTCCGGAGCTCGAAGGAATCCGCAAATGATTGAAAGACAGACACTAAAATTCAAAATTTCAGTTCAGTAAGCGCACGCGTAGCGAGATTAGAATGTGTTTATTCAATATTCAGTTTACCTACAAACGGCGCAGTGTGTAGACGGCGCAAGGATAAAAATAAATAGTAACTATGTCGACAATATCACGGAGGATGTGAAAAATCAGTACGTGTGGATTTGTGTTAACGACGCCATGGATTTTAAGCGACATAAAATCTTTCATGTTATGTGTATTTTAAGTGCTATTCAGAGTACACCTCCACTGTTAATATGGAGTAAACGGGTGTTGCCAACAAATGCGCAAACAGTTGAGGAAATAGTGGTAAATGCTTTGTGTAATATTGGTTTTAAAAGTCAAAATGTTTTACTGCTTGTATCAGACGCAGCGGCATACACAGTATACACTGTGTCCCAGGATAGATGTACAAGAGGTGTAATGAACAAAACATTTTCGAATTTTGGAATGGCACTTCGGGAATCGGCTCTACTTAGTGTAAAACTATGTATCAAAAATTAGTTGAACTGGTGTTATACAGGGTGTTTTTTTTTAAATAAGATAATACGTTAAATTCGTAATACTAATTTATTTGAGAAAAGATATTTGTGATTTCAGAGCACTCTCAACTTGCAAAAATGATATATAAACCTTCAAAATAAAATACTAATTTATTAAAAAAAAGGGGCAGTTCCAAAAAAATTAATTTGTTTTTCTGAAATTTAGTAAGGAGGCACAGTATATTAGTGACCATTATGTATTTACTCATAAAACACCCTGTACAACACCTACAACTCATTTTTTGATATATCTTAGTTTTAGGACTGAATCTCCAAAGTGCCATTCCAAAATTTCACAATTTGTTGTCCATTATACCTCTTGTTACATCTATCCTGGGACACAGTGTATGTGTAAATCTGTCAAGCTTTTACAATCCACGTATCCCAATCTGATTCATGTAACTTGTCTGGCCCACGCCTTGCATCGCGTAGCCGACAAAGTACGTCACCAATACCCTGCAGTCAACCGATTAATTGCAAAATACAAAGGACGTATATATAAAAACCAGTTCGCGCCAACAATTTAATGAGCGCCTCTGAATTATCTTTACCATCACAAGTACTATCCAGCTAGTGAAAAAAGCCCCCGGGGCAAGGGAGAGTATTGCCGATAAGCTTTCTGCGAAATAATATGCTAGGAATGTAATATCTCTTCCAATGAGTAAGTGCGGATGCAAACGATCACAAAAATTTGCCATGCACTAATTCATGTATTTCGTTTACGCTTAATTGTGAATGGAATGCAGAAATCACATTTTTTCCGCGGGTCTTTCCCCAACCAGACAGTGTATGTACGCGATGAAGCACATGGTTACAAGCTGCAGTCTACTATTTCGAACATTTTGAAAGTAGAACAGTTTATAATGGAATTAAATTCCCGAGAATCTGACTCTATAAGATGAAGTCAGGCAAAATTTCAGGTACCTAACATTCAAGCGCGGTTACGTACTATATATATACATGAGCGATTCCAAATTTTAATTCAAGCACTTACGAAACTAGAATGTACTACAGTACCTGTAGAGAAATCTGTAAATATTATCCGTAATGTACAGACTTCACTGAGCGGTTTATCGAATCGTCGTGGTGTGGCTGTTAAAGATAAAGATGTCTTAACTAAAAATTTTGGTTTTAAATATGCGCGTATGGAGATTTGCCGTGGGGCCCTTCTTAAATTTGCATCACTGACATCTGTCGACGCAGAACGCTCCTTTTTTGCTATACAAAGTGAGGTATCGACCAAATCGTTCCAATCTGAATGCTGTTCACGCAGAACATATTCTGATAATATTAATCTATACTAATGCTTTGAATACAATACATAAGGTTCATAATATGTTAAGAAACTCGAGGTAAGTATTTTAATTATAATTGTTATTATTTTTACCCCATGTGCCCGTTCTGCACGCACGGAAATTGTCCGGTATCTACTGATTAATTTATTTATATATTTTATGGCGCTAATGCTACGAAATAAAACATAAAACCAGAAGAAGTTTTTATATTAACGAAAATAAAACAAGTATGAAAAATTACAGTTGTGCGAAGATACGTAATGTGTATCTGTTGAGAGGTGTGGTAAGACTATTCGTGAAGTGTTAGTCAGGTAAGACTATTTATGTAAAAGGGTTGAAAACGATTAACGGAAATTCCCTACGTTATTGTGGTCAATGATACCTTGTTAAATTGCGGGTTATTCTAAGTTGAATTTAAAGTGTCACTATTAGGGAACCCCGATTGTAAACTTAAATAATTATCTATTATTGTGGTTCCAGGAAGGTATGTTAAGATTGTGGTTTCTAAGTAGAATTGAAAGTGTAAGATATTGAGAATACCGACAGTAAACTTAAATAAGTCTTTATTGACATAGTGAGTGATAAGTGTATCCCTCTGGTGGTCGGTGCTACACCAGTCAGACATCACTGTGTCTTAGTGACTGATAGCGACCTGCAAAGCAGGTACCAAGTGTTTCCACCTCTTAACCTGGTGGGCTAAACTATATACTGAATAAGATTTGCAGGAAACAACTACTCAGCGGACAAAGGCCCCGACCTGCATTGAACTAAACCTGCAAATCTTGTTTGGTAGCTAAGATCATTTGTCAATTCCTCACTAGACATAGACCGGTTTCGAACTTTTTATGTTCTCGTCAGTATGCCATAAGTAATGGAAAAGACAAATAACAATAGCAAACCAGGCTAGCCTAAAGCAGACTAAGCAAAACAGACATAGTGAGTGATAAGTGTATCCCTGCTTAGTCTGCTTTAGGCTAGCCTGGTTTGCTATTATTATTTGTATTTTCCATTACTTATGGCATACTGATGAGAACATGAAAAGTTCGAAACCGGTCTATGTCTAGTGAGGAATTGACAAATGATCTTAACTACCAAACAAGATTTTCAGGTCTAATTCAATGCAGGTCGGGGCTTTTGTCCGCTGAGTAGTTGTTTCCTGCAAATCTTATTCATTATATAGTTTAGCCCACCAGGGTTAGAGGTCGAAGCTCTTAGTAACTGCTTTGCAGGTCGCTATCAGTCACTAAGACACAGTGATATCTGACTGGTAGTAGCATTGACCACCAGAGAGATAACACTTATCACTCACTATGTCTGTTTTGCTTAGTCTGCTTTGGGCTAGCCTGGTCGTACGACAAGGTACAACTTATCAAAAGGGGAATTAACAAATTTATAAAATAAGAGTATATACGAGTATATTCATGGGATAACACACTGGTGCCGTGGCTAGGATAACTTAAAGTAAATACACGAGGGGGGGGAGTTACAATAGAAAATAATAATTTCCATGATTTGTATTTGATGTCTTGATTTTAAAATAGATACGTATTAGTATCAAATAATTTATTAATTATTAATGTAACTAAAATAATATATTTGTTTTTTATTTCACAAATTAAACATCGAGAAGATTGTTTTGTACTACATAATACATAAAATAGCCTGCTACTGATATGAGACTAGATTCAAATAATCGAATATTGCAAATTGCAATACATTCAATTATTCTAGTTCGTATTTCGCTTTACTAAATTAATTCGAAGGTCGAAGAAGTTATTTTAACTTTTTTAAATCAACCCGATCAACAAGTTTTCTATTTTTACCTTTGATTACTACAGCCCGGAAAATAATTTGGTGTTCCAAATTTTAACTAACTACAATATTCTAAATAAATCCACGTTAATAAATACAACTGACATCTATAAACAATGAAATGATTATTTTATTTAGAAGGTGGCTGCACCCTTAATACGGCCCGGAAAATAATTTGGTGCTGCAAGTTTAATTTATTGCGATATTTCACATCCACGTTAAAAAGTTTAACTGATATCTAATTAATAGAAAAATTATTTTTTTTAATATTTGGGAGGCTGCATCCTTAGTACGACTCGGAAAATGATGCGATACTTTCAACATATCCACGTTCAAAAATTCAGAAGTCGGAAACAATGTCTGCTTTAATATCGTTGCATATGTAATTTTTCCTTAATGTGGATTCCACAGGCACAGTAACGTTATTGTACTTTCCAATACCATAATTTTGCAGAAACTGTTTAAAATGAGGGTTATCCTATTTGGCCCACGAAATATTACACGCCGCCATCATTTTATCTAAATCTAAAGTAATTTTTTCGTTTTTCACTAGCACTCATACTGTCACACGTGTTTTATGATTTTCAATTGTAACATGCTGTAAAACCTGTGTTTTCAGTGTCCATGACAGTATTTTCTCACAAAGATTGCACCGAAAGTCTGTGCCATCGGCCTCTAACTCTGGAAAATCATTTATCCACCGTTCTCCGGTAACGCTTCGAAGGGGAAGTGAACGCGACATTTACAAAATATTACATGACAATAATCTCCGATTTAAAAAATATACACCCGCTGCATTCACAGATTGTCTACTGGAATCTTAGATGTTAGATCTTAAGCCGGGTACTCATATGCGCTCCGTATCTGTATCTGTATCATGTATTGTAACAGTTACAGTATCAGTTCGCTGTATGTACGCCTAGGCGAATAGTCGACGTAACGACCTGCGATCATCTTGACCCGCAGTGTTCGAAGCAAGTTCACAGCAACATGTCGTCTTGGAAACATGCAGTGTTTCGATACATGATCGGAACACTGACACGTACTGACTTGCGTTCCAGCTACGAACCGTCCACAACACTGGACCGTTCCTCTTTGTGTTCGCGGCGTTTACCGACAGGCGCTCGGATCGCTCTTCATGTTCTTAGTAAGTTCGCGAACATGGAACGCAAGACGTACACATTCAAAATTTTGTTACAGTATCCGTTACAATACATGATACAAATACAGATACGGAGCGCATATGAGTACCCGGCTTTAGTAAGTTCGCAAACATGGAACGCAAGACGGACACATTCAAAATTTTGTTACAGTAACCGTTACAATACATGATACAAATACAGATACGGAGCGCATATGAGTACCCGGCTTTAGATGAGACTTGTATCGTACTTTAGACCGGATGTTAAAATAGTTGGGAATAAGGCTGAAAACAGACGAGGCGTTTTTTGCCGAGTCGGCCGCCGATTCTGCAGACGAAACGTCAAAACAAACGAGGCGGCTGGACACCGCGACGTTTTCCGTATGATCAAAACACACCGAACAAAAATACTATAAATATTTAGGTATCTGGCTGGATTCCAAATTACTTTGGAGTAAACATGTTGATTATATAGTTGGTAAAGCAGAAAAAGGGATTAATTTACTCAGACAAATATGTAACTGCTCCTGGGGTGCAAATCAAGATATAGCTCTACTATTTTACAAAGCTTACATTAGGTCAATTATTGACTATGGCTGTTTAATACTTATATGGTTCTGCCAGCAACATACACTTAAAAAAATTAGATCGGGTACAATACAAAGCGATAAAAATTTGTTTAGGTTTGATGAAATCTTCTCCTAACGAGGCAGTTTTAGTCGAAAGCTTAGAGCCTCCCTTATGCTATAGACGTGAATATCTAGCTTGTAAATACATTCTTAAGCAGAACACAAAAAACTCTAATATTTTTAAAAAAATTCACCAACTGTCTATAAATAATCTGTGTCAAACTTATTGGACAAAGAAAAACGATCCGCCTTTAGCTAGCGCATATATTCAATGTCAGGAACTTGACGTATTAAAGTTATCTGCAAAATCGGCAACATCGATCTATAGTACTCAATATGAAGCATTGTTTTTTAAAACAAAAATTTATTACCCTAAATATGAAGAAAACAACACCAAACAAATCTTCCAAGAATGTATCTCCCAAATACGTGCAGAATGCACCTTAATTTTTACTGATGGATCCAAAACTTCCAGAAAAGTAAGCGGTGCTTTTTATGTTCCATCACATAATTATCAATTTTCCTTCATCATGGATGATTTTCAAAATCTTTTTTCTGCGGAGGCCGCTGCTATTTTGCATGCAATTAAGTGGTGCATCACGAATAAAATTAAGTACACTGTCATAGCATCTGATTCGATGTCTGTGTTAAAAACTATTAGTAACTTCTCCACTCAACGTCAACATAACATTTTTATTATTAAAATTATGGAAGCACTGTATACAGGATATCAACAAAATTGTGAAATTTATTTTGTGTGGGTTAAAGGCCACTCCGGTATAACTGGAAATGTTAAAGTTGACATCATAGCAAAAAAATACCTGTAGCGAAAACTGTTATCAAGAAAAAGATATTAACCCATCGGACTATCACGCTAAATTTAAGGAAAATATGCATAATAAATGGAACATACATTGGCAACAGTATGGCCAGATGTCAAATACTTTTTATTTTAAAATTCACTCAATCATCCCAAAATTTCACTGGTATCAGGAAATTAACCCAAGTAGAAAATTCATATCAACTATAAGCAGAATTAAGTTAAATCATGGAAGATTTCCCTCACACCTACATAAAATTGGAATATTAGATAATCCACTTTGTGTCTGTGGAAAGGTAGCAGACATGCCTCATATACTCTTCAATTGTCCTAGAACGTCCAACGAATCTAAATGTCTCACTTCAGAACTATTTAAAAATGATTTTGTTGCCCCTTTTTGGTTGCCTTACTTATTATATGCAGCCGATGCATCTCTTTTAAGACAGATTTATGAATATTTTTTAAAAATACACCTGGAAATATAAATCAGTACTTGCATAATATCCACAATTGTGCATGTATTATTAATGAAATCAAGGTATGTTAAATAATCATCTCCTTCTGTCAGACCTAATGTATGTTTACCCATCTTTCCGTAGTCTAACATTGTATTGTCTTGTAAAAATGCCCTGAACGACTCCTGGGCGAGAAGCGTGTAAACCATGTACAATCCTTTACTCTGTCACCCACACTTGCTAGAAGGTAAACTGGCAAATACATGTGTGCATACATGTGTGTAGATGTGTGTATAACTGCGCGTATATATGTATATAATAACTTGTTATTTGTTACTTGTACGAAGAAAATAAAGCAGTTTTATTAATTTCGTGCTACCAAGAAATTCGTGGCTGAAACACTTTGTATGTAAAGCCAAAATGAAAAAAAAAAAAAAAAAAAAACACCGAGCGTTTTATAAGCATTAGTAAATTTCCTCAGTACGTTGTTGTCAGTTCATTCAGACACCCGTTTTGAAATAATGGATTCCGATGAAGAGTGTGATACATCTAGGTGTATTATACTGCATATTAAAAAGAAAAAAGAATCGTAAAATGTGGACACACCCAATTATTAGTGAAAGAAAAAATAAAGGATACTTTTACACATTGTACAATGAAATCAAACAAGTCGATGAGAAGTTTTTTAATTTCGTTAGAATGTCTATGACATCTTTTAATGAACTATTAAATTTCATGTATTAATTGTTCGATATTTATTTCCATATCTGTCACTAAAATAATTAAAAAATTTTAAAATCACGTCAAATGGCAACCATGCAGTATACGTACCGATCAAAAACCGTCGGTGTCTGTGTTGCACAACAGTTAGTACATTTATGAAGGGCCGCTTAAAGTCATAAAAACGCTTTCGGCACATGGTTGGGAACACCGTACGCTCGTCGCGTAGGCGGTGACATTCGTCACCGACGTATCGTCTGTTTTAATATATTCATAATGAGTGAAGCAAACGACGATTCGTCTGCAGAATCGCCGGCCAACTCGGCACAAAACGCCTCGTCTGTTTTCAGCCTAAAATAGTATTAAAGGCTGCGTTAGCATTCCCTCATCGCCAGGGTTACCAATATAAAACTCAACATCAGTAAAAAAATGTATTGATATTACACCGATCCTAAAAGGTATTTTATTATGAAGTTTATATAACGCTGACTTCTTGGGGCCCCTGGGGATATAATATGGGGCCCCCCGTATTAAGTATAACCGAATTTTTGAATGCCGTTGTCTTAATTTGTGAAATATAAAATTATTGGCGACAGAGCGTCGCGTTTTTACGAAACGAGAAGTAGGTACCTATTGTTAAATAAAATGAAATAAAAGTCGTAGAAATTATTATTGCACGTGTGCACTGTGGTCTGTGAGCGAGTTCTGTCACCAATCATAACATAAGTGATAAAACTGATAAATTTTATATTGTAGGCAAAACATTGGCATAAGCGTGAGGTAGAAACGCCCCTTTTGTCGTGGGCCAATTAAAACAGAAAAAGATATTTCAAATTCTTTTTACGACGTAACGATAACGAGGGACGAGGTAGTGTTGTTTTTTGCCACCACTAATAAATTTTATGACCAATATTAAAAATTACACTAAAGCTAAACTGCTTAATTATTTTAATAGTAATTTCAGTTGGTATGTTTTATTGTGTATGTGGCTCCCTCTAAGTTTATTAGTTTTAGGTTGGCACTACGGGCGAAGATGGCAACACTGAGATAGAACATGTCAGGTATAGCTTGTAATAGACTGTTGTAACAGCAAAATTCTATATAATAAATCTTTGTTACAACAAGTGTTTTAATGATAATCATAATTAAGATAATATATAGCTCACAAAACATAACATGGTATCAGAAGTGGTTGTAGCCAAATAAGTTGGTGTTAAAGGTTGTTAAGTTTAGACAACAAGTTTTGATTAAGAAATTCAATATAAGCAAATCTTAAGAAGGAAAGTATTAATAAACTATGGAGTGTAGAACACCTAAGGAACTTAATATTAAACAAAATGCTGCTCACAACTGGCAGAATTTTAAGCAAAAATTTACAGAAACTGCTAAATTGCAGAATGTCAATAAGAAAAGAAGAAAAACAAGTGTTCTAGAAATAATAAGAATTAAACTTCATTAAAAAAATGAAAGGTAAAGAAGTATGAAATCAAGAATATGACTGCAAAAAATGTGGTACAAAACATAGTTATGCAAAATGCCCTGCGTTTAACAAAGTTTGTAGAAACTGTAATAAGACAGTTCATTTTGTTGTTTTGGGTGTAAGCTCAAAAAAGAAAGACAAGAAATCTTCATGAAATGGAAGAACAAGAAGATGGTCCTGAGAGTTTATATGTGAATACTTTAAATGTGGACTCGATAGGAACTAAAAGTTGGTATGAAAACATAGGTAATCATTTGTAAGATTTAAGTTAGATAGTGGTGCTGATTGTAATGTATTACCTTTAAATATTTTTAATGTTATAAAAGATGAACTAGGTTCTACCGTTGCCGAAAACCAAAATCTATAATAGTAACATATGGAAATCATAAATTGCAACCATTTGGTGAAGTAACACTAAAGTGTTTAATTAATAACAAATGTCATTTGATTAATTTTAAGATAATTGATGTGATAATGCATGCAATTATGGGTTTAAAATCCCGCGTAAAGTTAACTTTAATAAAAAGAGTTTCTGAGCTAAAAGTAAGTAGTAAAGATGATTTAATTAGTAATAAAGATATTTTCAGTGGTGTTGGTCTGATACCATATCAATATAAAATAACTTTAAAAGATGATACTAAACCTGTAATAAATGCTTGTAGGAAAGTTCCAGATATTGTTAAATTAAAATTAAAAGAATCCCTTGATGACTAGGAAAATAATATCCAACAGACTGGGTAAACAACATAGTAATTGTTGAAAAACCCAATAAAACCATAAGAATTTGTCTCTACCCGAAACATTTAAATGAGGCTATTAAAAAAAGATCAATTCCCAATACCTAAATCTAATGATATAATGGACATATTAAGTGGTAGTAGTATTTTTACTGTCTTAGATATGAAGGATGGGTTTTTGCAAATACGGATAAGAATAGTAGTGATTTATGTAGTTTTATCACCCCATATGGTAAATACACCACAGCTCCATATGTTTTTAAATGTCCCGCCAAACCTAGTACAATTTAATACAGTCTATTAAAATCACACACCAAGTTTTAGTATAAACTGCTACTACTAAAAATCCAGTGATGATTAGAGCTGTCCGAGGTCACCTGGCCGCCAGAGCCGTCATATGACTCATATGTTTACATCATATCATAATACTTGAATAAGTATATTAAATGGAAATAAATTTTAACAATAATGTTACATTTTATAAAAATTTGTATAAAACTCACCCTTTTAAACAGATTTATGAAGTAGTTTGGTTGTCGTCATCACAAAGTGGGGAAGATCTATAGTATAATAGCATCAGGTATGTTTCTACAGCTGTCTCTGTCAGCGATGTTCGCTTTGGTGAAAAAATATGTTTGTATTTTGAAAATGACCGTTCGACATCTACGGATGTAATACAGGCATAAGTAAAACAATCTGTGAACTCACTTAACGAAGTTGTAGATGCACTATCACAAATTTGTCTTAATTTGCTAAAATCAGGATCTTTCTGTAATACACTCTCGAATTTTTCACTAACGCGATTATTTTTTGCGTCATTTATAGCCTGTAGCTGTGTTTTTACGTCGTCCACTATTTGCAGCGATTCCACTAACGACAACGAACTATTTTGCAATTTTGCTATTGCGTCGTGTAGTCCCCTATAATTGTTATTAATACTTTTTTAAATCTGTTTCAAGGGAAACGCCTTGAAAGCTTGTCTGGCTTTCTCTAATAGCTGCAGCCTCGTTAGGGTTGAACTGTAGTATCACAGCTTTTATTTGTTGAAAATATTCAGCATAATAAAAAGCCGTGGAAATGTTGGTTTAAGAGGGTCCAGTACACGTACTATAATATTTAAAATAGAATTTTTTTTACAATCTGTCGTCTCGTCAATACATAACCAGAGCCGTGTATTTTTTAATCCACATTTAATCCTATTTACAATGTCTTCACGAACAGCTGGAATATATCTACATAACGATGTACGACTTGGTAAGTTCACCTGGGGATTGTATTTATTCCAAAACTCCCGAAATGGTTGTTTATCCAGTATGTGTAGCGGAATATTACAGGCTATTAACATTAACAATAAATCAAACATAAACTGAGTTGTCAAAGGCATGCCATTTTTTTATTTTGATGTTGCACGGTATTGATATGACGACGACAATCTGTTTTGTGCCAGCACATTAAGTCTTGATTGCAAACTTTACAAATTATTTTGCATAAATTTATTCACTGTGTCCGCGTACGGTCGTTTTTTACCCTTTGGCGCGTTTGACATTATGTATAATTTATAGGTACAACCTCACGCATTAACCTTTCAAATAAAACTGCAGCGTAAATCACTTCTAAATCGGCACGTGTGACGACAGCGCAAGACCGTGGCTGTACTCCAGGCACATCGGACAGCTCTAGTGATGATTCACAGTCTTTACACTGATCACGTTCACTTATCACCTGATAGACCGAGGCGAGAGCAGATGATTGAAGTCTGCGATTGACCTACTCCGCTGAAACAAGATACTTTCAATACTTTCAAGTGATCGAATTCCTGAGATTGAATCATTCGCGAATGACATATCTCTATCACCATCCCCCCCCTTTTTACATGATCTCTTGCAAATTGGAGACGATTTGTTTTATGTTGCCTTGTCTAACGCAGATATTTGGCTGTTCGTCTAGCCTAGCAGTTCTCATACTGTGATACGCGTACCACTGGTGGTACACAGAGCTTCTCAAGGTGGTACGCCACATAAGCAGACATACTATAACGATCCATGTATATGTTTGCGAATGCGAATACCAAGATACCAGGACACGCGATAAGACAAAGTAGCAAGGTTACATCAAATATATGCGGTCTTGCGAGACACGCGTTCACGTATGTTCCAGAAGTTTCTAGTAGAACCATCAATTGCCTATAAATTGTCGGTGGTATGGTAAGCAAGTCAGTTGATTGTTATTAAAATAGGACACGTCGTTTGTTATTATACTCGTAGAAATAAATTCAAGTGTGTTATGCCGTTAACCAGCTGTTCTATTCAAACTGTATTATTCTTTATTTTTTAATGTTGTAAAAATATCAACATGGATAAGTGGTTTATTAGAGAAACAACAGACGAAAAATCATCTGCTGAAAATCCTGTATCATCAAGCTCTGTTTCAAATTCAAAATGTGCGGCTTGTCAAGATGAGAAAGTTCCTTCTAAAATACGAAAAGCTGCAAGAAAATATGATCCTGAGTACATTAATGTTGGATTTACCTGTCACAGATGTAAACAATGAGCCACGGCCTTTATGTGTAATCTGCTTTGAAATTCTTTCAAACCAAAATATGAAACCCTTATTATTGAAACGTCACCTTAGTATGAAACATTCGATGTTAGAAAACAAGCATAAGGATTATTTCGTTCGAAAATTGACAAAGAAAGACACAAAGAAAATTATGTCGTCTTTTACTGGTAGTACTGCAAAAGCAGTAGAGGTATCTTTCTTAGTGAGCTTAAGAATAGCAAAATGCGGAAAAGCTCATACAATCGGTGAAGAACTGTTGTTACCTGCTGCGAAAGATATGGTGACTTGTATGTTGGGCGACCCGTCAGCTAAACAGCTTGATACGATACCACTATCAAATGATACCGTGCGTCATGGGATTGAAAGTATAGCATTAAAAGTTAAAGAAAACTTAATAGCTCAAATCAAGAATAGGGAATGTTTTGCCATACAACGTAATGAGAGCACAGATGTAACAATAACAAACTATTCTCAACTTATGGTTTACGTGCGCTATGTATTTCAAACTAAATTAAAGAGGATTATTTATTTTGTGAGGCACCATCAACACGAACTACCGCCGACGAAATTTTCAAGAAACTGAACCATATTCTTTGCAGAAAAAGAACTGAACTGGAAGCAATGCGTTAGCTTCTGTTCTGATTCAATTGCAGAAAATTGCACTTACAGTCATCGCAGAATCCACAGAGAACCTCTAGCAGTAAAACGTATGCCTGAACAATTTAAACGTGTTCTGCAGCAATTTTATAAAATCTCGTTTATTTTCGAAACTGTGTTCTGAAATGGGCAGTTACCACATCCAGTTACTGCTACATACAGAAATGAGATGGCTTTCTCGAGGAAAACAGGTTATTCGAGGTACATTCTGAGGTACAGCTGTGGATCACAACATTATAATGTTGTGTTATACTTTTCAGACATTTTCAATCGCCTCAACGACTTAAATTTAAGTTTGCAAGATAAAACAACAAATCGACAGTAAACGATCGTCAGTAGACAAAATAAAGGCATTCATCAAGTAAATTTAAATGATGAGTAATAGGGTTTTGAATGAATATCTGCGGTCTTTTCATAATTTGGAAAATTTTGTGACGGAGCATGAAATTGAAGTAAATGATGATTTAATTAATAATATAAAACACCACAGCCAAATACTCGTTGACACATTTTAGGGAAGACTATTCTGAATTCCTTTGGATAAGAAACCCATTCATATTGGATAACATTCCTGGAATCCTAACAACGAAAAAGAGTCTTTGATAGAACTATCTTACGGAGGTTTGAAAGTGGAATTTACCAAATTAGAGTTAGGTGATTCTTGGTTAAGGGCTAAAAATGAATATCCATTACTGTTCAGAAAAGCACTGTTTTTAATTCCATTTACAACCACCTATCTTTATGAAACTGAATTTTCGTGATAAACTGAATTTTGACCCAAATTTGCGATTAAAACTAAATACAACCGTTCCTGCTTCTCCTCGCTTATTTCAAGCATGCAACACCATCCTTCTCACTTTAGTTTAAGTTAATAATAATAATAATAATAATAACGGGGTGCAAAGGACCGGCAACCTCCACGTTGGTGCACCCTGGACAGGCAGAGGCAACTCTGCCTGACTAATGCCGGCCGGGAGTACCAGGGCTAACTACCCTGGTACTATTTTTTGCTATGGTTCCATATAACCTTAGAAGGGCCCCTCACATTCGACCTCAGTCGGATGGAGGTCAAGGACAGATGGGAGGGGCCTTACCGGACGGTCCTAACGATGATGACATGGCGCGATTGCATGCACTTTGGTGCGAAATGCATCCAGAGCATCGCGCCTTCTCTCAACAACATCTGAGAGACCAAGTATCCTTCTTGCGCAGGACAGGTTACGTCAGGGCACCCCATCAGCTGGAAGAACTGCCAGCCGCAGTTCCACCGCGGCAATTACCAGCTGATGGGGAACATCCATTAGAGTTCGCCGATGTTGACTTAAGGACGAGAGTTAGCCTTAACACCAGGGCTAACCTAAAGCCACAAGACCTGGCTAGAATGGACGCGGTCATCGATGAGGAAATTCCGGAAGATGTAGACATCTGGCAAATCAACTGTGCCGTGTACAACGCCGCGAAGCAACTCGTCCCCCGTGAAAGGTCAATCAATCACGGGGTCTAGAAAGCCAAGCGGCGTGTACAAAAAATCGAGGGCAAAATACAGTCGGCCAGACAACACGCTTCTCGGATCCAGAGTGTGGTGGAATATAAGACGACTGGGAGAGTTTTTACTCCCAGAATCCGGCGCATAGCAGCCGGATTAAGACGTCAACACCATACTCTAAATCTGACAGTGATGCTTACCATCAAGCAGCACTGTCTAGATAGGATCCGAGCACTCATGGCGATAAAGAAAACATTGAGGAGGCGGGTGAGGAGTATGGAACAAAACAATTTGTTCCGTACGAATCCTTCCCGCCTCTTTCAAGAGCCACAGCGTGTCGTCGAGAATCCGCCGACTGTAGAAGATGTCGAAACCTTCTGGAAGGGAATCTACGAAACGACGCGTCCATTCAATAGCAACACTCCATCAATTGCACACTTCGAGGCTCTGTGTCACAGACATCTTGAAGAGCCAGAAGAAGTGTGCCCGGCAATCAGTACGGAGGAAGTCCAACAAGCACTTGTTGATACCAAGAACTTCGGCTGCCCCGGGCCCAGACGGCATTAACAACTGGTGGTGGAAGAAATTTCCTTCCACTCACCGCCGTCTGGCGCGAGTTTTCAACTCATGGTTGAACGAGGGGCAGCAGATTCCGGACTGGTTCGTCGAGGGACGTACTGTGATAATCCCCAAAAAGGGGGATCTTTCCGACCCGAGGAATTATAGGCCGATCACTTGCCTTAACTCCTGCTACAAGATATTTACACGTATCTTGTATGCTAGGACACTGAGGTCTGTTGATCCGGTCTTCCAGCAGATACACGAACAGCGTGGTGCCAAGAAGGGCATGGCAGGTTGCAAAGACAGCCTGCTGATAGACCGCTGTATTACACAGGATTCTGTGCAATACAAGCGGAATCTATCGATGGCCTGGATTGATTACCGCAAGGCATTTGATACAACATCACATGAGCTATTGTTGTACTTGCTCGAATGTCTTGCGGTACCAGCACCACTAGTGAGATGCATAGAACAACTGCTGCCGCTCTGGAAGACCCGCTTCACCATAACATCAGGTGCACAGCGGGTCACGACAGAGCAGGTGGCATTTAGGAGAGGAGTTTTCCAGGGTGACTCCCTGAGTCCTCTCCTCTTCTGCATCTCACTGCTGCCGTTGTCTGTTGGGCTCCGCCAAACCCGCGGATATCAATGTGGGCCACCCAGCGACCGGAGGCATAAGGTCACCCATCTATTTTATATGGATGACCTTAAACTTTATGCCTCCGGAGAGCGCGAACTACAAAACGCTCTTAGGGTGGTCGAAGAATATACGCGGGCAATTGGTATGGAGTTCGGGTTGGATAAATGTGCAGTCGTCCACCTCAAGAGAGGACGATGCGGGGAATTCCCTGAAGATGCGCAGCTCGCAGACGGAAGCATCCTAAGACATCTGGATGCCGGAGAGACCTATACATATCTGGGTGTGCAACAAAGGCACATCCAGGATGTATCACAAATAAAAGATTCTCTCCGCGGCAAGTACAGACACCGCCTCCGAAAGATTTGGTCTTCCGAACTTTCGGGGAAGAACAAGGTGTCTGCAACTAATATGCTTGCCGTTCCGATTCTGCTCTACTCCTTCGGAGTAGTAAAGTGGAGGGTAGATGAGCTGCGCCAATTAGATAGGGATACCCGCAAGATGATGAATATTCACAGAAGTATTCATCCTAGATCGTCCGTTCCTCGTGTGTACCTCCCACGTCAACGGGGGGGCCGAGGACTCTTGAGCTTGGAGTGTACGCATGGCAGAGTAGTACTGAGTATGGCATGTAACATACTCAGGAGCTCAGATCCCCTCTTGCGGTTCGTAAAACATCACGAAACTGTAGGAGTGGGAGCAGGATTGTTCAAGGCAGCAAAAAGAGCCGCAGATGAACTCGGTCTCGCATTTGACATCAGGCGAGGAGGCCGGCGAGGTGCTGATGTTGAGTCAGGCACCGAACTTCAGCCAAATCGTCTGAAAGCCCGAATTAGAGCTGCCGAACAGGAGAAACTGTTTCGGCAGCACGTCGATAAACCCCAGCATGGTGTCTTCTATAAGAACATAGAAACACTGGGTTTATCGACCAGGCTGACCTTCGCCTTTCTAAGGTCAGCAGGGCTTAAGTCGGAGACCGAGGGATTCATTATGGCCTGCCAGGATGGTGTTATCAACACCTTGGTCTACCGTAGCCGCGTGTGGCGTGTAGAGGTTCCTGATATCAACTGCAGGACCTGCCATCAGGCGCCGAAATCGCTCATGCACTTACTATCTGCATGCCCCGTATACGCGATTTCGGCCTACATCCACCGACATAACGCGGCTTTACGAGTGCTATACTACCATCTAAGGTACTCGTACGGGGTAGACCAGACACCAGTGCTGCCTTACGTCCCCGGAGATATTGAGTCTGTTGTCGAGAACGAGAAATGCCGGATTTACTGGAACTACTCGTTCCCGACTGTCAGGCTAATCCAAGCCAACAAGCCTGACATAGTCCTCCTCGACCATCAACTCAAGGTGATGTATGTCATCGAGTTCTCGGCACCTGCGGAGAAAAACATCACCTTGAAGGAGGAGGAGAAACGGACTAAATATCGAGATCTCCGGTACGAGCTCCAAGTGCTGTACCCAGGCTACTCGGTAAAGATGGTCGTCCTTATAATCGGTGTACTCGGAGGGATAAAGCCTACGCTGCTCTCGGAACTGAAGATCATACCGGCCTGCCAAAAACCAGCCGAGTGGCTGGCAGGTCAAATGCAGAAGGCGGTCATTCTGGGTTCTCTCCGTCTGCTTAGGGCACACGATTCTGGTATCTACAGTCACTAACCCTGCGGGATGTGGGGAGTGGCTGTAGTTGTTGCGCCGGCGCGACTCCCGTGAGGCGTCGGAGGCCACGGGAGGACTGACCGGCATCGGGAAACCGAGAAAAAAAAATAATAATAGGTCTTTATTACTAAAGCATATACAATACATACATCGCATAAGGCGAAGTCTAGCTAAAGCTGCTGCTAAGTTAAGAATATTGTAACATTGTTTTTATAAATAAATAATGGATACTTTCAAAAATGATTGCAATCTTTTACTGTTTTACCATTCTGAAACGTAGCTCTATCCCGATCTTAATAAAATTTTTAATAGTTTAGTGGTACGCGACTGATCCGTAGTACACATAAGTGGCATGCGAAAAAAAGTTTGAGAACTGCTGGTGTAGCCCATAAATTAGCTTTGTGTAGTTGCCTTCCAGTTTGTGTTGAAATGTCTAACATTAGCGAGTGTCCATAAATTTTGTTTTGTGGCTTTTAATGAGCCGTCAAGAACTGCAGATCTTATCAGAAATATGTCATTTATTTAAAGGAGTTGTCCTTCACCGGTATCCTCACTGTACGTGTATGTTAGATGTATTTTCCGGGCACGGTCAAAGGCATTGTTTACAATTAAATCGTCTCCCTTTCTCTTTGTGATACACCTACACCACTTTCTATCATAGCTCTCTAAAATAAATTGGTCGTAACACGCCATTTCTGGTCACCAACTGTTGGCGAGAAACAAACGTCAATTACTGATTTATATAGTTCTTATTTTCCATACCTACTTTTTTTCTTTGCCGGGAACTAAGTCCATTCAGCCACGACTAAAGTTATTATTAGGGATTATACAGGGACATACATTTCACGTCTAGGGTCTGTCTAGACAACTCTACACTGTACGCACAGGACATGGACCACGGGTTACTGGAGGGCTTACAGAGGATAAATACAAAGTGTTAGCTTTAAGCACGCAGATAATTTTCTAAATATTATATTTTATGTTTTTTCAAATATTTTATTACAAAATGCATAATGTGCATGAGATAATTTCGACAAGAGGGAAGATGGAAATTATAGCTTAGAAGTTTTTTTAATTTTTTCTTTCGTCGTCATATTATTTACATGCAGATAGGATGAATTCTAAATCACATTGTGTCATCTTATCCAATGCCTCCTTTAAAATATCAACAAATAAATAATTTCTCTCTAAATAAGAGGTCAAAAGCATCGATGAGTACAGAAACTGATATCTCAATATAAATGTAAAGTAGAAGCGAAATTCAAAAAAACGCTGTACAAAATATATAGTTTATTTGTGTTCAATTTCAAATGTTGAAAAGTATATTATTTGGGAATGTTTTACTCACCTATGTTCAAAATTAATATTTGTGTCTAGTACGGCCATTGTACGTAAAATTAGTTGTTTTCGAACCCATTTGAAAGATGTTCAAAAAATGTTTGAAGATCCTTTAATTGCTTCAGTGTATTTCTATATATTTTATGTAACACTGAAGTCCACTATAAAGTCGGTGAGGATCATAACTTCACCATGTGATTACACCTGTTGAAATTTATAGACACTTTTAGGTCGCCTATACTAATCAAATTACTTAAAAAAATATTTTCTTAGCTGCTTCCCTGGCCAGCGGAACAAACCCCCTGAAAATCAAATTTTGGGTGAGGTTAAAAGAGACGAGGCCCTACAGTTTATTGTGGAATCCTAATCACATTAGGGTATTGATAGTTCCATACCTAATCTGCGTCGGAAACGAATTTCAAATAAATAAATTTTTAATATGCCCCAAGATGGATTCGACCATCGATCATCGCTATCTCTTACCCACTCGGCTACGGTGCTTCATACTTTCTTTTGAAGATAACCATTGCTAATGCTCTCAAATACACATAATTTTAATAATTTCGCTATATTCAGGTAGTACCGCAGCAGTTCTGTATCTTAAAATCTGTATATTAAGTTGAAATAGAAATGCATACTTGCACTTGTTTCTAATTCTTCCGGTATGTTATTTCCAGTGATAATTAATTATCTATTTCAAGCAGGGTTCTCCCGATTTAAATTCATGATTTTAATCAAGTAATTTTTTTATTTTAATCGATGATTTAGGTAAATCAAAAGAAAATTCTGAAAATAAAAATACTATTATTACAAAATATAAATCAACCATTAACCTTCTTGATAAATAAGAAATATTTTAGTACAAAACAGGTAGTTTCTAAAAACAATTAACATTGATTTTCATTATAAAATTTGTATAAGAACACTAATTGTCCTGCTTTCTCCACTCCTAATTTATTTCGTAAATTGAAGTGAACGAACCCAAATGTAGAAAATACTCTTTCCACCGAAGCTGATAAAGAGACAGCACATAAAAATTGCTTCAATATAGGAAGAAGTTTCTCAATATCAGGGATCTTTTTTTTGTGAAACCCACCACTGTAAGGCACTAACATTGCATATTACCTCTTCTGAAAACATAACTCTGCAAAAGGTTCCATTTTTGCTTGAAGTTTTATAATGAGTGATAGTAAACCACTATTTTCATACATTTTTTGCATGGTATTTATTGCTTGATCTTTTTCTGCGGCAGTCAATTTAAATTTGGTTTTAGTTACATCCAAAATGTAATCTACAAAATGATAGGGCGTAAGTGCCTGTTCATATCGTTTTTTAAAAATATGTAGCTGAGACGGGTAATTCTAATTCTTCCTTAAATATTCTTTCTAATTCCTCCCATACTTCTACTGCGTCAGATAGGAAAGCATTTTTTTTCTGCAATTTATCAAGTCTCACAGCTATAGGCTTTAAGATGTTTAGGTAATCTTCAGCTGCTCGTTTCAGACCAATGTTGGAAACTTTTTGGTATATTGTTGAGTCTATTTCTTTTTTATTCTCATCACATACTTTTAATAATTTCTCCCATTGACTTACACATACTTCTAAACAATCTGCCATACTATTCCATCTCACGTCACTCGGAAGCACTAATGTTTTTCCATCGGCCTGCTTGAATTTTGCTCTAGCCAGATGATTATTTCTGAAATATTTAATAATTTGTATAATAGGTTCTTTGATATCCTTTATTTCTAAATCTTTGCAGAGTAAGTTCAGAAGGTGAGCTGAGCATCCATAAGTTATGACTCTAACATTAGCGTTTAATTTATCTTCTATCATTCTTCTCATAAGTGCCATGTTCGCTGCATTATCTGTTACAAATGATTTGACGTTACAGTTGTATTTAGATTTACAAGACAAAATTACATTGTAAGCAATCTCAGTTAAATAATCGCTTGTGTGAGGATTTCCAAATGTGTCTATTGTTTCATATAAGAATGCGTGTCCATCTTCAGTGGTTATTGTGGCACAAACTACAGACTCATTGTGGACATTAGACCAACCATCGATAGATATGTTTACGCTTTGTCCAGAAAGACTTCAAAAACATTTTGTTTTTACTTCTTCATAAATTTGTTGTAAAAGGATTGTAGATATTGTTTTTCCTGAAGAGGGTGTATAACCAGGTCTTAATAATTCGATCGCATTTTTCACTTGCGGATTGTCCTTACACCTAAAGCTACTATTAGTTGCAAATACAGCTTTTGCGATTTGTTTGTCGCTTTTTATCTGCAGGTGTTCGAACAACAAAGTTCTGTAAATTAGTTGGTGCGTCTGTTTTCTTTATTTTAGGGATAACTAATGAATAAGTAGATGTTGACAAACTTGCAGACAAAAGTGTGCTTGGTGCTTGTTTTTGACAATTTTGAGGAAAATTGATGTTTGACGACGTTGAAGTCCCACTGCTTGCAATATTTGAATTACTTGAGCCTTCATTTCCTGTAAAAAATTATTAATAATTAAGTGAATATATAAATATTAATCTTACATGATGTATTAAGGATTTCACAACAAATATTTATTAATTTCTGAATATAAGTATACCGAAAATATACATATACAGTGTGTTTCACTTGAAATGGTAACACCCCAATAACTTTTTTATTGTTGAATTTCAAAAAAAAAAAAATTTCTTTATACAGGGTGAGTTTTAAATGCGTAGTTATATTTTAACCCTCAATATATTTCGTCGAGTACAATTGATTGGCACTGTTAAAAAATTTTTTTAAACAAAAAAAAAATTTGAATTTCTGATAATTTTTTCGTCCTCCGGCAACCGACATTTTGATGGTCACTGGATATCTGTGTAAACACCGTTCATAGAAATTACGTAACACAAGGCAGTGTTGCCACTGTCAGCGTTCCGCACAAATCTACTTTAAATTAGTACACATCTGGTAATTTGGTTTCACTTTACTAAAAATGAAACAAAATTGAAAATAATCATTTTATAAAGAAGCATATACTTTAAAGAACGGAAAGGTAGATTGGTTTACTTAACACGTGGCACAGAAACATCAGTTGCGAGTATTGAAATAACGCAGACTTAGGACTACATACCCGACGATGTCCGTGAAAATAAACAAACTATAATAAAGGGCAAGGAAAAAATGTAGTAAAAATAAACAAACTATAATAAAGTGCAAGCAAAAAATGTAATCTTCATATAAATCTTACTAACGAACTAAAAAAAATACTTATTTAAAAAAAAAAATAAATAAGTTTGAGATTCGAACCCACGTGCTAGGCGAGTATATTCTCTGTCGTCTAAGTTCCTTGCTGACAATTCGTATAATGCGAGGTTATAAGTTGTCTGTCTCACTTTTGAGAGAAACTGATTGGTTCCATGAATCAATCAAACGTCCAAGTCTGGTGGGACAGGACCGTATTCAGATAATTTAATATTTTTGCAATAATGAATTAAATATGATTACTCACTTAAATTATTAATTGCTATAACCCATCCACAATAGAATTATTTTTTTGCCCAGTTTAGCCAACAACAAAAATTTTAAATAATATTATTGTTGCCCAGCAAGTACCATGTGGAGGTATGAGCTTTACCTGCCAGGAAGGAAGTGGTTGGGGTGTTAGTTTGGGTGAGGCTATGTTAGTAAAATTAACAATAAATTCTGAAAACAAAAACTTAAACTCATTAATAAATAAATTAAACTATAAAAAATTCTAATACTGAAATAAATAATAAAAAATTGGCATTCTGCACGTACCTAATTGAAATAAAATAATCTCTTCTATAAATAATCCACATACCCTGGTACACAGCAAAAATAAATCACTAATAATAAACAATAATTAAAAACACACGACTAAAACACACACTAATAACTATTAAATAATATCACAGTTTCCGAGAATAACACTAATCACTAATAAAAATATCACACACAATGTCACAACTTTACTCGTTGCAATCTTCCCACGGACGAAACATTAATTGTTACGATGGCAGCTGGTGGATTTAGGTTATATCATATCTCAGTATTGGAGCATGGAACCCAAGCAATATTTTAAGGCACGACTACCAGTACTGAACGAAGAAGTTTTGCAAAAAAAATTGAAAAGAAATTGAGAAAAAAAGTTACAAAAATGCGCTGCCGATCCAGATTATTTCTAGACCATTAGTAAAATATTTGGAAACTATTTTTTTTCGTAATCAGAAGGAAAATTTATCTCCCAGTTTTTTTGTTGTTTTCGAAAATTTTGATTTTTTTGTAAAGTTATGACAATTTGAAATTTACACAATGAAGAATTTAAATTTTAAAATGTCATAACTTTACAAAAAATCACAATTTTCGAAAAAAACGGGGTGATAAATTTTTTTCTGACTAGGAAAAAAAATAGTTTGCAAATATTTTACTAATGGCCTAGAAGTAACTTGTAACTTTTACTCAATTATTTTAAAAATTTTTTTTGCAAAACTTTTTCATTCAGTACTGGTAGTCGTGCCTTAAAATAATGTTTGGATTCCATGCTCCAATATGGTTTAGCCTAAATCCACCAGCCACCACTGAATTGTTATCACTGCACTTGTAAACACGAACTACAACTACAATTGATACACAATTTAGAGGTTAGCAGCAGTAACAGTTTTGTTTTAGTTTTCAGCATTATTTTAATTATATAGTATTCTTCTCGGTATTTTTTTGTCATTACAATGCCATAAAACGGTTTTATGTATACAACATAATAATATATTAATTATATTGTAGACCTACAACAAGAAACAAAACATTTTGACTCCTAATTTCTTTGCAAGAACTAAAAAATAAGGTATTTAGGAAAGTTTTAGCTTTATATTTATTTTTTTATTTAACTAGATGTAATCTTTTGTGTGTCAAATATAAGATGCTTTTTTGTAGGTTTTTTTGGGTATACTTCTTTAAATAACACAATAAAGAACATCCAGACTATTTAAATATTTTTATTAAAACCATATACATTTTTTATTTTGGCTTCTAAAATATAATTCAAATAAAAAAATTAGTATTGAAAATAAAGTGATTTTATTGAAAAAAAAAACAATTTTTATATTAGCTAACCTATGCATTGTGTATTTTAAATAATAGATAGTACTCTATAAACCTATGTATCAATATAATTAAAAAAACAAAGTTTCTAACAATCATTTATTTAAATGTGCATCTTATTATAAAAAATAGTGTACTTATATAAAATAATATATACATTATCGTCCTTTAAATAATATTAATTTATTATAAACAGATCTCATGCTTCTACTTTTATCAAACATATTGCTGTTATAATGGTGAATTCTAATTTTAAAATATAGAGATATTAATTTAATTAAATTGCTAAAGTGACAGGTAAATGTAGGCTGTTCTTTAAAATGATTATTTAGGTTTTTAAATAAGTTTTGATTAATTAACAAATCTAACAATTTTATGTTTAATAAATTGACATTTATTAAATTATTTCTTTTATTTATATAAATTTTAAAGATTTTCTCTGAAGTTCGACATATAAATATTACATCTTCAGAGGGATACGAGTTGACCTCTGTCTTTCTGATTTATAAAGGACGTAAGAAAGTCAGCTCTGTCCCCTAACAATGCTTCTACACATTCTTCACATTTTAGAATTTCCAAGAGTTTGGTTACAATATAACCCCCCTACATAAATAAGAATTTCATTTTTAAATTCTGATATTTCTATATTTAGAATGTGGTAATACATGTCATCATCCATTTCTGGTTCGTTTATATCTTCTGCTATTCGCTGTCTACCACACGATTTATTAATAATATCAGAAGGAGATAAAACTGAAATTGTTTCCAATGGAATACAATTTTCTCTAAAAAGAATCTCTCAATTCAAGGTGTACAAGCATTTTCTTATACGCGACTTTAAATTGTTTAGCTGTTGGGTTGTTTTTACAACCCCCCATTGCCCTGATTTGCCCAAAAAAAAGTTCAACATGATCCTGGCTAATTTTGTAAGTAGGAATATACAACAATAATTGATTTTCTTCAATAATATTGTTATAGAGAAATTTTATACTTTCAATACAAAACAACAATCCTATTACCCCCAATTTTCTTACACTCTCACAAACAGGTTTGCCGATCGCTAATTCCAAAGATTTAAAATAATCTGCTGTCTGATAAAAATTTATTAAAACCCTCAAAATTTTGTTTGTTAACAGGCTGTTTGTAACCATACTGATACATATTTCTGGAATTCAAGATGTCAAATAAGTTATTAATACATCTAATAAATTTTACTGTAGCTTCACAATCTTTAAACTGCTCTAATTTTAAAGTTTCGTTTAAAAACTCCAAAGCATGTGCTACAAAAGTACTGAATAGTTGGGTGGCTAATTTAACTTTCATTTTTTGGTTTTTAAAGAATATATGTGATTTTCTCAATTTATTAGCTAAATGAACACCCTCTTCATCTTGCAATTTCATTAATTTTACTAAATATTCCCACTGAATAATATCACCCTTATCAATAATATTTTTTTTATCTCCTAACAAATTTCTTAACAATTTAATCATATGACAGGGGTAAAAAAAGACTGCAATTCTTCTGCCACAACTGGGATCAACAAATGTAGATTGTATATTTTTGGGATCAAAATTACACCCTAACTGTTTGGCCAATGTAGCATTGTTCGTAGCTCCATCAAAACATATTGAAACCAACAGCAGCCCCGTTTCATTGACTAACTTTAGACACTGTAGCACTAATTTTTTTTTTGTTGACCGGTTAAACTATCTATTAAAAAATATCCAAGAGAAAGCTTCCATGACTCATTAATGCGAACTAGCATGAACACGAGTGCATCCTTGGCTACAGGATGACTGTCAGTTTCAGTTTCTACTCCAAAATCTACAAATCCGTAATACTTCGTTCCATCCCACTCCACATGCTGACGAATTGCCATTTCGTCTATAGTTAAGCTGCAAATAAGTTTATAATCTGTATTCTGTCCTTTGATTTTTAATAGGTCGAAAACTTCTGCTGTAAATCCGGCCTCGCCATTTATATTTTTGTACCACCTCGATATAGTCTTTGGGTGAGGAAGAGCCGAATTAAAAGTATTATGAACAAAATTGTAGGCCTTAACAGAATAATAAAGAAGAGTTAATGAAAAGGCTTTAAGCTGTTCGCCATACTTATGTTTATGGTACATCTGTCTCTGCAAAAATTCTTCATTAGGTCCTATCTTACACAAAGTTTCTAATGTTTCATCGGTGACTTTGCCACTGAGTGATTTAATCACCTCAGCAAGCCTAGCAACTCTTTTCTTAAAATGGCAAAGACTTGTCCTAAGCCTCTTAATTTTTTTACGAGCTTTAGTCAACTGAGACTTCAGTTTTCGTTTTCGGGGTGTTTCAACCTTAAAAAAATTTACATAATTAATAAACAATATTGGCACTATTATTGATTTTTGATTATAGATTGAATGAAGACTTACTTTACATAAGATGTTTATTTATTTTTTTTAATTTAACATACTTCTATTACTTACTGAATGCCAATATTAAATAATAAAGGCCCTGGCAATGCTGACTGAACAATTTGAACAACTTATTTAATATGTTTTTTAAATAAGTATACTTTATTTTTCAATAAGTTAAAATACTTAGTAATAGTAATCAATAATAAATTTTACTTAGTTAACTTACTTTATAATACCCTCGAATAGGAGAACTTGGGGGTGTTTTATTTTCCACAAAACCCAAACTAGTAAATGACCTTTGTGGCAATTCTGTCCATTCTATGTCCTAATAATCCAGTACTTGTTGATGGCCGTGGTTCATTTAACAAAGATATAGCAGCACTCGTCGATGGTTGAGACGAAACAGATGTAGTTTCGGTCAAGCTTTTACTAGTATCCTATAAAAAATAAGATGTATTATACCTACGTGTTATTGTTTATATTGTTTAAATCCTTTTGATATTTTATCTACAGGGTTTTTCCTCATATATTGACACTCCCCCTGTCGAGCCCCCTGTAGACTTCATTTTAGGAGTTATCGAAAAATATTAAGTTTTATGGATTTTTTTTCAATTTTCATAATTTGCAATCAGAAAAAATAAATGAATATTGAGAATGTAAAATTTCTAATTGAACTATCCCTCTGCTTTATTGAACATCATTCACCTGAATTTAAAAAAAAATTAAAGGCCCTTGGAAAATTTTACATTTTCTATATTGATTTGTTTTTCTGTAAGAAAATCACAAAAATAAATCCTCGAAAAAAATATATTTGAAAATAATAGTATACCTAAATAATACACACCAATTTTTTAATTATATTCGAATAAATTTAATAGGTATTTATAATATAATTTTTCTGCTCATATGGAAACAGTAAATAAACAAAAGTTATGAATAAATACTTTATTGTAAAAATAATTCAGGCACAAAATTTTAAATACGTTTCTAATTTTTATAAAATTTTATGTAAGTAAATATTTGAGAACTTCGGAAAAGGTAATTTTTTGGACACTATTAACTGTTTGTTTAATAATTTAAGAAGGTCCTACTGTATTTTTAATAATAATTATTTTAGTGATCTGAATAAACTAATATTATATATTTCTTTCGAATCTACTTACCATAATGTCCATAATAGGTAAAGCATTTTGTTTTAAATGGAGTGAAAAAGGTGACTTCTAAAAAATCATAAGACTCCTGGGTAAAATGTAAGTGGCATACATTGGAATTCACAAACATATCTTCTTTTTCCAAATTTAAAGGTACTCTCCAAGTCTCTCTTCTTTCAGTATCCTTTGGAACACTAAAAATAATACAATCTTAAAGTACCTATTATGTAAAATCGAATAAAACGTGCTACTGTCAACATTAAATATATTAATCCTCTTTGATTAATCCACATTATTGCAATAATTAATAATTATTATCTTTGCAAATCACACGGATATGGGAAATACGGCTCTGTGTCTCCTTAAACAATCGAATATGGCCTCCAAAACAAACATGTTTATTAAGTAACTTACCGAAATAAATGAATAGATGATTTATCCCTCACACAGTTTGCAGTTTTGTGGTAAACACAATTTTTTATAACGCATCTGGGCATTTTTCACGCTATAGTCACAAAAATAGTCACTGAATCAAAACTTCACTTCCACAACGAACATCGAAATACAATATGGATGCGATCGAACTGTCGAAGATACCGACACACTGTCTGTGATTGGTGGGTGACAGCAGTGGGGGAATTGGCAGCGTGCGTCGTGAACTATGTTCTATCTCCCCCTTTCATAAATCTATGTTGATATGTAAACAAGCAAATTGTTGTTTTTGTATCGGTCATAGCGGTTTACGAAAATATACCTGGAGAGGCCAACTCACTCTCGCTGTCTTTGTTATTCTTATAGCAATAGAGAGAATAATAATTGGAAATCGTTCAGAGTGAATTTACGTAAACGTCTTTAGCGTCATTGACATTAAGTATTAGGAAAATGGAGAATAAGTTTAGTTTCGATTTAAGTGCGTGTTGTTCTCTTTGTGCTTTTTTTTATTTCAGTTTTGCGATATTTTAACAGTACCTAAAAGTGCTTTTTGTTATTAGAATAGTTCTTGTCAAAGCTTGGATTTTGTTTACAGATAAAGTTACGTAGTTGTTTTTATTTAGTGACTTTTAGTTACTGATTTGAACTAGATTTTCCATCTTAATTCATCGGAATATGCTTGATGTCTGTAATTTGAATCATAAATTGGTTGGTAATGTAATGTACCTAAAAGATAGGTTAGTGTAACTGGCCCATTGACCTACATATCAGGTCAATGAACCAGCCGAACATATGACTGCAGAGGTGGTTGTCTCTGATGACTGTTAGAAAACGATTTATTTATTAATAAACTACAGGATTACTTCAAATTATTATAATCGCAGGGTAAGTAACCACTACTTGTTAAAATTTAATAATTCTTTTATAAACTGAAAAAACGAAATCAAAATTGTCAGTAGCATTTTATGTTTACTGTTTATCGGAAAATTTGGTTTTAGTTTACGAAACACTTGAAAGAAAGTTTAATTGAAGCAAGAAAAAGGCAAACTTGTACATTTCTTATATTAAAAGGTATTTTAAAAAGTTTAAAAATTATTTCAAATGGAGCACTTAATCGCATAAATAGGTAATTATTTCATTCAAAATTATGTCCCGGAACGAACTTACTGCTAAATTGTATGTGAAATGCGGCAACACTGCTAAAGGTCAATGCACTATTTCAGATAAAATGAGGAATGTTTCTAGTAATCAGCAGTTCCAAAACAATTTCATCTTATTTTTTTGAAAGTCGATAACTCAATTTTACGTGGGAATTAAGAGAAAAAAAAATGTGTCAGTGGGTTTCTATAGATGTCAAGAATCGGTGGTTTAAATATAACTACGCACTTAAGACTCACCCTGTATGTAGCTTTTTTAAAGGGTTAAACAATATTTAAACCTAATTAAAATAGTAGCCTATTGTGGTAAAAAATAAAGCGAAAAAATTGAAAAAATATATTAGGGATTTTTTTGAAAAAAGTTTACTGGGAAAAATTGTTCGGAATCACCTTAAACCGCCCTATTCCCAAGTTTGGTTAAAAAAAAAGTTCACAAAAAAAAGAGTAATTAACCTTTCTGCAGCCATAATTAAATTATTTAAGTAATAAATATCACCAATATTTTAATAGTTTGACACAATGACATCAATACTTTATGTGATAGATCTCATGATAATTTGGTATTAATAAATCCTGGCAATCGTGATAATAATATTGAAATTAATTTTATTACTGATTTTTTGGGGTGAACTTTTTTTTAACCAAACTTGGAAATTGGGGTTTTAAGGTGATTCCGAACAAGTTTCCTCAATAAATTTTTCGAAAAAAAAATCCCTAACATGTTTTTTCATTTTTTTCGCTTTATTTTTTATCACAATAGGCTACTATTTTAATTAGGCTAAAATGTTGTTTGGCCCTTTAAAAAAAGCGTCATAAGCTCCATACAAACAAAATTTTTGAAATTCAACCAAAAATAAAAAGTTATTGGGGTGTCTCCATTTCAAGTGAAACACACTGTATAGTCTTCTTTATAATACTCGTTTATTTGTATTTGTGGAACAAAAATGCTGTGCAGATACTGTGGTCTGTGAATATACTGTCCAATAACTGTGGATTTTGACATTTTTTCAGACAGATCGACAAATCCAAAATATGAATGCACATTCTAGCGGAAACCTCAGATCAAAGCTTACAACAACTTGTATTTGCCAATCGAATTAAAAACAAAATCTATTTCGTGAATCTGGATCCAAAAATGGCACGATTTTAAAAAAATTAAAATGTAAAAACAATTTTTTATTTTTTTTCATTTTTTTAATGCCAAATAGCCTAATTCAATAAAGACTTGTCCTCAACTCCAAATTATTCTATATTTTAATAGAAGACGAGAAAATACTTTTTCAAAATCGACAAAAAAAACGTAAAAAACATCATTTTTGAAACCCTGTTTATATTTAAACCGTGTCACATAAGTTTATCACACTATGTTTTGGTTTTCAATACTTAGTTTTATGGGTGGCGCGAGATCCCCTTAAATAAAATAAATAATTATTTAGATTTAGAATACCTGCAGTTAAATCAACTTCATTACTTGGTTCAGCGACTTCTGTATCTATGGGTAATGTCTTAGTCTTGCACTTTTCATGATGGCCTTTTAATCTGTGAACAAGTCCTTGCATTTCTTTTTTTGCTATTTTTACACACCGCTCTGCTACAGGTTTTTTCTTTTCCTGTTTTTTTTTTTATAAAATAATCCCAAATTTCCTCTTTCTTCCTTCCGCTCACTTTTATTTTACACGTCACTTGTTCACTTTTAATTAACTTGGGCACAGGCTCAATACAATTTGTCAAATGAAGCACCTTACGAACTATACTCCCTTTTGTATTCTATTATGCGGACAATTTATAACAGGAAAATTCCTGCCATAACAAGTATTGCCAATTGAAAGCGACCGTCGCGCGTCGCCTCGGCATCTATGAAATTTATGAAACCGACCGCCAAGCTTGTCAACAAGAAAATGCTGATCTTTTTTATTGTTTGTATGAAAATATGGACCACATGGACAATTTTTCTAGTGACGTGAATAATTTATGTGTGCAAATCGGTTGTTAGAGAATACAAAAAAATAGTGTATGGAAAAATCGTATTTGTTTTAAAAAAATTAGAGTAAAACTGAAAAAAATATCAAAAAAATCTGGGACACAGTTTTTGTCACACCATCAATATGAAAACTTGTGTGTTGGCAGCCGCTGACCTCACTGACATTGAAAAAAATTGCGCGTTCTAGGACACATGTTGACTAACTTAAACGAACACGTTCAAGAAGGACGGTTAAAATAAAGCTCCGACAGATAAAGAATGAGGTTTGTAGCCGCCTTTAAACCTGGGAATAAAAATGTTCCCCTTCTTTATTTAATGTTACGTCACTAATAAATAATTATATTGAAATAATTATCGGTAGTACTCTGTGATAAAAATTCAAGATGTAATTACTGTCTGTAGTTATGGTATATAATTCTGAACAATATCATTACGGACACAATTAAACCATTAATTCTGATCTTGGCGTCATGCAGGGAAGGGTTTTATATATACATTTATTTAATATTAGTTTCCTATTGAATTTGTTAATAAATTAGTTATATTTCTGTCTGTACGGAATTGTCAATATTATAATGTTTACAGCACGACAATTTGCTTTTGATATTAAAATTATTCGATCATAATATAAGTTGTCTCGTATAGAATTTATTTAAAAAAGACCATTCAAGTCTTATACACTGTCCTACGTGAGCGGAAAAGGCCTGCGATGCCAGCGACGCGATCGAAGCGTATTTATTAAAACGACGTGTTATTTTGAGGTTATCCTGCGTTAGAGAGGTCAAGCGGGCCGCGAATTGAGAGCGGATTTTAAAGCGACTGGGGCGATCAAATTATTTGATATTTGTGCTTCTTGAACGGTGGAACTATTACTTTGACAGAAGAAGATTTCTAGAAAAGTGTCGGAAACTTTTGCTGAAATATTAATCAGTGTAGAGTGCTTTGGGTTATAAGCCAGAATGCGCTGTTGCGAACTCATCGCTCGCTTTTGGAAATCGACCACGTAGGACATGCATGGCTACCATTGCCCACTCTCGTCGCTCGTATCTGTGGCGTCACAAGCGTCACCCGCCCACATATGACGGGGTGTAGGGGTACAAACATAGTGGAGCGAAGAGATTAGAGACAGAGCGCGAGGTAAGCGACGCGCATTAAATTTTGACGTATATTCATATACAACCGAACTTAGTAAAGAGGTTGCAGCTACACAACGCGACTAACGACGAGATGAAATTCTGATTTGTTGTCGTGTGTGGCGCTACGATTTTTACTTGTTGTAACATGAAGTCATGCAGTTTGTCAAAAAATCTTTCACGGTTTTCCTTCAGTTCCGTAAATAGTGTATGATACTGTCCAAGGTGTTTGTAATGTCTATTAACAGAGTGTACGGAATATTTTCTTTCGCATAGCTTCTTAATTACCAATAGTACCCGTACCGACGCACTATTATACAGAAACTCGTCATCACTGTCTGAAAACATTTTTGATACTAACTTCAATATACAGACGCATCAAAAATAGCAACATTTGTCTCTTCACTATGTGCTTATATCAGGTCGCATCGCATTGTTTACCTCGTCGCTTTGTCTCCAGCCTCGTCACTCCACTATATTTGTACCCTAAAAAATAATCAAAACAACATTATCTTCAGAAATTCAAACCGTTTATCTGCATTTTTTGCATATCAATAAACCTTCTTCAAAAGACTTTTGAAGGAATACACCAGTCAAGAAATTCATCTGGACGCCCCTCTCCGAAACGAAATAGTTAAAGACAAAATTTCATTTAAGCTTTTCATCTCAAAATGGATTCATCATTTCATGAATTTTCTCGATGTACATAAGAATCCCTCAGTCTGTATAGTTTTATTTATATTTCGTCCATTATCGTTATTTAAAAGTTAATATTTTGCTTTGTTTGCTTACTTTATCTCATGTGGAGATGATCTTTATTAGAAAGAATTATTGTAGTTTAGGAGATAGTGAATTTTTAAATTTTGCGTTATACATTTGGAGTGTTTTTAATATTTACAGCAGCCAGAGAAACTAATATTTATTGCATACATACTCGAGATAGGTACCTATTGTCTGAGAATTGGTTTCTTCCATAGATACCACAAGGTTGACTTGATGTTCTGTAATAGGCTTTTGCATGGGCCCCGTTAGGAACATATCCAGGGGGGGGGGCAAGATTTTTTATAAAATGAGTCGTTGCATTAAATTCAAAGGAAAACCTCGTCACATATTAGGTTTAAATAATGTTGCAAATATGTACCTGAATCATAGATATTTTCGTGCAAGTAACCAAAAAGAAATAATACACAAACAGCGAAAACCTATTTATTTTTGCAAAACTAAAAAATATAATAATTAATGTTTGTTATTACTGAACAATCTTTATTTGAAACATTTTTACTTTCTCATCTATATAGAGAAAGTATTGGCGTCGTGAGAAAAACTAAATTCTAAATTATGATGAAGACGAACGTTTTAGGATCGGAAAATAGAAAATTTATCCGATTTGGCATGCCGCCCGTCTGTGTCGCTGGTTTTGTTTTGACCGCATTTTCTCAAACACGTCTCAACGTAGAAATCTGAAATTTTACATATATGTGACATCCAAGGACGAACCCTGTTGATTATCAGTGAAATTGGTGCACCAGGGAGGGCACGTCTCAGGGGGGCGGGGGGAGGGAAATATGCCTATTAAAAAGAATAAAGTCAGTCTCGGCAGTACTTCCACATCATACCCAATTGGAATGAATGAAAAATAAATTATTGTACTTCGTATTATTTCGTTAGTCTCATTTATCTCATTTGTCCCATTGGCCTCATTTATCTAATTTGTCCCATTGTCTCATTTATCTCGTTTGTATCATTTGTCTCATTTATTTTATTTTATCGTATTTCTCGGTATCTATCTTATTTGTTTCATTTTAACTATTTGAAATAAATCAATAAATAAATGGAAACGATATTTTCATTAAAAATTTATTTCTGTCATGTCAAAGTGCATATGATAGAAAGTAATATCAAGGAGTATCTAGCTGCGAACGATTTTTTTGATTTGACGCAAATTTGTTTCCCCCTTAAGACGTGCCCTATCTGGTGCACCAATTTCGTTGATATTCAATAGGGTTTGTCTTTGGGCTTTAACAGATATTGTCTGTAAAATTTCAGATTTCCACGTGTTTGAGAAAATGTGGTCAAAATAATGACCAGGGGGACGACACGCCAATTGGGATAAATTTTCTATTTTCGGTCTTTTTTATCATAATCTGGAATTCGATTTTTTTTACGACGCGACGCCAATACGTTCTCTATCCAAAAATAGATGAGAAAGTTAAAAGTATCAAAAATATATTATATTGGTACCCTTATTAATTCATATTATCAGTACTTCATTTTTAACTGGAAGTATACCTAAGCAATGCAAGGAATGTACTACTCTAATCGATAAATCTGGTAATAAAAAAGACAACTAATTATAGACCGATAACAATAATTAATTATAACTTTCCTAGAATGTTTTGCCTAAAGAAATGATTAATAGATTTTATTGAGAAAAATAACATACTAAATAGAAATCAGAAATAATTTTGTTTTATGTATTCCTTAGATTTAGTCAAGGCCTTTGCTACTGTTAACTACCATATACCTACTGTTCAAAATTCTTGGAAATATTGTAGTAAGAGGTTCTACACTACAGCTTTTTAGGAATTATCTCAAAAATAGATTTCAAACTGTAACATAAACAATTTTCCTAGTAATCCTTTACCTATCACCATAGGCGTACCTCAACGTACCCCATTAAGTACTATTTTATTTCTGATTTATATCAATCAGTGAGATAATATAGAAATAATTGAATATTGCATGTTTTGTGCTGCTGATATAGCTTTAATATTTGAATAGAACTTCTGGAATGCAGACTATGAGAAAGCAGAAAATAGCCTGCGGAAAATGCAAAACTTATTTAAATTTATCAAAACCAAATTTATAACCTTTTCCATATCAGCTACTGAATATTTGAATAATTCTTTGAGGAACGGAATTGGTATATTGTTTCGAATATTGCTATTTTTTGAGTGAACCATACGAAATATGAACTTTTTACAAGATGTCAAAAAGTGCTCTTTTGGATCTGTTTACTGAATGTCATTGGCGAATGAACAACAAAATTCCCGACAAAATAGGTGATTAGGATGTCAAAATATTAACACTCTGTATATATTATATTATTTTTACTCACGAACTATATTACCCTCATGTACATAATTGAGTCAATCAGTTGGAGATCTGGAAGTCAAACCGTTCTGAAGTTATTTAAAAAAAAATAAGCCAGTGGCCCATCTGTTCCTCTGTAAGGGTACATTTTTGTATGTAGGTATAAGTTTATCTGAATCGTATTTTTTTTACTTCAAAAATCTGTGGTCAACCGTTAGCTATTCATTTTCGAGACATCCTGTATAAAATTATTTTAGTAAATATTAATTGAATGACTGATTGATTAGTGATTAAAATATTGTAATAGATTATTGTTTTGTCTTATTAAAGTTTACATTTATGAATCATTTTTCGTATTTAATCATTTTGATACCACAGCGTAACGTACTGAAAATCGCAATTTCCAAGCATATAGAGTTGTATTTTGATAGACGTTGCTATCTTATTTGTAATTAGAATAAATTGTTTCATATAAAATTTAAAAAAAATCATGTGCGAAGACACTGACAGTGTGATATAAAAATATCATCCTCATCTAGTCTCGAACATACGATGAAGTCCACTGACCCGAATTTCTGATCCCCTTGATTACTCGGATACATAAGCGGTGACCTGAGTCGGTGGTCTCTTACGAAGATAGAAACAGTGAGAGCAATGGCACAACGGGTCTCTAAATGCTGTCACATAGAGCCCGGACTCTGGTGATAAGCACGAACAGGTAAATAACAACCATGGCAGGTAAAAAAGCGACCAACTTGTTTTCTCGCGAAACGTCTCGAAAAATCCGGAAGTGATTACAATACCTATACAGTATTGGAAAATATTTAATTAGTAAGCCTGCTTAGGGTGTGTACATAAAGAATAAAAATAGCAGTCACGTATGCGACCTAAATAGGCTTAGAGTTCAGCTCAAACTTATTATCAAAAAAAATGTCCGCGAATTTGATGCCTTTACCGCCGTCAAAGGTACCGACGTTTGTTATGTTGCAAATAAATTTGAAATTAACTAATACATCACATCACTGTTGCGTTTTTGTGAAGTAACGAGGGTACGCCTCATCGTACACTCTCTTTATTGTAGATGGGATAACAATAATTACTATACGTTATTCGCTGCACTCCTAGTGCGTATCTGATAGCCAATACTATTGTTCCTCTGAATCCTCGTAGGTCTTAAATACTCTGTTATCAAATTAAACGAGCAGATTTCCGATTTTCTTAATCTTAGACTCTAATTGTAACCAGAAGAATACTGTAAATGCGTTATACAACCAATTCAATTTTCTCCTCAAAAACAAAATGGCTGAACATTTTTAAAAAAATGTAATATCCAAAAGTAGTTGGAACTTTCAATTTGTCATATGAATATGTTCGTTGTAAATTACTAATCCAAAGATCTCCTAATTCGGTTATGCACTTTTGAAGCTATTGATCTTTTTGAGTGGCCTGTTTTTGAAATTTCAGAAACTAAAATTTTAAATATTTTCGTACATTTGGTCTTTTGTGTTCACTAAACGTGTTTCCAAGAAGTCAAACAAAGGTAACCTAATGAAAATAATTTTTATAATAATGACAAACGCCTACTAAAGTAGTTGTTCGATTATTGTTGTGACAAAACTCTTGAGAATTTTCACATTACAAAGCATGTTACATTATTATTTGTATTACATTACTTTTTTTTAATCATCCGCCATTTTATTCTTTGAAAGACGATTTAATTCGATTTTATTAAGCATTTAAAACATTGTTCTAGTTATAAGTTGAGACTTAAATTTAAATAAAATGGCTGAAAATGTTGTAAACTGAAAAATATGAAGTATATTTTTTTTGGACCATTTTTACAAAATTATTTTCGCATTTTACAAAATTTTATCATATTTGCTCCTTAACAGAGACCTGATGAATGAGCGCCATAAACCATTGTGAATAAATTCGAGGATAAATTTTTATGACCCACATTTACTAGATTAATAATTTTACGTATATATAAATCAATTGATTCTGTTTTTATTAATTTTTGCCAACCTGTTTCGTATTCCGTACACGGCTCATAGAGGCAAAGTTTTGGATTTAGAAGATTGTTGTAGATAACATTTTTGTTTTACTCATTGAAAAGAGGTTTATCGACATAAACGCCCAAAGATATGATTTTTTTTTTTATTTTAATTTCCGCTATTTCAAAAACTACCATAAAAATATCAATATCCTCAAATGCCGAACCGAATTAATACGTTTTTGGACTGGCAATTAATAAAAAAATATACTTACAGGACAAATATGTTAGTTTGGAACAAAAATGCAAATTGTAAGTTCCAGCTGCTTTTAAGGCTCATACTTTTTTTTTAAATTTTCACCATTTTGTTCTTTATGAGAAAATTGAATTGGTTTTATAAAGCATTTACAGTATTTTTCTGGTTACGAAACTACTGAAAAAAATTTAAAATTCCGGGTTTTTTTTGGACCACCCGATATATTAGGGCTTCCAAGGAAGTCACTTACATCAACTAAAGTCAATTTTTCAGCCAATAGTCAATTACAGTCGCTTTTCTTCGGAAATTATCATTTACAGTCACATCAAAATTGCGTCATTTTGTTTTTTTTTTCTGTTGTACTTAATACTTTATATAGAGATATCTAGTGAAATCATTGTAATATTGAAATAAATACCTTGAAATTACATTTCGCGGGGATTTTGTTGGTCTTTGATTGGTATCACGCAATGTCCAATCAAATCGCATTGTCGCAGGCGCATCATGCACAGATCGCGTTTGCCGCCTTTGTCATTGTCTGTTCAATAGCTGCACTAACACAGTTTTGTCTCTTCAACATTTCATATTTGCATTGATAATATCGCTGTTTATGTCCACTAAACCTTTCCCTGGATCGATTACAAAATTGAAGGATGTTATCAGTGGCGGCTGCTCCTAAGGGGCACAGGAGCACGTGCCCCCCAAAGCAAATTCAACTTAGCTAGTTAATTAGTCCATTTCTAATTTCTATTTATTTTTATCCATTTTAACATTTTTATCAACATAATAAACCCCAAAACTAATTTCCGACGCTATCGCTGCGTTACAACTTGAGTTTGCCAATATCTACTTCCCAAAGGGCACAAGATGAGTTGTGTACGGAGATCGCGTCATGTTTCTGCATCAGGCTAGATTTTGCTTACGGCATTGCTATGGCAACGACCCCCCCTTATGCTCTAATGCGGGCACAGTTCACTTGTGTACACCCACAGACCACATAGACTCGTTGCAAGGAACCAAGGCACGAAGCCACCGCGGAGCCTGGCCGGTGCCTAGCAGTCGCATGGCGATCAGTATGATTTATGCAATCGAGCTCTAAACATCTATTGTTAATGAGATATTTGTATGTAATAAAGGGTAAATGTGTTGTTGAAGTGTGTCCTAACCGAAGTGACACCGGTACCAGTGTAAATGAAAATTTTTCGTTTTTTCAGTAAGTAGTAATTACGAGTTATTTGTTATTTAATTTAAATTTTAAGCAATCTGCCTACGCCATGTGTACCTGCGCTCAGCATGTTTGCAGGACTGGAGTAGTAAATTGTGTCAAATTATTTAGTTTACAACTCGGTGGTTTACAAACATAAAACTAAGTCGACATTTGTATAAAATGGTATTTTAATGCCATTTTTTTTTACCTATACGAATTTTATTATATTTATTTTTATGCATGTTATTATAATACATTTGATTTAAAAAAATACCTCGAATATTTTCATACGGATTTTATTATATTTATTTTACTACATAATAAAAATTAAAATACTTACTTAATATTTTATTAGGAAGAATATTTAATCTTATGTGTAAAGTAACTTATTTTAAATAGTCTGCCTTTTTTTCTGTAATATCAGACAGCATAACCTTATAATTAATATTTTTTAATATAAATTTATAATGTTGTCGGAGTACAACGAATATATTATGGTGTATAGTGGCTTTGTGGTAAAATCAATTTTAAAATCGTTAAAATGTGAAGAATGTATAAACGCTTTATTTTCAATAAACAGGGAAAATTTCCATGAACTAATATTTGTAAAAGACCGCGGTGGTCTTATTTATCCGTCATCTGATGTCATACAAATATGTAAGGAAACAGAAAAACATTTAAGACATTTTAAAACTGAAAAAAATATTCAAATAGATTTGAAGCTAAAAATTAAAATTATGTGTAGTGTTTTAAAAAAGTTTCAAAATTCAAATATTTTTAATGATTTAGAAATTCACCAATTGGATAATTTCCCGAGTAATTTCCCTAATAATACCAATCATATTATTGAAATTATAAGGGCAATTTCAGAAACTTACATTAAAATTAGAGGTCATCATTTTACAAAAATATTTCATAACTGTTTATGTACTAGATCTTAAAGTGGGAGGACACCTTTGCAAATTTTTGCTTATTTTTTAAGCAGCACACGATTTTGAGAACAAAGAATATTGTGAATGGTTCTCTGGTAAGTTAATTTTAATATACAATTTCAAAATGTTAAATGTGTGCCCCCCCTATAAAATTAACCACGAGCCGCCACTGGATGTTATAAAAAAGGGCAATCTTGAAGGTGGTCAAGTTACTACTCGATAACTGTAGAGAGGCCAAAGACAAGAAATGTAACCAAAGAAAAGAAACTGACGAGATTCAATTAAAAGCCGATAAAAGACAGAAAAATGTGCAATGCTAAAAAAAAGCAAAAAAAGTCTATTATAAGATTTTAGGGGCATTAACGCAGTGCATATTTATTACTTTTGTTTTGTAAACATGAGAATTTAATATTTTTATTTTTGTCCTTGAGAATTTCTGTTTTATTCTTTAATTTATTTTAATAAATCTGATATCAAACAAATTATTAGTTACGGGGCTACTCTGTGTGTCACTTTTTTGTAGCAACTTTTTTGTGATATTGATGTCAGCAAATCACTTTTTTTATTTAGAAATTTCCTTGGAAGCCCCGTGATATATGTATGCGTGCAGTGTCGTATGTCATAGATTTTATTTTTCGTTTGATCTAGTTATATTACAAATTTTTTAAATAAAATCTGTTTGTTTTGATTGAATACATTAATGTTTCACAATGATTATTCATTGTGAAACATAAATCTAATCAAGTCGATGAAAATAAAACAATTTTTATTTTTGTCCATTGGCTCCTCCTTGAACTACGTTCAACTTGTTTTACCATAATGCGATACAAAATCAGGTTCAGTTGTACAACTTGTTAGTAAATACTTTCCGCGCGACAAATATTAATTAATTAAACTGGCGGATTGTTTACCAATGGCTAATGAAGCGGCAAAGCAGTTGAAATCGAAATCTAACGGTATAATGTATTCATGTTTACAAGTAGGTAGCAGCCGCTTTGTGCCGGGAGTGACATCAAATTATATTAACCAAAAGTCCGCACACTAACCATAAGGCTCGGCTGTTCGCTTTATGCCATGGTTAAACTCACAATAGATTCAATGGAAGCGTGTATGTGCACTGCGAACAGTGGGTCGCACGCACGGATGATTTACTCTACTATCCGTGGGTCGCACGAATACGTACGTCAACGGACAATCGAACTTTAGATATATCCTCGCACAGTAGCTGCAGACTAATTCAGTCTGCTACTACTGTTCACAATTCGTACGTATAGTTTATTTCAATCTTATTTGCAACACAAAAAACGTCGGCTTTTTTAACGGCGGTAAAAGGATCAAAGAAGCCGACGTTTTTTATATGGCAAATAAATTTGAATTAAACTGTATGTGTACACGATTCCACAGTGAGTCTAGCCTAAAAATATGCTGTACTACGGTGTCTTAATGCGATAAGTTTTAAAATAGTAAATGGTCCATATTAACGTATTTACAATTTCGAAACTAATAATTAATAAAATCTTAAATATGTACTGGTCACAACAATAAACAATTTTTGAGGGCAAGTTTGATCGATTAAGAATGTTAACATGAGTATGCACTATTCATACATACATATTTATTCTATTATCGGCATAGTAATTAATGTACAAACTTTTTATACTACATATTTTTATTTGAAAAATATTGTTTTAAACATTATGTAATTACTTCAAATATAAAGAAAAGTAAATGTTAGCTACGTCGGTCGGTTTCAACACTAATTTTAAAGACTTTTTTCGGGATTACCAATTAAAAAAAAAAAAGATGAATCCATTAATTCAGATTAAAGTTAAAAAATAAAAATTCTAATTAATTATGAATAACAATAATTATTTTTCCGTCCTCACGTAAAATATAGGAAAAATCCAACACTGTTCATAATAAACCAGTATTACCAAAGGTAATACGTTTGTTCGTAGTGCAATTCAGAATCAGTTTGAAATCATATATTGTACTGGTTATGCGTAGTATTTAAAAAAGGCTTGTTAAAAGCTACTGCGCATAATCAGAAAGTTTCATACTGACTGCTCTACGAACAAACCTAATCGTTGGTATTACTGTCCCTAGGCAATATAAGTCGATCAGTTCATATTATATACATACGTGTTTTATTTCAGGAAATGGTCCAAGTGGTATCATACTTTCATACATGTTATCTGGAAACCTTCCATATATAACTTCGGATTCACATCCGGATGAAATGCTGTCAGCAAGACTTAGACCAGTAGTTGGCCAATTCTTATTACAACAGGATTTGAAACATCTTTCGGCGGGACTGGAAGGCAGATCGATGAATCGGGTGTCTTTATTGTTGGATGCTTTATTGCACCCGTGTGCGGATATTGGAATAGAAAAAGAACCATTGGTCGAATTTAGAAAAACTGGTATTGAGGTTGGTAAATATAACGTTCTTTTTAAAAACTTAAATTGTGATCATCAAATAATGTACGACTTTGGAGGGTCATAGTAACCCTGCAGGGAAGCATTTCCGAACCCATGTTCATAGGAATTTTTTCTTTAATCATCCAAGGTATTACCGCCTGAAGTTTTCGACATCACTTAGAAAACACCCTGTATAAATGAGTTGGTATATGATATTTATATATCATAATTTTACTAGAGTCCGACCCTGCTGACACTGTGTTTCTAAAATTGTCAGGCTCTCAGTGATTTCAAATGTGAATTAAACTTCGCAGTTTTGAAATGTAATATTGTAATATTATTTTTTTTCAAATAAAGTCGAATTATTAATTATCGATAATCAGTATTATCCATGTCATCGGTATTATCGATAATATCGATCTTATCCAATAATTATCAATATTATCGATAATTTTCGTTATTAGGTACCGATAATATCGATATCGACAATAATGATATCGATAATGTCAGTAAAGTTCGGATGTCAGCGAATCATTCCAGTGCCGTCTGTAGGGACCTTGATAAAAATGCAAGTTTATGTCATATGAATTTGTTCACATTGTATACATTTTTTATATAACCATGTAAAAACTAATTCATTTATGCATTTTCATTAATCATGTAATTTTAAAAAACCTGCTATGTATCTAAATGAATTAGTTCGATTATAAATCAAATTTCGTTTAATAATATAAAACTGTTTTGAATTATATAATTACATAGACATATCGAATATCTTCTGAAAAATCATATAGCTACCTAATGAAAAGTGAATTAGTGGCAGCCAGAAAGTTATGCAATACTCCCCCCTCCGGTGTTGCGATGCATACATATGTATGTGATTTTTTTCACAAACTTCTACGAAAAACGTCATTACTTCCATAACCGAAACTGACAAAATGGGGTGCTTGGCTGAACGCAGGATCGTTTTTAACGACGTATAAATGGATTTTTCCAGATTGGCGTGGCGGCGAATTTTAACAACAATTTTTAATAACATTCTTTGCTTGTAAGGATATCCGAGCAAGTGAAGTGTGCAGTGCAGCGAAAAAAAAAAGTAATGAGGGCTAACGTTTTCAGGCTCACCAGTTGGCGCCATTGGTCGAGTAAGGTCGTGTCAAAAGTTATTGTTAGGCGCGGAAAAAGTTTATAGTGTTTCATTATAATTATTTCGTACACCAGCAAATAAAAAAACCTTGTTAATTGTGCCTCAGTGTTGTGCAGTTCCATTTTGTATGGAAACAAAAGGCGGACATATGCTTCCGAGAGACAATACTCGCCTAAAACAGTGGTTGATAGAGATAATTTTACTCCTACGAAACTTTCGTGTGTTTGTAAGAAACATTTTAATCCTGACGATTATGCGTTACCAAAGGAGTCTACTACAGAAAATCGTGAGTAGTAATCATGTACATTCGCTGTTTTCATCATACTCATTCTTGGTATAACATAACTTTAATGACATAAGACACTTCTGATAAGTACAATAATTTCCCTACTGAGCAAGTAAATTACTACTTTCCCCTTCTGCCATCATTGTGTTAAATGTTTTTCAGCTAATTTTTATAAAAATTACTAAAAATTAGCGTTAAAAAGCCATAAACATGAACGTTCAGTGACATTGACCTTTCCGTACACTAGCACCTCTCGTGGTGAATTCAAGCGTGTTAACCCTCATTGATGTAAACCGCTAGTACCAATATACTTTCACTTTACAACCTCCACTAGACATATTTAGAATCTCTACAATACAAGATAAGTCACTGAAATATATGAATTTGCTATATGAGTTAGTTTAAAAAATATTTGGTTTTAATTAGTATATAAATTATAGTAAAGTTTTCCACCAAGTTACCAATTTTAGGGAAGGAACTATTTTTTGAATTCGTTGTTAATAATATGGCACACAGGAAAAAAATAATGGTTACATTATTTGTGCGGACTGATAGACCCCCTCCCGCGTTGTAAATAATCAAGTTATTTATTACCAATTAATCTTCCTTTATTTTCGACGATATGTGAAAGACAAATATCCCAAGTAAATTTTTTCGATATCGCATGGGACGCATATCCAGAAATATACATTTTAACTGGGTCGTCTACATTACATTCGGATAGATATTGTGTACAGAAAAAATCATAATTTGATTTACAACCTGAGACCGAGCACATTTTAGGCACTTTGCTGACTAAATATAACCTCAAAAGCCGAGTTAAAAACAACACAGAAAACAAATGCTCTCGCACCGTACGCGCACCGGTAATTATCATAAAACAAGGAATACTTGATATTTGATATTCACAAAAACAACACTTCATAACATAAATAACAATGAAAAATTACATAAAATCGCCCGGTAAACTACTGGAAAACGACGTTTCCAACACATTCAACGCAGATTAGTAGGATCTCGGCAGTGTTGCCAGTTTTCGTTACCTCGCGGCTGGTTTCGAAAGGGCTATGACTGGAGTATCAGTTGTAAAATAAATTTAATATTAATATTAAAAAAAAAACAGCATCATGTTTAAGGCTTAATACTAAAGCATATCGGGATATTAGATTGAAATTTAGGTTTCTTAACTCCAAAATTATCAAAATTTTAAAGGAAACTTTAACTTAAAGGAAATTTTAGTGACAAGAAAATGTATTATTTACCAGCAATTCCAGCAAAATATAAATCGAGATATAAATACGATAGCCATTAAACCTAATTTTTATTTAAATTATAGGATGGCTATCTGATATTTATATTTTGTTTGTAATAAATATTCTTGTCCTAAAACTCTCTTTAAAATATTGATAATACCGGCGCGGTCGTTAGAGATATGAGGTTGAAAATAACATAAGCGAAATATCTAAATAAGTAACAAAATAATTGTTTAAATAATACTTATAATCTTGTTATTTAGGTTTCCTGGAGTTGGATATGTTGGATTTCGGCAGAGTCGCATCTGCCATATTCAGGTTCTCGTTGATAACTGCTTACTAAAGCTTGTCGTGACTCGAACTGAAAACAATTTTTTTTCATCTGTAGATATTTTTTAAATAATCAAATGTACTACGTTACCAACATTTCTGCATAAAATATTAGATTGTAGAATTTACCAATATGTCCATTATATATCTGTACATCAAAATCCATGTTCTTATGCTCTTAGTTATTGGAGATCACTATTATAAAATACATTTTTTTTTTTTTTTTTAGATTGAGCACATTGTATTAGGAAAGGGTCCTCCTGGTGGTTCATGGCATAAAATGGATCCACATATACTTACTCTGTCCCTTGGAAGCTGGATGGCATTGCCTGGCTTACCATTCCATCCCAGAGATTCAGGAGAGAAACGAGCATTTGCTTCTAATGTGGCAAAATATTATTTACAATATACGGAACACATGCAACTGAACAAGTATTTTAAAAATAATGTACTCGTAACATCAGTAGAACCTATCAATCGTAAGACAAAAGTTACTCAGGAACACATAGAGAAAAGCAACGCAAGAAGAAATAGTTACCTGAGAAAAAATGATGATGATATTATGGACAGTGATGAAGTATATATTGAACCAGAAAATGAAGAAAATGTTGAAGAATATAAGACATGTTTTATTTCTAATGCAATTAATTGTTTAATGTTAAAGGGTAATAGGAAAAAGTCTCGATGTAAACGGCCTAGGGAAAAGATGTTTGATAACAGTCCAACAAGGAAAATAAGGGAAATAATAAAGTCAGGCAATGATTCTTTACTTAATTCAAAATCCTCTAAAAATGATAAGAAAAGATCAGTTAGTTTTTGCTGTGATTCAAGTAATGTATGTGATAGTAAATCATTTAATGAAAATTATAATATTAACCGTTATTCTTTAAGAAATTCATGTAGTTTAGATTTTACTAAGACGGTGCCTTTTCCTTATACACGCTGTGATTCTAACTGTAATTGGATTGTAAATACTACTGATATAGAAACTGGAGAGAAAATTACTTACGGTTGTAAGTATTTGGTGTTAGCTACTGGAGGAAATGATTTGCCAAACCGTCTTGAAATTTCTAAAGAAAAAGATGATCCTGATTGGATATTATATGATTTAAGAAGGTTAGAGTATAAATTAGATACTTATATGAACAACCTAGCAGTTGAGGAGGTAGACCCTGTTCTGGTTGTGGGTGCAGGTTTAAGTGCAGCAGACGCAATAATTGCAACAAGGGGAAGAAATATTTCAGTTATTCATGTTTTTAGAAGTAAATCAGCTGACTTAAATAAACAACTCCCGGAGAACATGTACCCCGAATATCATAAGGTAAAAAACCGCTGCCAATTACTTGGGGTTCAGAACTTCCTCACCATAGTAAAACTTGACGTGTGGTGAAGTTTATAATAAAAGTAATTTTTGACATTTCAAAAAAAGTCATATTTTGATGTTTCAAAAAAGTCACATTGGTGGAATGTCACTAATATTTTTTTTGACCGATTTTGCTCATCAACGAACTCAATCTCTTCCTTGGCCTCTAGAATGTGTGTACCAAATTTGAAAGCTTTATCTCAAAAACTATGGCTGCTATCGCGAACACAGACGCACAGGCAGACAATTTTTTTTGTCTGAAAGTTTGTGTATCGTCATAATTCGTCGAGATTCGTCCAGAAATGCAATAAAAATTTTCAAAATTTTTTTCACGAATACATAACTTCCTCACTTTGAGGGGTGAGGAAGTAAAATAACTTTATTCATCTAATTGCCTGTTTACTTTCTTGGAGTCACTTGATTGTGGTTGATAAATCGGTAACATATGTTTTTTTTTAAATATGTTTTAATTAATAATTACAAATCCGTGATGCATTTTGTGAAAATTATGGAGAATGTAGAACAATTTGATTGCATTGTAACGAAAAATTTTATTTATCCTTGCGCTTGTCCGGGAATGTACAGATAAGGGAGATTATAGTATGCCACTTCTAGATTTAGCCATAGTTTTTAGTACATAATTTAGTACAATGTTCTATTCACATCTGCATTGGATGGAAATTTACGAAATCATTTTTTTGTGAAAATTTTGATTTTCAAAAGTTCTCTAGACAATTATATCATACAAGTTTTCAAAAAAGTCACATTTTTGACGTTTCAAAAAAGTCATATTTTGACGTTTCAAAAAAGTCACATTGGTGGAATGTCACTAATATTTTTTTTTAGACCAATTTTGCTCATCAACGAATTCAATCTCTTTCTTGACCTCTAGAATGTGTGTACCAAATTTGAAAGCGTTATCTCAAAAACTGTAGCTGCTATCGCGAACACAGACACACAGGCAGACAATTTTTTCTGTCTGAAATTTTATGTATCGTCATAATTCGTCGAGATTTGTCCAGAAATGCAATAAAAATTTTCAAAATTTTTTTCACGAATACATATCTTCCTCACTGAGGGGTGAGGAAGTAAAATAACTTTATTCATTTAATTGCCTGTTTACTTTCTTTGAGTCACTTGATTGTGTTGGTTGATAAATTGGTAACATATTTTTTTGTTTTATATTTTTAATTAGTAATTATAAATTCGTGATGCATTTTCAAAAATTATGGAGAATGTAGAACAATTTGATTGTATTGTGACGAAAAATTTTATTTATCCTTGCGCTGTCCCAGAATGTATAGATAAGGGAGATTATAGTATGCCACTCCTAGATTTAGCCATAGTTTTTAATACATTGTTCTATTCACATCAGAGAAAAAATTGGATGGAAAGTTCTCTGGACAATTATATCATACAAGTTTTCTCAGATATAAACAAAATCATTTTAGTATTTTTCTTTCATTTATTATTATTAATATTGATAATGCCATACCCATATGTACAGGGTAGATAATTATTACAGTTGCAAAGATTGAAAGCACAAAACAGTATTGGGTAGGTATTGTATTTCTGTTCTAGTTCCATAAAACACTATATTGTATTCACAAATTATAGGCATATAAAAAAACTATTTATTGTGACACGTGTCGTCAGCTTCCTTGATATGAAGGGACATCTACGGTAAACGGACTATTCTCATTGTCATTACATTACAGGTTCAATGGGTCATAGTTCTAGCATTGGCGCGCAGCAGATCATTAAATTAAGTTTTTATTTTCAATTATTTGAAAAATTGAAGTTATCCTTGAAAAAAAAAGGAAGAACAACAAAGCGTCAAGATGTTCACTTGTATGCTATGTAATAAATTCTAATATCCTGGTTCTTAAAGAATTGTGTAACTTCATGTCAGGCAGACAATATAATAAAATTAACAGCATTTAAAAAATATGTTACTAGAAAATCAATCAACAACTAATAGTACCTACTAGAAAAGATTGTATGCACGCTTGTGTTTATAAACTTGTGACGAGACGTCACATTATTCATGTATAAATTTAAGTAATTTCTTTGTTTCGTAGGTCGATCAAATGATGAAAGATGGTGGTTCCACATACCCTCTTTATACGGCGTATCCAGAATACACTTTAACAGATGTGAATGCTGAATCCCGCACTGTAATTTTGACATCAAAGGATGATCTACATATTAAATTAAATATCTCTTTTGCTGTTATTCTCATCGGATCAAGACCTGATCTCTCATTTTTTTCCAAAAGACTTTAGTTTAGGTGTTCGAAAAGATTTACCTGTGGACTGCAAGACTAATCCTGTAGATATAGACGGATTGACTCACAGAGTAAATGGTTTTGACACCTTATTTGCAGTGGGGCCTTTAGTAGGGGATAATTTTGTTAGATTTTTATCAGGTGGTGCATTGGCAGTCGTTTCTGAATTGTATAAAGGGAATAATTAAAAATACTTATGTTAAACTTTTTTTACTGTTATATCACTTGTTGAACATTTAAATTTTTTGTCTGTGTTATACATTTAAAATTCATATATTTTATTAAGAAAAATGAATTAACTTTTACATTATTTATTCTAGTAATAAATAATTTGTGTTAAGATATGCGTGTTTATTTTACACTAGAAAATATATCTGGTTTTTAGCAGATAATAAATATTTTTCATTAATATATGGATAGGTAGGTCCTATAATGAAAATTAATCAATCAGTGCTAGTGGTAATGGTCGAGGAGGCTGACGCCTGGCAAGTAAGCCGCAGACGGTCACTTTTTACCAACTCCCAGCTGTCCCTTCAGTCATGTACTTCTCTTGCTCCCTCGTCAATTCTTTCCAATCTTCTAACGATAGTCAGGATGTCACTCAGTGCAAGGGATCTCAAATCCTCCCTTAGAAGTGCCCCCGTACCGAAGATGCTCTGCCTCACGCGTCCGAACGATTCACGCTGCCCCAGGAGGTCGTAAGACGTTTCTTCATCAAACACGCATCCTGTCGACTTCAGCAGCCTACTATCCTGTGCAAAAGTCTCAGTCCCTTTGGACGAAAAACTAAGAATATTGAAAAAAAAAAATCATTAAAAGATCGAATAGATTTTTGTTGGCTGGCCACAGGTGCTTTAATTGCTATTTACGCTTCTGCTATAAAGACATTTGATTGGTTTCTTGTTAAGGGCAACTTAGCGGTATGTGTTTTTTAAGCGCACTGCAGATGCATTCATATAGGAAGCTACGTCGGTTACATTGGAACGGAAAATAACAAGCACCATTTTGGGGGGTTACCTGCGGGAAGCGGATAATGCCGCAAGCGGTTATCGCAGCTGTTCTGGCGAAATCGAACTCCGCAGTGAAAGGGTTCAAATTGTGTGTCTGCAAAAACATCTACTCTTCACCACAGTATAACTAGTAGATTATTTCAGCTAGATTTCATTCATAAATCCACTGAGCGCTCTGGGACCTCAAATGCAGGTGGTTGCGTTACATACGTAGTATTTTACAAGGATACCATGAATGTACGAAGCAAATTTAGCGTTGTTGCTTAATTAATAAAATAAATAAATATTAGTTAGGAAAGAGACAACGGGTTTTTAATGTTTGTGCAGCCAGGTGTACCTATATATTTCAGTTTTTAACATTTTATATGGTTAAAATAAAAAATTTGTAGATTATCTAAATAAATGAAATAAATATGCAATGGGCATAATATTTTATTATTAATAATTGAATAATGAATGCATTTCTTAGGTTACAAAATAAAATAGCTAGGTATAAAAAAAAACAAATTATTGATATTTCCAATTATTACTTTTGTGTTTGGATTGCCAGTTTTAAAATTTCTATTAATAAATTTAAGACTAAAATATGTTTGTATTTTTTTTCTTAAAACACATTCTCAATAATTTAAATAAACTGCCGATACACAGGGCTTCTACTCACATGATGTGTGGAAGTAAAATATTATACTTTCAATTTACATTACTAAAATTACTTCATTACCGGTTCTTGCTTTTGTAAAACAATAACTCCTATACTAAAATCAATAGACTAATGTAACCGTTTTTTCACGAGGAAGTATGAATAAGACTTTCCGTACTGCAATAAATGTTAATTTTACATTTATTATTTCGCTAATATACACTCACAGGAAAAGTCTAGGGATATGTTTACAAAATTATACAAGAAATAAAAAACATTTGCTTGTTTTTTTTTCTAAATCAATTAAAAAAGAAACGTGTATTTAGAAAAATGTCCCTAGACTTTTCTTGTGAGGACATAAAAGAATACATTGTTTGTGTAGTTTATCATTCTATACGTATTATAGGATGTATACAGGGTTTTAACATAAATGTGGCATTCTAAATAAACAGGTATTTTACTATCGAAGAAGAAACAATCGTAATGGAAGAGAATAGCTGTTATTGAAAATGCAAACCACTTAACAGATGGTCAACATAAATTTAAGGATTCCAAACAATTTTTATACAGGATGTCCCATAAGTGCCTCTATTTAAGAGGGTAATAGAACTATAAAAAATAAGTTGAGTTTTGTATATAAACATTTGCCTTAAATCAGTTTATAAATAAAAGTGTGGAATTATTTTTTGCATTACCTATCGATTATTGTGTACCCATCATGCATTGCAATATTTAAGTACAAATAACTTTAAATAATAGCTTATATCGACATTTAAAGAGGAACTTTTTTATTCAGTTTATTCAGATATGGAACATTATAAAATTAATCATGGTCCAAATTTAATTGTTGCAACTTGAGACGTTTCAATTTATTGGCAAATAACTATATTGTACTTACCCCCTTTAAGGGATTGTAGCTCTCGTTTGAACTGACTTAAGGCAACTGTTTTTATCAAACAACTTATTTTTTTATAGTCCTATTACCCCCTTGAAAGGAAGTATTTAATTATGAGACACCCTGTATATGCTAAATTTTATTTAACTCTTTCACCCTGTAAATGGCTTGCAAATAATAGAACCCCAAGAAACATTGTGTTAAAAATAATCGCTTATATATTGCTTTACATAAATCTAATAACAACCCGTCCACCGCCTGGCTAAAATCAGTATTGAATTAAAAAATATGGATTTACAAAATGAAGGCACCAATAATCATTTAATAACTGACAAATCTTTTCATAAATTCACTAATTTGTAATTTGTCTAAAACATCACACATTTTAAAATTTATTCTGTAATATCTTTAAAAATTATTCAAAATAGATGCAGAAGAGCATTCGTCTGATTGCAAATACAAAACAAGATTTAATATATTTATTCTATTTCGTATTTTATTTATACTTTCAATTTATATTCTTAAAATTACTTCATTAATGGTTTTTGTTTTTGCAAAACAATACCTAACTCCTATACTAAATTCAATATGTTTTATGCTTGCAATAATATAACAGTTTTTCACTTGGCTTTCGACATTACAAAGAAATGAATAAAACTTTTGATTATTACAGTAACTTTTATTTGTACACCCTTTACATGAGCAAACCATTCCCCCTCATTTCTTATCGTTCCCATTTTAAAATAAAATAAAATGCCTACAGTTGTCACAGTAAACCAATTACGCGTAAAGCTCTTACACCACGAGTTATTTTTTATTTCGCTGGTAACATACACGACACTCTGACGGCCACTACTACACTGATTCTAGTGATGCTTATCAGAATAACGGGTCAGTATAACCGCTTTTGAAGGTTCCCGGCGGCGAGGCCTAGCAATAAGGAGAAATAACCTACTGGTTATACTGTGCTTTTCACTATGTTGTATACCTATGTACGATATGATAAACACCACAGATATTAGACAACCCCCCGAATCCAAAGCCAAAACTGCACTGGCGTGTTACACTTATGAAAAAACGCGGACACAACCACTCCCATCGACAGTGCCGGTGGCGGGATTCGAACCCACAGGACGATGGAGAGCTTATCTAGTCGCACTTGCCATTGCGTGCCCTAGCCAACTACTCTGCCGAGCTGGTGCAGATCTGGAATGAGCTATTTACTCGCATACTTTAGTTATCATTTACAATTAACCACTAATGATAATCAGAATTTTTATTTATTTTTTATATATATTTTTTTACATTACATGTTCATGATTACGGTTTTGTATTTTTATACTATTTATTTGTTTATATTTTTAGTTTTAAGAAAAAAAAATTTATTTTTATAATATTGACTGATTAAATAAATCTGAGAGTACTTAATATTAGTATTTAATAAAAATCGTTATATCTTAAGACTTTTTAAAAAACTTAAACTGTTGTTGTAGAGTCCTTTAAAATAGCTCCAAACGTGTATTTTAGTTAGGTGGGTAAAGTTGCCATTCTGCATTATAACTTTGTCCACCCCTTATATTTTCTTCTCGTCTGTCTTTAATATAAAAGACGGCCCAGGAAGATTTAGGTAAGTAAAGTCCCGACATGTCTCATCCCATTTTTTATAAACGTTAAGGGCCCAAAGAAAAATATATGCAAAAAAAAAACGAAAAAAAGTGGGCAGAGTTGTCTGGTTTTACGGTATAGGTGTTATTTAGCCATCATAACGTAAACTAATCTTTTGTATGGAAATGAGATGTATGTTGCAGCCATTAGGTTATTGTAAAGAATTCCTAGCCACTTGCATGTAATACTGTCATATTGTTGCTTTTCTACTTAAAAGGTGCATGTTAATCTCCTTTTTTTATGATAAGTTGTTTCATCACAGATTGATCTGATAATCTGTGTCTAACAATGACGAGAATAATGATGAAATCAACAACACACGAGAATGAATATACAGTAGGTGTATTGAAGTATTAGACATTATACATTAAAGGAAGACTGAAAATTGGCATCGTGTTGGGGGCAGTGTGCACTATTGTCCGCACGATTGCTAGATGAAAAATAAATTTTCTACTATCCTAGGCTTACGCTCCCATATAGCACACTCATATACTTAGAACAAACTATGAATATATGCACAGCATGTTTGTACCAGGTATATGCAAAAATTCATAATAAGTTCGTACCTAGTATATGGGTTTTAGATGTCAAGTGTCACCCAATTGGCAAGTGCATAGTAAGTACCCAGCACATGCTCTAACATGTACTTATCTACTTTCAAAAAAATACGATGAAACTCTTGGAACTGCTGGTTACTGGATACATTCTATGTCTTAGCCTTCGATCATAAACATCGAAGGTCTTAGCTAAAATGATGTAATTGACTGAAGCAACGTTGCCGCATTTCTTATGCAATTCTCTCATGGCCCGATTTTACAATCGTGAGTTAACATAAGTTGGAGGTTACCTAGCATTATATTTGAAATAATTTTCAAACATTTTGTTTTAACTGAAACTGAAAATTTTCAGTTCGAGTAACCAGAAGCCGCAGTAAGCAGTTATCTGTTAGAACCTGAAGATGGCAGATGAGAGTCTGCCGAAACGTCGTTCAGACAACCACGGTCCCTCTCGGGGCCTATCACCTGCGGTAGTATACCCGGAAAACGAATTTAACATATATATATATATATATATATATATATATATATATATATATATATATATATATATATATATATATATATATATATATATATATATATATATATATATATTTTTTAAGTAGCTTCTAAATAGAGTTGTACCAAAATAGGAAATAAATAAATTTTGAAATTTTAATTGTAAATTGGTTATCAATACAAAATGGAGTTCACACATATTCTATAGTATTGAAAACGGTAAACATGCACATTCATGCACTGGAAGAAGGGCTGAAATTATATTGACGGAGGCATTCTTACTGTAAAGTTACATAAAATACTTATAAAAAATAAACGGTCCCTCTGAAATACATAAATTTTAATAATAATTTAATTAATGGAAATAAAATTTGTTCTTTCTCCAAAATTTCAAGATGCGCAATTGATGCTAGGTTTCATCAACTCTGCTTAAAATATCAATTCAGCAAATTGACCGATACCCAACTAATAACCAAAACGATGTGTTAAATCGATTAATGATAATTTAGTAATTTACTACGCATTAGTGACTACATATCAACCATAGGAAAAGAAAAATGGTAATAAAATATTATTTGTCATTCTTTGACATGCTTTTAGATTTCTGGACAAAATAATTACAAAATTGTAACTAATAAATAATCAAAACCTATAAACTTGTACGTTATTTTTTAGCGCTATGTCATACGGTCATAGTGGTCTTTATGACCAAACTGTA